>LR738709.1:280707405-280737055 GCA_902687465.1 Secale cereale | reverse complement strand
CCCCCCCCCTCTCCCCAGCTTACCGAGGGCAGCCGAGCATGAGCGGTGGTGATGGCCGGCGACGGAGACCGTCGGCCGGAGGAGGTGGGGGTGGCGGCGGCGGCGGCACCTGGGGCGGTCGGAGGTCTGGATCTTCGGCGGCAAAGGAGCAGCGGATACGGTTGGGCGCGGAGGAGCTCCTCGAGGGCCGGCTTGGCTTCGCGCCCTACACTCAAGGCGACCGCCGGCTTGGCTGGCTCCTCACCTTCTCCCCCGTGAGTTCCTTCTCGATCTCGCCGCTCTAGCTTCAATTTCGCGTCGGCCGTATTGTGGAATTAGCAGCTGAATTATGCAGAGGCTGTGAAATGCTTCTCATTTCAAGCACAATCGCTTGAGAAATTGACAGACCAGTAGGGTGTGTAGACCACCCAGGTAATGCAGAGTGAAATCATGGAAGAAATTGTTTACTTCCATTATCTATTTTTTTTGTACTACTTCAAATCCATAGTGTTGGGTGGTGAGTCTGCAGTTATTGTCGGTATTATACTGAAACGTTGTCTCCGACTGCAACTAAAAGTAACAACGAAATTACTTGAAGCCGCAGAATCTCCATGGTTCCACAAGAATGATCAATTTCTTTTCAACAGCAAAAATTTGTGCATTATACAAGTGATTAACTGATACAATCTTTGAAAATCATGATAATGCTGCTGCCAGTAGAGTTGGACCAGGAAAAACGCCAAAAATATCCATCCATCTCGAATAAAATGATTTGCCTAGTACAGGTCCATCTATATTGTGAACGAATCAAACACATGGTAGCACCTACTCGGAGATGCTTAGTTGAAGGTCAAGAGCCATTGCCTTAGCCAAAAATTCTTTGCTTTGGATCCAGTTATACTTTTCGAGTATATTGACAATTCCAAAAAATGCTAAACCTAATGAAGGAGTGGCTTTCTTTTGTTATTTCTTACACCGCAATAACACCTGCAGTCATCATGGGAGGACGAGGATACAGGGAAAATCTACAGCTGTGTTGATCTGTACTTTGTGTCTCAGGTAAACAAAATGCAAATACAGTAACACTGTTTGACCTTCTCGCCAAAAAAAACACTGTTTGACCTTCTCGCCAAAAAAAACACTGTTTGACTTGCCATGTCTAACTGTGTATGCTTTCTTGCAGGATGGTTCTACATTTAAAGTGAAGTACAAGTTCCCACCTTATTTTTATGCTGCAACTAAGGTGAGCTTAAGATTTTCTGAGGGATCTGTTCTCGTATCCCATCGAAGTATAGATGTCACAAACTCACAATATTTCTGTGAACTTTCCTGATGAGTCTGTTACTTGGCTGATATTATATTTTTGAATTGAAATGTTCAGGAGAAGACTGAGTTGGAAGTTGAGGCGTATCTCAGGCGACGTTATGAAGGGGAAATCGCTGATATAGAAATAATTGAAAAAGAGGATCTGGATCTTGTATGTGCCTTAATGTGCATGCTTAATTCAGTATATCTTTTTGTATGCATCAGAAAATGCAATCATTGTGATGAGTTAGATTCTATGTTCAGATTCCATAGCGGTCCTTTTTCTTACCCTAGTTGCTTGTTACAGTAGAGTGAGGTTCACACGCTACGTGCTTCATGTAATTTTACTTAAATTGAACCAATGGACAAGCTAGTTGCAATATATTAAGTTTACCTGTTATTGGTTTGTACTTCTGTCTGACTGTCCCTACTATGACTCCACAAAGGTGTCAATGCTCTCATGCACGTGTGTAATTTTTTTTCATCTATATTTTGCTGGGCCGAATGTAGCAGATAATTTTAACATGCTGTCTTTCTGCGTCTTCCTGTTGCAGAAAAACCACCTTTCTGGTTTGAAGAGAAAATATTTGAAGATTCAGTTCGATACCGTGCAGCAATTAATGCGTGTGAGGAGTGATCTAATGCATGTTGTTGAAAAGAATGAAGAAGAAAGAGATGCCGTGGATGCATTTGAATCAATCTATGGTGTAAAAAGGTACCCTGCATTATGTAGTGCAAAATGGCTCATGTTTTGATGTTCCTTAGTTATGTTTTGTTTCTATGGTGTTAATTTTACCATCCTTTCTATGTTTGTATGTATTATTATGCACATTTTGCATTTATTGTTCACCTATGGTTTGTTGATCTAACAGGGTAGAAAGGCCGCAAGATTACGTAAACTGCATCATTGATTTGCGTGAATACGATGTTCCCTATCATGTTCGTTTCGCTATAGATAATGGTGAGGCTAAAGTTTGCAAGTCTTGTTTTTTCTGCATGTGCTAATACAACACCGAGGAACTGACACTATTTTTTCTGCATTGAAATTCTTTGCAGATGTGAGATCTGGACAGTGGTATAATGTTGGTGTATCTGGCTCTGATGTTTTGCTTCAGAGAAGGGAAGATCTGCTTCAGCGTGCAGAAGTTCATGTATGTGCATTTGATATTGAGACCACAAAGCTGCCCTTGAAGTTTCCAGATGCTGAATACGATAGTGTAATGATGATCTCCTACATGATTGATGGGCAAGGGTACTTGATAATCAACCGAGAGGTACAAATTGTCTTGTTTGTGCTATAGTTATTTACGACCTGTCCAGTTTATTGTGTTTAATTTATTGCCTAGTCTTGGATAGCATCAGTTATCTGGCATTTCTGTATGCTGTTTACTTTTTGTTCGTTTGAAGTAACATGCAATTCTCCAGTTCTCCTTCCTCTGGGAAAAAAAAGCCTTTATAAATGTTACAGTATATGTGGATTGTCTAGCCCTTTCCATCAGTTCGGACTTTTGGTTGCGTTGGCTAGTGCATGAAGCTTAACATGGTACTGGAGCTAAGGTCTTGAGTTCAAGTCCTGGCTTTCGTAATTTATCTAAAAAATTGCTGCTGCCCCCCTTTGTGTCCACTTATAGGCCTCTTGAGTCATACATGAGTTTTGCGCGCTGTCGCTCTCTTCCGGTTGCATGTGTTGACTTGTCTTACCTCACACGTGAGAGAGGGTGTTACAGTATGTGGATTGTCTAGCCCTTTTCATCAGTTCGGACTTTTGGTTGCGTTGGCTAGTGCATGAAGCATAACAACCAAAACGTTATTTCCATGTTTAAAAAGATGGCAGTTGCCAAGGGGAATCCAAGAAGCTGCTACGTGCATTAACCACCAGATGCATACTTCAGAATCAACTTCTACATACATATAACAGTTAGACCATTAACTTAGCTGAACCTACTGTTCTTGATTGTGATTGCATGAGCCATATGGTTTTTCTCCCTTAAAATAGGTTTTGCATAACACATTATTTTCTTTATTTGTAGTGTGTAGGGGAAGATATCGAAGATTTGGAATACACACCTAAACCAGAATTCGAGGGACATTTTAAAGTTAAGAATGTCGCAGACGAGGTATGAACAACTTTTACATATCATGTCCAGTGGCATATGTATTTTTCAGCATCCTAACTAATTTGCTCATTTTTTTCTTCATATTTTGTATTTGTAGGTGGGTCTACTTAAAGCTTGGTTTTCTCACATGCAAGAGGTTAAACCTGGTATTTATGTTACATACAATGGTGACTTTTTTGACTGGCCGTTTTTGGAGAAGAGAGCTGCCCACCATGGGATAAAAATGAATGAGGTATGCTGGTAGTTTCTCCTTAGTTTAGCATAAAAAATAGTTCCTTTTGGTATGACCCATGTAGCATATGACATGATAAACTATGTAGTACGATGCTCACAATCTTGGCCAAACAGTTGCACGCAAATAAAGTTACCTGTAAAAAGTCATCTGCACTTCTGCAGCTAAGGGCAAGGTTCACAAGACTGGGATAGTGTCTGTAGCATGGTAGTGTCCTCCATAATGTTTCAAGGAATATTATGCACATATGTTTTACAGTTTGTCCTTTATCTCGATTATCTCAGATAGGAAAATTGTTGGAATGGAAAGCTGCGTTTTTCATTTTTGTGTTTCCTATTTTGTTCCTACAGGAGATTGGTTTTCAATGTGACAGTAGTCAAGGAGAATGCCGAGCTAAATTTTCCTGTCATCTTGACTGTTTTGCCTGGGTGAAGCGAGACAGTTACCTTCCACAGGGAAGCCAAGGTCTAAAGGTGATACTTTACTCAGTGAAAGAAAAACACTCTAAATTCAAGAGCTCTATGTTTTTAGTACTAAATTATTTGTCAAACTTGAGTTTTGAAAATGCTATGAATTTTTGAAGTTTTGGTATTGAACTAGCATTAAAAGATTAGCGTTAGTCATTTAACCTTTTTTATTGCCTGACTTTTTCTTGCATTATTTCCTATTTTCTGAGAAAACATAAAATCCTTGCATCTCGTTGCATTGACAAGAAGAGAAAAGTTATGTATGGAAGGGCTGATTACATGCTACAGAACAGAAACTGAACTAATATGTCTGGTAGAATCGTCTGTGAGTCCCTTAGCTCTGGCTGGTGCTCTCAGCTGTGCCTCAGACTGGATGATATCCACATAGCTAGCAAAATCTGACCTATTGCCGTTGGTGACAGCTTTATTTGCCTTTTATCTTTGCTTATTCTGAATATGTTGCCTGTTATCTTGCTTATTCTGAATATGTTGCTTTTGCATTTACATCGTGACTTTCCTTCTATTTTGACACTTACAGGCTGTTACAAAAGCAAAGCTTGGTTATGATCCTCTGGAGGTAAATCCAGAAGATATGGTCCGCTTTGCAATGGAGCAGCCACAGGTATCTCGTTGTCTACCTGTCTTGGTGATGGGGTAACTTTTGTCATTGAGAGAAGTAGCTGAAGTGCAAATGGTTACATAAAAACTAACCGTGAATATGTCTGCTTGTCTATATTGTTGTTTAAAATGTACTTGTCAACATTTGACCTGAAATGACACTGCTAACTCATTTTACCTTGCATTGTCTCATTTTCAGACAATGGCTTCTTATTCTGTATCAGATGCTGTTGCGACATACTACTTATACATGACTTACGTCCATCCTTTTATCTTCTCCCTTGCGACCATAATACCTATGTCACCTGATGAGGTGTTGCGGAAAGGAAGTGGAACACTATGTGAAATGCTGCTAATGGTCCAGGTGTGTTGAATAAACTTTGTTGTCATTCTTTCTCTACCGTAGTTATTATTTGAGTCAAAAGATAGCCCTTTTTGGTCTGTGGACAACTATATATGACACAAAAAACTTGCCTGTTGTTTAATAAGATGTAAATTAAATAGATACCATGTTTTTAACATCTTTTCAAATGAGTCTTTTTGCCCCTTTGTTGGCCCAGGATTTGAACCCACTCCAAGCACTTGAGACTCCCAAGTCGCCACAATATAGGAGTACCACTTCCTCAACTGTTTCTGATTTTGTGATGCTTGCTGAAATCAGTTTCTTCTGATGTATAGGCATTCAAGGCTAGTATCATTTGTCCTAACAAGCACCAAGCTGATCTGGAGAAGTTTTACAATAACCGTCTAGTTGAAAGCGAAACATACATTGGTGGTCATGTTGAGTGTCTTGAAACTGGTGTATTTAGATCTGATCTTCCTACAAAATTTCAGCTGGAACCCTCAGCATTTGAGGTAAGTTGAGTTATAATATTCTGGAAATGTTATTTAATTTAGCTTCAAAATGTTCCTGAGCTTTTTTGTACCTGGCTGGATTATTAATTTGTTGGACATTGATGTGGTTTCATAGAAGAATTTGTATGCATACGCTCAGTATATTAATTCAATGCATATTTGTTCTTTCAGCAACTAATTGAAAACCTTGACCGCGATCTGCAATATGCCATTGCTGTAGAAGGAAAATTGGATATTGATTCTGTCACAAATTATGATGAAGTCAAGGATGCCATAAAGCAAAAGGTATCGTGTCCTGTTCTGCTGTGGTCTTCGATCTTCACTCTCTGTTTAGCCTCTTTAAGACCAATGTGACAAACAAGCATAGTGCCGATTCATAGTTGGTTACACTGAAACATGAAATGTTTGACTGTTGAAGCAAATATATTCCACCATTTTAGCTCATATTCTTTATTTGATTACCAAGATACTTATTTACCGCTTGAGGTTTGATTTTGCAAATGTTGGGTGGCTTGGGCCTTATTGGTTTAGTAAATAAGTTTTCCAACCCAGAACCGAGCTAGCCGAATGGGCGCCAAAACTGGGGCAAGCTAATGTGAGGAGAAATATGGGACCAAACATAGTGAATGCTATTTTTTCTTAGCTTGCCAAAGTTTGGCTTGGCAAACTTAGGCACCGAAAGAAGCAGACTTGTTAGCTCACTGTGCTGTGCTGTTAGACCCTACTATAAATATCAGCTGTTAATAGATCAGGGATATTCATTATTTTCTTATAGAAGGATCTCACTGAACATAATAGCTGCATAACTGGCATCGATAAAATGTTATAACTCGTCAGCTCTATGCTTGATTGACCTTTGTTGTTATGTCAAATTTACAGCTTGTGTCATTGCGAGACCACCCAATTCGTGAAGAATGCCCTCTTATATATCATCTGGATGTTGCTGCAATGTATCCAAATATCATTTTGACAAATAGGCTCCAGGTATTTTTCTATACTTCAATGAAGTATTTGAATGCTGCATTGCTGGTATTGATAATTCCATGAGTGATAAGGTTTTATCAATACAATATGTTAAGCGACAGTGGAACTTACTTTTCTGGCGTTCTGGTGATATGGTGATTTGTGAGGATTGTCCGGCTGAGACGTAGAATCTTTTTGGGCACCGTTTGCTTAAGCATCATTCTGAGAGTTATAGAAAATATGAAGATTGGATGGGGAACCTGGACTGTTGCACTAACAAAATTTTGTTAGGCATGTTTAGCACTAGATGTTTTCACCCCAAATCTTTTTCTCAAATACACATCAAGTGTGTCTTTGTTTCTTCAAAGAAGAACACCGAGAAGACGTGAAGTACAAACCCAACCAACTGAAACAAGAAAGCAAATAAAAAGGCAAGCAAAAAGTGGCAAAACCAACTAAGCTGAACTATGGCAAAACTGAGCAAGCAGCAGTGCTGCTGTCACTGGCACCAAAATTGGTCAGAGTGAGCGATTACGTTTCACCTCAGTTCACGTGTCTTGAGGTGGAGGTAAGCAATTCACTCATGCTCTAATACTGCCACTCACGTCAAGTCTCACAGGTCTATTGTGCCAAATCAGCACAAGGGGTGCTGGATAGCTTAGGATTTCTTTCTGCCGTACTATAGAGTTTCATGAGCAAACCAGTTGAGCTAAAAGTTTAGCTGTTATGGTCATTATGGAATGGCGGGTAATGTAAGCTATTAGATACATCTTTCAGCAGGCACCTAAGCTGATGTATGAAGGACAGGCCTGGCGCAGTGGTGAAGTACTCCCCACTTGTGCCAAGAGGTCCTGGGTTCGGCCCAGCCTCTCTGCATTGCACTGTGCAGGGGCAAGTCTTGCCTCATATAATCCTTCTGCAGACTACCTGGTGTGGGAGCATCTAGCACTGGGCCTGTCCTTTTTTTTACCTAGGTGGAGGTTTATATTATGGTTAATTGGAGTGGCATTTATCAAATTAACCCTTTATATTATGTCTCAAGATGACAGTGCTACACATCCACGAGATATGCCAATCACCCTATACCATGAAAGATATCACCAGAAACATTCAGCTTTGTCACATCGCTTCTCGTGCCATTGCATGATTATAACCCAGCAACCAAATTAAGTTGTTGTCACATCGCTTCTCGTGCCATTGCATTATTATAACTCAGAAACCAAATTAAGTTTTTTTTCCACACTTGTTGATGGCAGCCACCATCCATAGTTACAGACGTGGACTGCACAGCATGCGATTTCAATCGCCCTGGAAAGAATTGCCTTAGAACGCTCGAATGGGTCTGGCGAGGAGAAACCTACACGGCAAAAAAGAGGTAAGCTTTACAAATTTGCATGAATATGTTGAGTTTCCGTTCTAATGTTATTCCATTTTGTAGTGACTATCATCATATAAAGAGGCAAATTGAGTCGGAGATGATTCAAGCTGGTGGGGTTACATCTTCAAAGCCTTTCCTCGACCTCTCAAAACCAGAGCATTTACTAAAGCTGAAGGATCGTTTGAAGAAGTACTGCCAGAAGGTAGTATATTTAAATTCATGGATTAACCCTTTTGGCGGGCCTTCACTGACTATACTTATGGCACAATGCAGGCGTACAAAAGAGTAGTTGACAAACCAATTACAGAAGTTAGAGAAGCTGGAATATGCATGCGTGAAAATTCTTTCTACGTAGATACAGTGCGAAGGTCTGTCAGATGTTCATTATGACTCTAAAATTGATGATATACTATATAGTAACTTGGTCTTGGATGAATCTCACAAGATAATTTCTGATGAAGAAAACTGCACTTGTTGATAGTAACTTGGTCTGTTAGTGTTTCTCGTGGAGTTGCTCAGATCTCCCCTTCTTTTGGTGCTGCAGCTTCCGTGATAGAAGGTATGAATACAAAGGCCTGAATAAAACATGGAAAGGAAAACTGTCAGAAGCAAAAGCCAGTGGAAATTCTATCAAAATTCAGGAAGCACAGGTTCAGTGATGCCTATTTAGGTGCCTATTATGTTTTCGGTCGTTTTGAGCTTTCTTCTTAGTGCATGTCTACTTTACTTTTGCAGGACATGGTTGTGCTATATGATTCTTTGCAACTTGCTCACAAGTGCATATTAAATTCTTTTTATGGATATGTTATGCGCAAGTAAGTGTAACTTATACAAACAGTATTTCCTTTGTCTTCATGTATTGCACTCCATGGAATTGTAATACTAGCTTATTCTCTACGAAGGAAGGTATGTAATAGCGAATGTACTTTCTGATTTAGGGGTGCAAGATGGTACTCTATGGAAATGGCTGGTGTTGTAACATATACTGGTGCGAAGATCATCCAAAATGCTCGATTACTTGTAGACAAAATTGGAAGACCACTCGAACTCGACACAGATGGCATTTGGTGTGTTTTGCCTGGTTCTTTCCCAGAGAATTTTACTTTCAAGACAAAGTGAGGACACTAATTATCTATTTGTTGTATTTCAATGGAAGTATTTGTCTTTTCTGAGTATTGTGCTTGCCTGATTATCACTAGTCTGTTTTCTTTTCCACATGAAAATCTGCTGTTGTAATTCAAACAATGAGTTAGGCACAAGTTAGTGGCAAGATACCGTATGTTGAATTGTCATTAGTGCAATTTTTTTTGCGCATTCTCCAAGACACTAATTCAACTAATTCTGATCATAATACTGTAGTAACATTTATAAAAATGTGATACTGTGATTTTGCTTGAGAGTCCATTCTTGTGGTTGAATCTCTCCACTTGTGGCACTGATAGAGTCTCTCCACTTTTGGCCTGGAGGTCCTGGGTTTGAACCAGCGTCCTTGCAGAATTATTATGCAAGGTAAGGCTGTCTAGAGATTCTCTTCCCCAGACCCCACCTTGTGTGGGAGCTTTCAGCACTGGGTACCCCCTCTTTTTATGGTTTTGCTTGAGAGTCCATTCTTGTTATTTTATGCGCCTTAGCATGCGAGTGACCAAAATTGAAGAATGTTCAGTTCTTAACTTCAGGTGAATCATATTCATAGCTACCTTTATTTTGGATTTAAGGTAGTATAAAACAAGTAACTGTCTATCCAGGAAAATAATTTCTTTACTGAGCTTATTATAAACTGATGCTCGCATGTTTCATCTTTACATTCAATTTAGTATACTAACACTAGTTGATGATATCGCAGAGCTGAGAAGAAGCTCACAATATCTTATCCATGTGTGATGCTTAATGTTGATGTTGCAAGAACCAACACCAATGATCAATATCAAGTAAGAGTTGTTCTTCTGCAAGTTATGTTTTAAATTATTAGGTTCATCCATTGTTGATATTCTTCTTTGTAACAACTGGAATAATATTTGCTCTATTCCTGTGTTGTCCTGTTAGACACTGAAAGATCCTGTAAGCAAGCTATACACAACAAATAGTGAATGCTCCATCGAATTTGAGGTAGATGGACCATACAAGGTGAAGTGATTTATTAGAACCATTTCCCTTCTACTCATGCAATATTTCCATTCCCCGATCCAAGTTAATTTGTCAAATCCCCAAACTGATAGTAACTTTTTTTGCATGTCACAACGCATGCTAAAATTACAGGCCATGATTCTACCTGCCTCTAAAGAGGAAGGGATTCTGATAAAGAAGAGGTATGCTGTCTTCAATGAAGATGGCACCCTGGCAGAACTTAAAGGCTTTGAGATTAAGCGTCGAGGTGAGCTGAAGCTCATCAAAGTTTTTCAGGTACATGCTCCAGTTCTGCATCAGTTACTAATTTTTGCGTCCTAAACAGGAATACAGGGATTACTACATCAGTTAGTATATGGCTAATTTATTTTCTTTGATTTATGTTTTTATTTGTAGGCGGAGGTATTTGATAAATTTCTCCATGGTTCTACTTTAGAGGAGTGCTATGCAGCTGTTGCTTCTGTTGCTAACCGCTGGTTAGATCTACTGGACGTAAGTGGTTTGCAAAATTCACAATCGTATCCTTTTAAGTATAACCTACTCACTTGCATTGTTAAACCCATGCAGTATTATCTAACAATATTTGTCTATTGCAGAATCAAGGAATTGATATTTCTGACAGTGAGTTGCTTGGGTTCATATCGGAGTCAAGCACAATGAGTAAGTCCCTTGTTGACTATGGAGAACAGAAGTCATGTGCTGTAACTACAGCAAAAAGACTCGCGGAATTCCTTGGAGATTCAATGGTCAAAGACAAAGGACTGCACTGCCAATATATAGTTGCCCGAGAGCCACAAGTAAGTACTGTAGTATTAAGATTTTTACCGTATAAATTATAATTCTTTATATTTGCCAATAAATTATGTGACCCTTTCAGCATCTGGACAAAAATCCCCTCATTCATTTGATGGCAATAGTTTTGCTCCTATAATTTTAGGGGCTCCTTTGATTCAAAAGAATTCCATAGGATTTTTGGAGGGTTAGAATCCTTAGGAATTTTCCTACATTGGTCGTTTGATTCATAGAATTGAATCCTATATGAATTTATCCTTTTAAATCATGTGTACTGCATTTCATTGGAAATCTAGCATCCACCCCAACCTCTTTTTTCACTTCCTTTGTTTTTCCTGTGGCATCAAACACTCTGTGCTAATCCTATGGGATTCAAGTGGGCATGCCACTCCAATCCTTTATTTTTCCTATTCCCGCGTTTTGAGAATCCTACGAATCAAAGAGGGCCTAAGTGGATTGAACTGTTGTATTTAATTTGTTGATGGTTATTTTGTCTTCCCCAAATCATGTAGGGCACCCCAGTGAGCGAGCGTGCTGTTCCGGTGGCTATTTTTGAGACAGATGCTGGTAATATTTTTCATGCAAATCGCTGCTTTTGTATCCCCAAAATGTTCAACTTACTTACATTCTCCTGCTATCCTCATATTTGACAGAGGTTGCAAAGTTCTATTTAAGAAAATGGTGCAAAGTCTCCACTGAAGCAAACATCCGATTCATTCTTGATTGGTCTTACTACAAGCAGCGCCTAAGCTCAGCTATTCAGAAGATCATAACTATTCCTGCAGCGATGCAAAAGGTAATATATACACTTTCTTGTTCCTGTTAATTATTATGAACCATTTTCTGAGATATTCAACTCTACAGATTTCAAATCCTGTTCCCCGAGTTCTTCATCCTGATTGGTTGCATAAAAAGGTCAGAGAGAAGGATGATCGATTTCGCCAGCGCAAACTACGTGATATGTTCAGTCCCTTGAATAAAGACATGGGGATGCATAACTTGAATGGAACCGGAGACATAGAGGACTTATTAACATCAGACAAAGGTTTGAGAAAAGCTACTGCATCCCATGGTTTTAACATTGGCAAAGAAAATCATCCAAATGGGTCACCATCAGCAGATGCTAGTTTGGGTCATTGCAAAAACCAGCAAAAGTCTGTAATCAGGTCAAGTGAACCACTCCGAGATGACTCTGCTGATGAAAGAGTTGATAAAAGTACTGATTATCAAGGATGGCTTGAGGCCAGGAAGAGAAAATGGAAATATGTCCGTGAACAGAAAAAACGTCGAAGGTAATGATACACAACTAAACTATACAGTATACACACAGTTAAATATTTTTTCCTGTTAGATCCGAGCCCTTTTGTTTGATGTTAATAAATATTGCTACTGTGACAACCACTAGTTGCTGTGATGACCCTTGATCATAAGGATGTATTGAATCTGTGCGCAATCAAAACCAAGAAACAAACTAAAACACAAGGGTCCACAAAATCGACCTAACCAGTACGATTTAAAGTGACCCGCTAAATAGATAGAAATGCTTTTAATATAAAAAACGCTTGCCGTATACTAGATGATCAACAAGAAAGAAGAGGCAAGTTAGCAGTAGAACTTAGTCAACTAGAGCAATATGAAGGGCTGTATTGTCATCATCATATAATTTAAAGCTATGGTCTGGAACCTAGCAGATTTCTGCTGCCCTATCAACTAAAATAAGACGAGTTTCAAAATCAGAACTCATGGGATTGGATGCACAAAACCAATGGACACATCCCCTTTCACAGTTGAGGAGAGATGTGCCTGGTCCCTTTGGGTGTCAGAGACTTTCCTGGCTAGGTTTTGTCTCCGACCCCTCCTCGTCCTCCTAGATGTCTTCTAATTAACCCAAAGTTTCCAGCATTTTTTTTACCAAACTTGCCTATGGTTAGGTTATTGAAATCAGAGCCACACTTTGGCTAGCCTAAGGAAATCTTGTCAAACTTTTTAAGTATTGGACGCGTTGAACACATGGTAGAAAAGGGATCTCGCAAAAAGTGCAGCTACGAACCAGATGGGTGCTGAACTCAGTCAAACCTCCAAAACTGGCATGTTTACGTCGTGTCTGAGGATGGCAGGTCCGCTGCAGTGCCAGTCCCAACAGCGGTGCCTGTGGATGCCATATTACACTGGTCTGAGTTCCACACTTCGAATTTTTTTGAGATCTTGCCATGAATTATCTTGAGTTCCATGCTTATCTGCAAAACAAGTTCCAAGGATACATTCTTTGATTTTGGGTTAAGGTTGCCCATCACCAATAATAACCCACATTTAACACTTGCGTACCAATTTATGCAAGAGAATAAACCTTGGCTGCTTGGCCAATGCATACAATGGGTGCCAATTGCCAACATCTACTCATCTAGTTTTGCCTTGAGACTACAACTGTTGCCGACTGATTTCAATGTAGACAGCGTGGCGCTCCTATGTGGGCAATGTACTTTAGTTTATTGAATTACTTTAGCAATAGAGTGCCTCCCTCTTCCTCAGCTTCAGCTTGTAAGCCCATATGCTGAGTCAAGCGATACTGGCCTAAGCAGTCCTGCTGGCCATCTTTTTAGCTATTGCGTGCCTATGAGATCAAGACATCATATAAAGTAGTTGAACTCTTACTGTGGTGCTATGATAGCTGCACCAGGTTCCAGTGTTCCAGATGTCATAGAAAACAATTTTTTCATATGTTTTTTCAAGCAATGGACCATCCATGTTTTGTACTGGTTAAATAGACAACTTATTTTATTTGAACTCATCTACGGTTATGCTGGAGCCACTAATGCAATTGAGACTAAGCTGAGTAAACTAAGTACTGATTGACAATCAATGCTCATGTTTGCTTCTGCTTCTATCAGGTTGGGTGCTGCAGCCTCTTCCGAGGGTCCCAGTAATAATTTGTTTTCTGCAAGAAATGTCAGTCAGTTACATGGCAATGGTAGGAATCGGTCTACATTTTTCCAGAAACAAGAATTGTCCCTCTTTAGATCACATTGGCAGGCATGTAAATTTTCAATTTTTTTCTCTGTAGTATTTGTAGCTATATGTATTGATAATTGACGAGTTCATATATATGTTCCACATCAGATAATCCAGCTTGCTCCAAGTACATTGCCTGGCCGTTTTTTTGCATGGGTTGTTGCTGATGGGATCATGTTCAAGATTCCCATCAACGTGCCTAGAGTTTTCTACCTAAATTCGAAAGCTCCTATCACAGATGAGTTTCCAGGAAGGCGTGTAAAGAAGATTCTTCCTCATGGAAAACCATCTTTCAATCTCATCGAGGTGAAAATCTTAAACATTAGCTGGAAAGTAACTAGGGATGCGATTTAGATTACATACTGATGGCTGTAGCATCCAGGTTGTAACTAGTGAAGAACAGTTCAGGGCTGAAGGAAGAAAACTTGCTGCTCATCTTGCAGAGCCAGATGTTGAAGTTAGTATTTGCCAACTTGTGCATATGGTCTTGTATTGTTTTTATTTTATCCCCTTACAGACATTGGACTTGCATGTAGGGCATATATGAGACGAAAATTCCACTGGAGCTAAATGCTATTCTCCAAATTGGTTGTGTCTGTAAAGTGGACAAATCTGCAAAGAAACGAAATATCCAAGATGGATGGGACCTTGCTGAGTTGCAAATGAAAACAACTGCAGAGTTCTCATACCTGGAACAAACAGTTTCATTTTTCTATCTATACCACAGGTAGGCCTGACGATAGCTATGAGACAACCTACAATGGCTATCTAAATTGATTTGAAGTGCTTTATTACCAGTTCTATATTTTGCTTAAGATGTTTTGCGTGAGATACTATTATTTCTTTAATGCCTTATTTCTGCATTATCTTTGTATTTTTCACTCATCATATACTTTACCTTGAGGGATCACTTAAAGTCATTATTTGTCTCTGTCAAAGTAGAAAAGGTAAGAGAAGTTCATTCATTCAAGCACTTATGGAGTAGAATGTTATTTTTAATCCTTTCCAGGACCCAAGATTGATTCTCATGAAAACTAGACCGTTACCAGTAAAACTATCTTTAGCCTCGTAAATGTATTAGGTTGAACATCAGGATGTCAGATTTCTTGCTACCAGGCTCCATGGGGCCTGTTTTTTTGGAAAAAAGAATCATATTTTGAAGTTTCAAAAAATTCTGAAAATAAATACACATGAATGTAGGGATGTATGCTACATTTATGTAAAAAATCATGATGAAATACACTTTGGTGTTAGCTGCAAAAAGCTGCAAAAAAAACCATGGACTTTTACAGTGATTACATGATTTTTTGTGTTCATGTGTATTTTTTTTCAAAATTATTTGAAACTTCAAAAATATGTTTTTTGTGTTTAAAAAAATTCAGGCTCCATGGGGCCTGGGATCCAAAAGCAATTTCCCTGTAATCTACAATCAAACTATATAATCTTGAGTATTGATATGTTGGATAACCAGCAACTTCAATGCTATTCTTGTTCCGTGCATAGCCATTGTACTCTTGTTACAGTAAAGTGTTGATTTTAATTTGACACTGATCTATGGATTCTCCTATTTCCAGTTTGTCTGAAGGAAGGGCTGTATATGTCATATACTTCCCTACATCTCTCAGAGTACATGCAGTGGTTGTCAATCCTTTCCGTAATAAAGAACTGTCACCTGCTTTTCTTGAAAAGCAATTTCGGGATGCTTGCCAGACTCCTGACGCTTTGCATGAAAATCTCACTTTCCATGTATGTATGACTGGGAAAAATGATTCATAAAACAAAAACTTGACGTTACTGTTTCTTTGCTAAGTTCTGATTCGTTGATTCTTTATTTTAGGTGGACTACCACACATCAATGGATGCAGGTAGCAAATATGTGCAACGAATGTTACTTGAGTACAGGTAAGCCATTTTTCTGTTTTAAGTCGAGCATCAATTATATTCCATCAGTCTCTTTCTATGGGTTGTCTATGCTGTTGAATTGCTTCAGTAAGCTGTGGCACTGACAAGTATGAACATGTATGCATTCAGTTTCTGTAGCCTGGTTTTGTTGGTAACTTACTGAATACTGATTACCTGTCAAGGTTTTCGAGTCGACGAGTCGTTCCGGGGTAGCGACTCTTGACAAGTCGTGCCGTGCCGATCGACTAGTCGAGGTGTTTGAGTTGACTTCCAGTTACGACTCATCGACTAGTCGTGACTAGTCGTTCGATTCGAAAACAGGGTTACCTGTACTGGTCAGTCATGTTTAATAAAACTATCTGAATCTAAAATTATGAAGCATAATCTCAATTTAATATTCTTTTTTGGGGTCAAATTTGGATGCATAATAGCATCGTAAATATGTACATGCACCAATAATGGAGTAGAGTCTTGTATTGATCAAATGTTATTAAATTGAAGAATATCTGTCTCTACCAGTTGGGTCATTAGCAATATACTAGTCAAAGCTTTCAACAAAAGAAAACTAGCCAAGTAATGATCATTTTCAGACATTTTCTTATGATAAACTAAGTGAAATATTTCAGACAACAACATCCTGGACCTGTCATAGGCATCATTGAATGCTCTAAACTCCAAGCTATAAGGGAATCTGTACGCGCACTTGATGATTTCCCGTGTGTAACCATTCCTTGCAATGCACGGGACAACAACTATCAGGTATGTAATGGGGGCACCAATGGTTATATTTTCTTTGCATTTTTGTTTCTTTGCCTTGTTGTTTTACTTACACCTATTTATCCAGGCTCTTGGTTGGCAAGCGACAGCTGGTAGAACAAGCATGCAGCGCTGTGCTGCATCAACTCAATGGTTCAATGAAAGAATTTCACTTGCTAGATATGCACATGTAGGGGTTCTTTATTGTGGTTCTAGTGAATTATTTCAGTTTACAAGAAAATGACTGTACATCTATTCTTACTGAAACAGGTGCCATTGGGAAACTTTGAACTTGATTGGCTTCTTTTTACTGCTGATGTGTTCTTCTCAAGGGCATTGCATGATCAACAACAGGTTTGTTTTATCTTGAGTTGATGTAATTAGGCTGTATTTTATCTAGATAGGTTAAATCACACTTTACTTCTGTTCTGTTCCTTGTGGTGAGCCCCTTCACTTTTTGAGCGGAAAACTGCAGGGGAGGCCCTGATAGTATTATCTTTATTGAAATAGAGAATATTTTGGTAGGAGTGTAAACAGAGGGATGAAACTGCAGAAAGCTAGGCACTAGCTCAAGAATTAGCCCCAAGCTGATCTAGCCAGGTCTTGAGCAAAAGCATCACATCTATAGGGTTTGTTTGGATGATGCCCCTGCTCGCCCTACCAAACCACGGGCTTCCCAAAAAATTGGCGCAGCTTTCAGCCGCCGGCAAGTCGCCAATGCATTGGTGCAAAAATGAACTGGTGAAGCAGCATCGGTCTGGGTGATCCAAATTATTGGCACACAACCAACCAAGTGCCCACCCTCTGGTCAACAATGTCTAAAGAGTGTCGCCTTCATTAGCCGGTTATAAACCATGTAAAGGATGTCGATAAGCAATGTTTTACCTAGTGTAGTTTAGTTCAATTATCTAATTTTTTATGTCTAGAACTCTAGATGCTGTGTGTCGACATTTAATTTTATCGTGTAGTACTACATAAGTTTCACCTTATCTATATATGAACTGCATTTAGTTTTTCAACTCTAAATTTGAAATTGCTTATTTGCAATGACACCAAATTGTGTGATGTGTCATTTTGTTTTCTTAAAAAAACATGTTCGTGCACGGCGGTACAGTGGCCGCCGTGTTGGATCACGGATAAGAAGCCACGAACAGCGCTGGGTAGGAGAAATAGATACATCGATCTGCAGGGACGACGCCATTGTCGCGATTATATGTCTCAATCGTGAGAGATGTGCAGTGTCACGCGGACGCCATGCCATGTGCTCCTCCGCGAGCCGCCTTCCCTCCCCTCCTACACTCGCACACTGTGCTGCGCTGTGCTCCCCGGAACGTGTTGACTAATGCTTCGCCAGCCAGGTGCCCCCTCCACGCCTCACCCATCTCTTCTCCCGATTGGACAGCTGGCGTCCACCGGCCGGACTGAACTGATCCAAATCAATGTGGGTTTGTCACTTTCTTTGCCAGCCACTTGATTTTGCTGATAAGGATATAATTAGCAAAAAAAATATTCATCCCCTCATCACAACCTGGCAGCATCTACCTTACCGCCTTCTCCACATCCTGTAAGTGCTCACTGCTGTTCTGCCCAATTTCTGGAGCGGATTCGCTTCCCTGCTTGCTCTGTGGTGAAAGATCCGAAACTCGACAATGCTACACCTAGTTGATCATTCAATTTGCTCCACCTCAAACATTCCACCGTTGTTCCTCTTCCCCCCTGGCATATCGAGCTCCACACGTCACACACACAGCCATGGTGCTGGCCTACGAGGGAGCATCAGAGGCAGGGCACACAGCTGGTATAGAGCTGCGGTGGCACCGTCACTCAGATGATTGATTGATAGCCCTGGCTTTAACTACCTCCAAGCAGTGTGCACATAATAGGATGAACTTTGACCATATATGTTGATTAGGCAAGTAGCCACTAAACATGAGGTCTAGGAGTTTGTGAGACTGAGCCTGTGCCTCGAGTCGGGCAATGGCAGATCCAGTCATCTCCTTGCTCTAGCAGCTCTAGTGCTGGGCATCTTGGGCGGCAAGTTTTCAGATGGCTGTGCCTGCAGTTACTCTGGCCTACGTCCATTGCCCTGATACATACTGTGTCAAGACATTTCGTCAAACAGGATACACATGCTTTCGCCGCAATGGTGCAACAGAAGTGGGAGAGACTACCAACATATTTTGGCGAAAGTCAGATGGCATGGCAAACACAGAGGCAAGACCATGCTGATTTGGATGGTCGGAGCTGTTACAGTATATGTGGATTGTCTAGCCCTTTCCATCAGTTCGGACTTTTGGTTGCGTTGGCTAGTGCATGAAGCTTAACATGGTATCAGAGTTAAGGTCTTGAGTTCAAGTCCTGGCTTTCGCAATTTATCTAAAAAATTGCTGCTGCCCCCCTTTGTGTCCACGTATAGGCCTCTTGAGTCATACGTGAATTTCGCGCGCCGTCGCTCTCTTCCGGTTGCACGTGTTGACTTGTCTTCCCCGTCACACGTGAGAGGGGGTGTTACAGTATATGTGGATTGTCTAGCCCTTTCCATCAGTTTGGACTTTTGGTTGCGTTGGCTAGTGCATGAAGCTTAACAGGAGCAATGTTAGCAAAACCACCTCAGGGTGTACTTAAGCATGGTTTGGAAGTTGGGTAAATAAGTTCTGCTGTGGGGCTTATCCAGACCTTGTGTGATAGTTTGGGGTGTAGACTTGGAAAACCAATCATTTACTTGTTGATTCTGCCTTCGTAGTGGCCAGTTTTTGATGAAATTAGGAAGCTAGGAATGATGGCATGCTGAGACCTTTGCCACGCCATCTTGATTGGGTTATTTTCTTATGTGCTAAAAGTTGTTTGGCCCTTGCATGTGTCCTTTCTCAAAATTATACATTGGAACGCTTTTTCTGTCTCCAGAAAACTGAGTGCAATTAGCATGGTGTGGTATGGACATCTAATCTAAGTTTCTGACATGATGTGCATGCTAGGTACTATGGATATCTGATGATGGTATTCCTGATTTAGGCGGCACATATGAAGGAGATACATGCTTTGCTGATGAAGTGAGAAGCCCTCTCTTGCCGTCTTAAGACTGCCTGGTTTTTTATGCCTTATTTTTGCTGCTTGACTTGAATATGACCTCATTTTGCAGGTCATTCAACCTGCACTAACATATCCTGGTGCTTATAGGAGGATTTCTGTTGAGCTTAAGGTAGGCCCCTAATGCATTTGCCTGGACATCATAGAACGTAATAAGCTCATCCTGAAAACAGTAGGAGAGGTTCCTACTGTGCTATATTAATAAACTCTAAATATTTATAAAGTTCAAAATGGCCCAATTGAGAGCCCCAAACGAAAGAAAGCAAAACTACTGGCGTTCTAGGAAAGAGATAATATGTAGCCTAAGGGTGTCTTTGACCCTATAGACTAGCAGAGATAGATCTTGAAATCTATGCTTCCATGATTGGAAGAACTAAGCCTTGAAACCGTTGGTTCTAAATATCTCATGCTGCTAGAGCAAACAGCTCAAAGATGGGAGAGCTGATCTGGCGTCTGGCGTCTTGCAAATCTGCAGCCACATTTCTTTTAGAAGAACAGGGAGGTTCCATTCCTCGAATGAAACCAACATAGTTGTGGCATACATCAGCTCACTGAGAGGAGTAGTTCAAAAAGCAACAAGCTACAAGAAAACTCTGCATCCACATGTGGTTATGTTATGTGGCTGCTAGAAGGAGGGCGCGAGAGGGCCGGCCGGGGGCCTTTTGCCCACGGCCGGGCAAGAGGGAAGGGATTTCCTTCTTAATTCTTGCTTGATTAGATTGATACTTCTCCTCTCTTTATAGAGAGGTTTACTTGACTCCCAAGCAAGGCTTACTTGACCCCTAAGCAAGCGACCCTTATCTCTAATTAACCCTAAGACTAACGGGCTATATTGCCAGCCCAGGCCCATTAGGCCCATTACGTACTCTAACACTACACCCCACCTGGACATGCAGCTTGTCCTCGAGCTGCAGCCTAACCAACTTATAACCATGACTCGACGCAACACAAACCTAACACCTAAAAACAAGCCTTTTACATCGGCTTGTTTTATTACTCTCAACCTGAAATGGACTGGGACGCTTTATTTTGGACCCCTTAACAAAAAGTGGACACCATCTGCACATCGGACGTGCACGTGTACAGCCACCTGGATCCCATGGACACCATCTGGACAAAAGGAGTGCATGTGTATGGCCACCTGGAAGTGGTCGGAAGAGCAACCAGCAGAGGCGCCCTAGCGGCGGCCGGCGGCGGAATGCAGTGGTGCTACGCGGTGCGCTCGTGTCGGTGACACCATGCCTTCTCCCCGCCGGACGGCTGTTGGTCTGCACCACACAGAGAAGAGTGGAGGGCTTGCGATGGAGAATGATGAGGAGTGCGCCCCCCCAACCGCCGATGTCGCAGACTTTGAGGTCGTTGCCCGCGGGGAAAACAACATGTCCGCCGCCCGTGGGGGAAATCGCATGCCCAAGATCCCCGACGCAGCGGACGAGATCGAGGTCCTTTGCGCAGCGAAGGGCAACTTGGAGGAGCGGCAGCTGCAGACCATGCATCTCCCGCACACGCCGACGCGCTAGGTGTCCGAGCGCAGCAGCCTGCAGCCTCATCGCCGCCGACACGTGGCGGGTAGCGATCCAAGACGGAAGCGGTGACGGCGTTGGCGGGAACTTGATCTGCTGGATGGGGACGCCCTGGGACGGCGGCGGCGCTGATGGGAACGAGGTCGTTGCAGTCCCGTCGTAGGGCATCCCATACTGGTACGAGATGACCGGCGCTGTGGTCGCGGTCGAGGGCGGCGGCGGCTGGGGTAGCTGCTGTTGGTGTGGCGGCGGAGGAGGTGGCTGCTGGGGATGCGGCTGGGGCACATAGGGCCCGACAAGGAAGGCCCTGATGCCCGCCACGGCCTGCCGTAATTCCAGGATTGCGGCTGTCATCTGCTCCGGGGTGAGGACGAGGGCGGACGGCGTCGGGGCAGAGGGTGCAATCGCCCCTGAGGATGCCAGCACGCCCAATGCCGGCGCGCCTGCTGTGTGGGGCAGCAGCGCCGATGAAGACGCTCGTGGCGGCGGGTAGGTGTGCGGCAGCAATGGGTGGGAAGAACTCGGTGGAGGGCTGGACATGATCGAACCCGGAAAAGCTGATACCAGATTGTTACGTGGCTGCTAGGAGGGCGCGAGAGGGCCGGCCGGGGGCCTTTTGCCCACGGCCGGGCAAGAGGGAAGGGATTTCCTTCTTAATTCTTGCTTGATTAGATTGATACATCTCTCTTTATATAGAGAGGTTTACTTGACTCCCAAGCAAGGCTTACTTACCCTTATCTCTAATTAACCCTAAGACTAACGGGCTATACCGCCAGCCCAGGCCCATTAGGCCCTGTATCTCCTGGTAATTTAGTTACATTTGCGCATATTTCTTCTGCAGATTCATCATTTGGCGGTTAATTCTCTCCTTAAGAGCAGTCAAGTGGATGAAATGGAAGGAGGATCTATCGGCAACTTTGAAAATGACATACCTCCTGGTCCAAATGGCACCGAAACTGACTATAATGACGCCAGCTTGTGTCTACCTGCTTTCCAAGTGCTGAAGCAACTCATTCAAAGATGCATCTCAGATGCAGTGTCTTCTGGAAATGTATTTGCTGATGCGATATTGCAACATCTCTACCGTTGGCTTTGCAGGTTATAATTCAATATGTTTGCACTTGAACCTCTTACTAATTGCTTTTCTAATTTTAATATGCTCTTTTGTCATTCTCATGTCTACATTTTCAGCCCACGATCAAGACTTCATGACCCAGCTCTCCATCGTCTCCTTCATAATGTAAGTTAAATTATCTGTGCCAGTCTGTGACTTCTTTTATTGCTACAAGAGTTACAGGTTGGCTGTTATTTGCTACTCCCTCTGATCCAAATTACTAAAGTTGTACAAAACCAGCGACAGTTAACTTGGATCGGAGGGAGTAATACATTTGTGGTGTATTAAATATTTTCCCTAGTGATGAATGCTCTTTTCTATTTCTGTATCATTTGATACCCTGTGGACATTTGTTTCTCTGCCTGTAAGTTTCCTTACCCTGTCTTTTCTTTTGGGCTGTCAAACTTTATCAGGTCATGAAGAAGGTCTTTGCTCTATTGTTAGCTGAATTTCGAAAGCTTGGAGCTAATGTTATCTTTGCAAACTTTTCTAAGATAATCATAGATACTGGAAAAGTGGATTTGCCGTCAGCACGTGCATACTGTGATAGCTTGCTGAAAACCTTACAGACAAGGTACTGTTTGATCTCCTGCTGCAGATATGTGTGTCATCTAAGTGAAACTAAGAGCATCTGTGCTTTAGGGATCTTTTCGAGTGGATAGAGCTGGAACCTTTGCACTATTGGCACTCCTTACTGTTCATGGACCAGGTTTGTATATTTATTGTGTTACGGAAGATGGACTAATTAACTGTTCGTCTTAAGAACACGCTTCCACCTTTGATGTTTCATTTTCTGTTTTCTGTTCCAGTACAACTACGGTGGGATTCAGGCCAAAACACAAAATGTTACATCTGCAGACAGTTCAGATGGTGATGATGATATTGACATCGTGTCAAGCTGGAACATAGCAGAGTACTTGCCCAAAGCTACACAGGTCAGACATCTTAAGTCAAAGCCACTTGACATTTGCATTTCTCTTTGCTGACTGTGACGTTCTTAACTGTGTGTCAAATGTTCAGTAACAGTTCTGCAATTGATAATCAATCACTTGACATTCTTTAAAAATCTCCAGGATCACTTTGTCTTGATCGTATCGGAGTTCCTATATGTTCCATGGAAATACATGAAAGAACAAGTAGCTTGTCGAGCTGCTATAAGGGATGACACCTCATGCACTCCATCTATAACAATCATGGCCGCTGAGAATCTTGAGGGGCAGGTCGTCGATTACCTCCGTGGGCAGGTAATTCCAGTATCCTCTGCTCATATATTATGTCACTCTGGACATTGACATTGTCCATAGTGTAATCTAGTTCGTAACCACTTAACTGCGTGTTGATTATGCTATGCTGTTTCTGTTTATTGTGCACTTCTTCAGACAACTTCTGGTGTGGGCATATATTAACACGAAAAGAAAAAATCTTCTATAATATATTATGTAAGGATGTCCTAATAGCCTTCAAAATTTAGACATGAAATTCTGGAACAAAAAAGATATGTTATCTGGGAATTCGAATATTTAATCCTGTGATATTTGTCCTTCTGTTATGAGCGGCATATACTACAGCCCAGGCAGTTAGGGGCCTGGCCCAATTATCTTATCGTGTTAGGGGCTTAGCCCAATTATATCATTAGGAGGATTATATAAACTCATGTAAGGACCCGTTTTGAGATTAAGCAAGAAGCAATCATATTAGCTTGGCTTCCTTAGGGAGCCGGGAGACCTAACCCTAGCCGCCTCCTCCCTTGCACCATCTCCCTCTCAGCTGCTGCCTTCTCACGCACGACGGCGCCCAGCCGCCGGCGGCCGCGAGTTAGTCTACGACCAGCTCCCTCCTTCCCCTACAACCTCTGGCCTAGACCCGGTAGAACCCTAATTTCTACCAGTTTGGTATCAGAGAGCTCGGGTTCGATCATGTCATCGCCGCCGCCACCACCACCGCTGCCCACCACCGCCCCGCTGCCCACCACGACCAGCGTGCCTCCCCCGCCGCTGCCCGTCACCACCGCCGTGCCGGCCGCCGACGTCTTCACCAGGGAGGAAGTCACCGGGGCGCTCCGCGATCTCGCCACCGTGGTCTAGGGGATCTGCCTCTACTTGGCCGGGCCCTACGGGCTGCCGCCGGCCGCGCCACCAACCATCGCCACCGGGCCGATGCTGCTGTCGTGGCAGCCGCCGCACCTGGCGGTCTCCGCCACGCTCGCCGGGCCGCTGCAGCTGCCGCCGCCACCGCCCTGGCAGCCGCCGCACCCAGGGGCCACCGCGGCGCTGGTCGGGCCGCTGCAGCCCCCGCTGCAGCTGCAGCCAGCCTCCGCCACCGCCCCGCTCTGGCCACAATGGCTGGCCGTGGCCATCGCTCCTGTGGCCCACATGACCACTGTCCGCACTCTCCTTGCTGTCGCTTCTGTTCGTCATTGGTCTGTGTCTCAGCTTGACGTTCAGAACGCCTTTCTCAATGGTGAGTTGCGTGAGGAGGTTTATATGCAGCCACCCCCAGGGTACTCTGTTCCTGATGGTATGGTCTGCCGACTTCGCCGCTCTCTCTATGGTCTTAAACAGGCCCCTCGTGCCTGGTTCGAGCGGTTCGCCTCTGTCGTGACTGCCGCGGGCTTCTCGCCCAGTGATCATGATCCCGCTTTGTTCGTTCATACGTCTCCTCGTGGTCGGACTCTTCTCCTTCTCTATGTCGATGATATGATCATCACTGGTGACGACTCCGACTACATTGCCTTTGTTAAGGCTCGCCTTCGCGACCAGTTTCTCATGACTGATCTTGGTCCACTTCGCTACTTTCTTGGGATTGAGATCTCCTCGACCTCTGATGGGTTCTACATCTCCCAAGAAAAATATATTCAGGATCTTCTTTCTCGCGCTGCTCTCGGTGATGATCGCACAGTTGTGACTCCTATGGAGCTCAACGTTCAGCTTCGTGCCTCTGATGGTGACCCTCTTCCTAATCCCACTCGCTATCGTCACCTCGTCGGCAGTCTTGTCTATCTTGCTGTTACGCGTCCTGACATCTCCTATCCTGTCCACATCCTGAGTCAGTTTGTTTCAGCCCCCACCTCTGTCCACTATAGTCATCTCCTCCGTGTTCTACGATATCTTCGTGGCACAATCTCTCAGCGTCTTTTCTTCCCCCGCTCCAGCTCTCTTGAGCTCCAGGCCTACTCTGATGCTACCTGGGCTAGTGATCCCTCTGATCGACGCTCGCTGTCTGCTTACTGTGTCTTTCTTGGTGGCTCTCTTATTGCCTGGAAGACAAAGAAGCAGACTGCAGTTTCTCGCTCGAGTACAGAGGCTGAGTTGCGAGCCATGGCTATGGTGACTGCTGAGGTGATCTGGTTACGGTGGTTACTTGAGGATTTAGGTGTGTCAGCTACTACCTCGACTTCCTTACTGTCCGACAGTACCGGTGCTATCAGTATTGCGCGTGACCCGGTGAAGCATGAGCTCACCAAGCACATCGGTGTGGATGCCCACTTTGTGCGTGCTGCTGTGCAGGAGCAGACTCTCGCTCTTCACTATGTGCCCTCTGAGTTACAGTTGGCAGACTTCTTCACGAAGGCACAAACTCGAGCGCAGCATAGTTTTCTTCTCTCCAAACTCAGTGTGGTTGATCCACCATGAGTTTGAGGGGGGGGGTGTTAGATGTGTATAGTTACTGTACCTTAGTTACTGTTCAGTTACTGTTCATCTCATGTATGTATATGTTCTGGCCTTTGGCCCCTCAGTAAAGTCAGTTGCCCATTCATAACAACTACGACCGCCCCGGCGGGCGTGCCGATTCAGCAAGTGTGGTTCCCGCCCTCGTCGTCACAGCTTTCGGCCTGGTTGGCCGGGACGTCCCCGCGCCAGTCTACACCATGGCCGCGGACTAGCCGGCGCCCTTCCTGCTGTACGGCGGGCCCTTTGGCTCCGCGGTGTGCACACCGGACCGACGCCATCCTTTTCGCTTCTCCGTACCGCCGAGCCGTACGCTCACGGCGGTCATGCTCAGACACCGCCGTGCTTCGCCAAGCTTGACTTCACCACCTATGACGGCGCCGAGGACCCCCTAAACTGGCTCAACCAGTGTGAGCAATTCTTCTGAGGGCAACGCACGCTCGCGTCGGAACGCACTTGGCTCGCCTCATATCACCTTCGGGGCGCCACATAGACGTGGTACTACGCCCTCGAGCAAGACGAGGGCGGCATGCCTCCATGGGAGTGCTTTCTTGAGCTATGCCTCCTTCGCTTCGGGCCGCCGATACGCGGGAGCCGGCTGGTGGAACTCGGCTGCCTCCCCTTCACCTCCACGGTGCAGGACTTTGCCGACCGCTTTTAGGCCCTGGCGTGCCACGCGCCCGGCGTGACGGCTCTCCAACGGGCCGAGCTCTTCGTCGGCGGTCTGCCGGATCATATCCACGTGGACGTGGAGCTGCGGGGACCCCAGGATCTCCAGATGGTCATGTACTACGCCTGCGCGTTCGAGCGTTGCGCGGTGGCCATCCAGCAGGCATTACCGTCCCGGGCCACTGGGCCGCCACCCGGGCCGGACGTTCCCGCAAAGGGTCGGCCTGCTCAGGCTTCCGTGGCACCCCTCGCCGCGACAATGGCACGCTCGTTCCGCCATCTCACCTCGGCCGAGCAACTCGAGCGTCCCCGCCAAGGGTTGTGCTTCAACTGCGACGAGCCCTACGTGCCCGGCCACGTCTGCCCGCGACTCTTCTACCTGGAGGCTGCGGACTACATTGAGGCCGCCGCCGCTGCCGGGCTCGGCGACCTGCCCGCCCAAGCTGCTGTGGAGGTGTTTGGCGTCGGTTGATCACCTCGAGGAGTTCCGCAAGCGCTACCCCGCCTTTCAGCTCGAGGACGAGCTGTTTGTGCAGGCGGGGAGAAATGTTATGAGCGGCATATACTACAGCCCAGGCAGTTAGAGGCCTGGCCCAGTTATCTTATCGTGTTAGGGGTTTAGCCCAATTATACAATTAAGAGGATTATATAAACTCATGTAAGGACCTGTTTTGAGATTAAGCAAGAAGCAATCATATTTGCTCGGCTTCCTTAGGGAGCCGGGAGACCTGACCCTAGCCGCCTCCTCCCCTGTGCCATCTCCCTCTCAGCCGCCGCCTCCTCGCGCATGACGGCGCCCAGCCGTCGGCGGCCTTGAGTTCGTCCACGACCAGCTCCCTCCTTCCCCTACAACCTCCGGCCTAGACCCGGTAGAACCCTAGTTTCTACCACCTTCCAATTACTTTTAATTTATTTTTGTTGAAGAAAAGGGATTTTGCCCCGGCCCATTTTATTAAACGAGGCAGCAAAGCAACAGCGATTCCTGTTTCCAGCGCTCGGGACAAACCAAACTAGATGAACCAGAGAAGAAACTGAAAAGTGCATCTGCATCAAACAGCAACAGGGAGACAAACTAAGAGCCTGTTTGGGACTGCTCTGCTCCTTAAAGTTCAGCTCCGCTCCAAAAAACACAAGCCAAACGGGGTAGCTCCATGATATGCCGCTCCGCAAAAAAACTGGAATCTGGGGTACAACTCCCATTTTTTTATGAAGCACTTTAGAGGGTGCTCCAAAAAATTCTAGAAGCTGGAGTTGGGTGGAAATTACCCACCACTGCCACCAGTAAGTGGATACCCCTTCGTTTCTGCCCCCTCAACCAATCAAATAGATCCTTTCCACCAAATTTCTCATTCTTGAAGCTGGAGCTAGATGGATGCCAAACATTCTCTTTGGTAGTTCTACAACTTCTGGATGGAACTGCTCCAAAGTGAATTTAGTGGAGCGGAACTGATTGTGGTGAAGCGGAGCAGTCCCAAACAGACCCTAAGCTACCTGTTGCAAATTCATCGGCCTCAGCCGGAATGCGCTTTCAGATAGAAGCCTTGGTGCCCTCCCTGGTTGCTCATCTTATCCTCTCTCACCACGCTATCCTTAGGAGCTCTCCTCTTCTTTGATCCAGTAGCAGCAAACACTCTTTCATCAGCTTCGATTGTTGATCCAAACACAAAGCTATCCACTGATGAAGCATGCTTGCCTTTCTCAGAATAGTTTGGGTATCCCTTCATACAGCTCCCTGAAGACAAAGATCATTTCACGTCGTCCATAAGCTCCAAATGGTAGCAATCCCGGTCGTACCAACAATGTTCTTTTTGTTATTACTATTCCACAAAGCAGATACAAGAGAAATATCACCAGGTGGTGCAAATTTGAAAATATCAGCCATATCCAACCAAACATGTCTTGCAACAATGCATTCACATAAAAGGTGATTAACAGATTCAGGTTCACAACAAAACAGACATGACAAGTCATCCAAATGTTACTAAGATTATCCATAGTCAAAATTTTGTTGTGAGCTCTCCCCCTTCCCTCTCTTCTGGCGGCGGCGACCACTGGCCTTTCCCCTCGCGGGTCGCTCTCACGCGGGGCGGTGCGGCGCCGTGGGGTGCTCCTAGGCGGCGGTGCTCTCCGGCGTGGTGGCGGGGGATCTTCTGGGCGGCGACGCGATCTGGCGGCGCCTGCTCGGCCCAGATCTGGGCCCTTAGGGCCCCATCTGGGTCTGGGCAAGCCGACGGCGGGGAGGGTCGTCGGCGTGGCTTCCGAGAGGCAGGGGAGCGGCGATGGGCGGGTGGATGTTGGCGGCGCTGGTGCCGCCCTGCTGCAGCGTGGCTGGCGGGGCTTTACGGGCCCGATTTGGGCCTGGCCGGGCCAGGGGTGGCCTGGTATGCCCTGCTGCTGTGTCCGGACGGCGACCGCGACGGTGCCGGAGACTCGGGCCTCCCGCACGACGGCGGTGGAGGTAGTTCCCTCCCGCGTGGCTCCGGTGCTGCTGCTCCTGTCGCCTCGTGCGCCTCTCTCCATCCTCTTGGCCTTGTGGTGATGATCTTAGTGAGGCGGCGTGGGTGGTGTCAAGACCGCAGTGGCGCATGCTGATGGGCGGCGAGGTGGCTGGTTGGCTCTGGCCTGGTTGGGCGGTGGGGTTTGGAGTGCGGGAGAAATCCCTTGCCGGCTCTTCCGGCTGCGATGCGGTGACACCTGCGGTTGCCACCATCCCTTCTTGGAGGGTGTCGGAGGTATCCATCCCCCACTCCCTTTCGCGTGCCGGGGGAAACCCTAGGACACGTCCGGGCAGCAGCATCGTCGACGTCGCATCCCTTGTTGGAGGTGCTGCTTGGTACGCGGCGGATCGGAGCCTTGGTCTGTGGTGGGTCAATTTCGGAGGGCGCAGCGGTGGCGGGTCATCCGCGCTTTGTCGAGCTGCCGCTGTTGGCATTTCTTTCTTCTTCTTTGTTCTTTCTCTTTTCTTTGGGCTTATTGTGCTTCTCGCCCAAGCATTGCTATGTAATCGGTGTTGGTTGCTTTGTATAATACAAAGCGGGGGGAAACCCTTTTTCAGTAATCACTAGCCAAACAAAGACTAAAGTAGTATTAAC
>LR738709.1:280636328-280707331 GCA_902687465.1 Secale cereale | reverse complement strand
CCCCCCCCCCCCCCCAATAAATTTGTTTGTAAAAAGGATCTGGTACCAGAAGCCTCTAGGGTTCAAATAGGTCTATTGTTAGAGTACGTAACGGGACTAATGGGCCTGGGCTGGCGGTATAGCCCGTTAGTCTTAGGGTAATTGGAGATAAGGGTCGCTTGCTTAGGGGTCAAGTAAACCTCTCTATATAAAGAGAGGAGATGTATCAATCTAATCAAGCAAGAATTAAGAAGGAAATCCCTTCCCTCTTGCCCGGCCGTGGGAAAAGGCCCCCGGTCGGCCCTCTCGCGCCCTCCTTCTAGCAGCCACATAACATCTATCAGCTTCACTAGAAGGAAGAAATTTGTTAATAACTTCTCTAAGCATATTCAGCATGTGTAACACATCAGGACCCACACATCTCCTAAAAGTGAGCTTAAGTGTGACCATCCCGCACCTGCTTGACATTGCAGTTTTGCTGTTGGCAAAGGTCAAACAAGTCCCAAAAGAAAATGCTATCCCCATCTCCCAGTTCCCATCTATAAAATGGTCTAGCCCCAGCCAAGGCCCAAGTGAGCCCTTTCCAGAAGGGTGAACACACATTCTCTTTACACCAGAGGAGATTAGGCTTTCTAGTGAGATATTTGCAGTCCACCAAAGACGCCCAATTTTTATCCCTGCCACAAAAATACCTCTTGGCCCATGAAGCAAGTAATGACATGTTTACCTCCCTTAAGTTGGGAACTTTAGACCACCAAAAGTTTTTTCTGGGAGACAAGCCCCAATTATCCAAGTGATATTTATGGACATCGCCAAGATTTCCCCAAAGAAAATGAGCCATCTGTGAAGTAATGGCCTTAATTGCCCATTTAGGAAATTTAGTAGTAGACATCAACTAGGTGGGAATACTAGCAATACAAGCACGAAGAAGAACAAGTTTAGCTTCATAACTAAGCAATTTCCCCCTCCAGCCACAAATTCTTTTGATATTTTTATCAATAATGGGCTGGAGATCTTCTCTGCGCAGCTTTGCAAAATGCTTCAGGGGAAAAGAACTTTTGTTTGCAACAACAAATTTGAGCTAGCAGTTTGGAAATCTCATCCACAATATTAAGAGTTATCATGTCACATTTGTTAAAATTAATTTTCATAAACAAATTATCAAAGCATGATAGCTTTTATCCCTATTACTTTTAATTTATCATTTCGCAGATTGTTTTCGTTTATGTTACTCTTAACTTGCCTTGAATTTGAAGATGTAAACTGTGCACATAGTTAAAGTAAATTGAAGTAAATCTAGAATCTTTTTGGCTCTTTATTTTCATTGCGAGGTTTTACTACTTTAGTAAATTGAACACTATGGCATTTATCTATGTTGGTCTTCCTAGCTAATCATGGAAATCGCTCAATCCATTGGTGGTAGTAGGTTTCATTAGCTTGCATACACTCATATAGTATATCTTTCCAACATTCAAATGCAATTTTCTAGCCATTTAGACTACTTTTTTTTTGCCCATGAAGATACGCGCCACCAATCGGGAATTTACCACGTTTTTTATACTTTGTTGGAATAATCAAACGCAACCTCCTCTAATCTGATTCTTTTTTTTTTGCAGATCGGCACTTATTTTGCAGAAAAGCTTCTCACAATTGTGAGTGATATACTTCTCCATTTCAAAGGAAAAGGCAAGTCTGAATCAGTTGGACCTTCAAATAGTGAACTTGATCCTCACTCACATAAAGGGGATGCTGCATTGGAGTTCATTAAACATATATGTGCTGTTCTTGCTCTCGATCAGAATGTTCAGCATGATATTCTGGTAAATCTCCATCGAACCATATTGAGCCAGTAATAACTTCCTTTTGTCTTTAGCAACTTAAAACCGGTATTATGTGTTATCTTCATCTGCTCATCAACTTTGTTCAGTCTCCTACCTGTACTGTTCTTGTGTCACAATCTAGTTGTCAAGTGAAATGCAGTCTAATAGCATGGCTTTCTTTCTTTGTTGACGTGTGTACTGTACTGTTGTGCACCAGGGTTAAGAAGAGGCTCTTGCCCCTGGAGGCAAAATATTGGAACTATTCTTGTAATTCTTGGTTGCTTTATTCCTCATCGGGGCTCCCAACCTTAGTAACAAATTTAGGTCTTATCTCTAATTTGTGTATGGGCAGCTAAAAGATACCTTCCCAATTTAATTTAATGAATAGACTACATAATATAGAGACTGGGGATTCCATCCCATAACTGGGAGCTGCCATGGTGGAGTCATGTACGCCTGCCGGTGCATAACATTTATTTTAGTTAGATCTCTTAAATGTAGCACTCTCCCCTCCTGATTTTGAATTATTTATTACCCCCTTCTGTAAACAAATGTAGGAAAAAAGTCTTACGTTTGTGTACAGAGGGAGTACATGTCTAAGAATACTGTTTCGCGTTCTGTTTTAAATTCAACTCCTTTATTATTCCCGCCGAAAAGCTCCTTTATTATTATTATTATTATTATTATTTTCATCATCCAATATATATATGACAGAGAATGCGAAAGAACTTGTTAAAGTTAGTGCGTGTAAAGGAATTTGCTCCAGAAGCACAGTTCCAAGATCCCTGTGCCTCATTCATCCTCCCAAACGTGATTTGCAGGTACTGCAACTTTGAACCAAACCGTTTTCGTTTCCCGTTGATGTTGTTATGTTAGTGTCGCCCTGCCTTACTAATAGAGTGATGTTGGCAGCTACTGCAACGATTGCCGGGACCTTGACCTCTGCCGCGACTCGACGCTCCAAGGCCACGAGTGGAGGTGCACGGTGCCGCAGTGCGGGCAGCCGTACCACCGTGAGGAGATGGAGAATGCGCTCCTGCAGATTGTGCGGCAGCGAGAGAGGCTGTACCACCTGCAGGACCTGGTGTGCGTCCGGTGCAGGCAGGTGAAGGCGGCCCATGTGTCGGAGCAGTGCTCCTGCGGAGGCTCGTTCCGGTGCAAGGAGGAGGCGCCGCAGTTCCTTGGCAAGATGCGGGTCTTCCTGAACGTCGCGGTGAGCCAGAAGTTTGAGCTGCTCCAGGATTGCGTCCGGTGGATCCTGGAGGTCAGGTGATGGCTGCCGTAGTTCTTAAGTTTTTTTTTTTTGAGAACTAGTTCTTCAGTTGACAACTAGTGTAGCATAGTGAATTAGTTACAGTAAACTTGTTGTTTTGAAGCAACAACTTGAAGCCGCAAAGAATGTAGAATGTGTTACATGAATAACTGTCGGGACAAGTAGAATAACTGTTGGCACACTTCATCCATGTTGTATAATGAGAAGGATGTCTGTCTGTTTCACATAATTTATACTGTATTTTGGTGTCCGTTGTGGCCTAAAATCACTTTTGTCAGTGAAGCAAAAGCCTAGACAAGGGGGTGGAACAACTGCCCACCACGCGCGGTGAGATTTTCTCCATGAGAAATGCTTGACACGCTCATCGACTAAGAGCCTACACTGCAGTCTGCAGAGCAGCGATGGACTGATGTTCCTACAGGCTACAAGCCGGCGACGAAGAGAGAAGAGAACCAGATGACTAGATCGTCGCTGAGCTCGTGCTCATCCGGTGCCATGCCGCCGACGTGTAGGCGGCAGAGAGGGCAGGTCCGGCGGCACAGCGCCAACCACCTGTCGACGCAGTGCCGGTGGAAGGCGTGGCCGCACGGCAGCCTCCGTATGTCCTCCCCGTCACGGAACCTTGATATGCACACACAGCAGCCGCCCGAATGGTAGTGGTCGTCGTGGCCACCGCAGCCGACCACGCCGGAGCCGGAGAGGGCAGCGGAGAGGAGCGCCACCACGTGCCCCATAGTCGTCACCATCTATCTATCTGAATCAAAATCGCGATGCAGATTACATATAAATGTATGTGCGTGTGCCAAGATTTGCTGCGAGTGGATCAGCGTCCAAGATGGACTGCGATGGCTTTTATATAAGGCGAGTGTGTGCGCGCGCGCGCGTGGAATCATTTTCATTTTCTCTGGATGTTGCATGGAATCATTAGCAAAAGGGTTGATGGAGAAGGCGCACCTAGAAACCCCAGTGCCGTCTCCCTTTCCGTGGATACAAAGCTTGTGCGATGCGAAAGCTAACTAATTGAGCGGCGACGTCGATCATTCGTGTATGTCAGTCTGACCAACCACAAGCTCTTGTTTTTTCGATAACGGGCGATTTTATTATCTCAAAATGTAGCATCAATTGGATACAAAGCATTATGAGTAACACCCGACCTCTGCATAACTAAGATGGACACAGCCAAAACTAAAAGTCTGACAAAAAATAATAATTATGAAATACAAACTGACAAATCGACAACAGTAGAGTCCTATAAACCGATACTATGCCTATGTCGAGGAAGATGGTGGACCAATCCGTAGGTTATGCTGCCATCCGTATCGGGAAAAAAACTTCGTGGCCACCTGCTCCAATCGCGTACACACTGAATTAAACAGTGGTTGGTACTCCGGCCGTTGTAGCATTGACCATATATGTAGCGAGTGTGTACACCGGAAAATAACTTGTAGAGGAGAAGCATTTTTGTCATTAAAAATCAAATCGTTTCTACATAGCCAAAACGACCAAATTAAGGCATACGCTCCCATCCTTATTAGCGCTTTGAATCTATTTGGTATTCCGTCCAACCAATGACCAAAAATATTGGCAACGCTTACTGGCGGATATAATTTTGACACTATTTGGATGACTGACCACGTAGAACGTGCAAACTTGCATTGAAAGAAGAGGTGTTTGATTGTCTCGTCATGAGTACAGAAACAACACTTCTTACTCCCTGACCAGTTGCGTCGTGCGAGGTTGTCTTTCGTTAACACAACTCCCCTACGAATATACCACATGAAGATTTTCACTTTTAGTGGAATCTTGGACTTCCAATTTTTTTTGTTATTACTCACTGGTACCTCAGAATGCATGAGTGCACGGTACATAGAGTCTACTGTGAAAGACCCTGATGTTGTAAGGTTCCAGCGAAACACATCCCTGCCTTGCGTCAGGTTAATCGAATCCAACCGGGATAAGAGATTATGCCATGACACTAGTCGGGGGCCAATCAAATCCCGCCTGAACGAAATATTCGTCGGGGAGGAACTGAGCACATGCGCAATAGTATTATTCTTATCGCGAGCAATGTTATATAAGGCTGGATATTGTTCTTTGAGACTGGCATTGCCTAGCCAGATATCTTCCAAAAACAAACCTCCGACCCGTCCTTTATCGCGAAAGACCCAAAGTGAAAGAGATGTTTCTTTGCCGCTATTAGACCAACCCAAAAGTGCGAGTCACCAGGTTTCCAATATGCCTGAGACACCGCCTTTTGGCCTAGATACTTGTTGCACAACATGGTTTGCCAAACACCATCCTCAGTAAGAAGTTTGAACAACCATTTACTGAGCAGGGCCTCATTCTTGACTTGCAGGTCATGAATACCAAGGCCACCTTGGTCTTTCGGTCTACAAACTACGCTCCATTTGGGTAGACTGTATTTCTTCTTTTCACCATCTCCTTGCCAAAAGAATCTGGATCTAAAATAGTCCAGTCTTTGTAGGACCTCTTTTGGGAGTTAGAAGAAAGAAAGTATATGGAGAACCATATTTGTGAGAACGGAGTTAATCAAAACCAACCGTCCTCCAACTGAGAGCAGCTTTCCTTTCCAACTACTCAATCGTTTCTCTAGACGCTCCTCCACATGCTTCCACTCCGCAATGGTGAGACGCCGATAATGAACCGGTATTCCCATGTATTTAATTGGGAATTGGCCATGTGCGCAACCAAAGAGGTTAGCATAATCGGCCGCGGCCTCAACGACTTCTCCAAAGCAGAACAATTCGCTTTTATGAAAGTTAATTTTGAGACCCGACATTTGCTCAAACGCTGAAAGCAAGAGTTTCAGATTTCGAGCCTTGTCCAGGTCATGTTCCATAAAAAGAATTGTGTCGTCGGCATATTGCAAAATAGAAAGGCCACCATCCATAAGGTGTGGCACTACTCCTGCAATCTGGCTATCCTGCTTGGCGCGCTCTATCAGAATAGCTGATGTAGGGTGGAACCCTAATCAGCGGATCTTTCACGTTTTGGAGGGTGTCACACGATGAGCACGGAGAACACAAGGAGAAAGGCGGGGAAAACACAAGAGGAAACACTCAAATCAACACGAAAGTAATCACACAAGCGCTAGATCCACGATACAAAGTGCGATACATGATCCATAGTCAACGATGGTGATACAAGGATAGTCTTCTCCGTGAGGAGGTCTTGGAATCCCGTGGGATCTTCTCCGCGAAGGAGGTCCTGAATCCGTAGTGGATCTTCTCCGTAGAGGCGCACCATCTCGTGGGAGAAATCCACACAAGTCTGAGAAATGAGCTAAACCACAGCTAACCCTAAACGGAGTGGGGAAAGGAGTATATATAGTTTACGGGGCGAATGGGTACACGGGCCTCGGCCCAGGGGCTGCGCGCAGGCAGATCAGGGGCCGGACGTCCGGGCGACGGGCCGGATGTCCGGGGCTTCGCGGGGCGCCGGATGTCCGGGGCGAAGGGCCGGATGTCCGGACTGAGGAGGTCGAGTCTCGGGTGCTCTCTGGACAGAGGCGCCGGATTTCCGGGCCCGAGGCCGGATGTCCGGGCCATGCTTGGCCGGATGTCCGGGCCCTGGCCGAATGTCCGGGCCCTGTAGCTTCGGCTGCTGCTGGCCTTCTGTAGACGAATGCCCAGGGGCCGGATGTCCGGGCCAGGGGGCCGGATGTCCGGGGCCTGGAGCTTCTTTCTGCCCTTTTTGATGCATCAACTCGTCCATGAACTTGGGGACTTGTCCATCTTCAAGCCCTTCCCCAATATGGTCTTCTTCACACCTGAGCACACAAAGCACATCCGTTTGAGGTAGCAACCATGTCTCGCAAGATTCGTAAGGAAGTAGGGCTAGGAGTGACGTCACCTCGGTCTCGAAAGCTCTAGCACGAGCACGTGTCATCGGTCCTTGAGGCACTTGAGGAGGTGACGGAGGGTCCATGGGGATGACCTTGGGATGCTCCGCATCATCTCCCCTCCCTTGGGAAAGATCCGACCTCGGATCGAAATCTTCATCACCATGGAAAGGAGATAGATCCTTGAAGGGTCCGTCGGCGCGAGGTAGAGGTTTGGACTTGCGCTCTTGTGCGAAACGGTCCTTGTGAAGATGTAGCCAACTAAGATCTCCCGGGTGAAACACCATTGTTGCCTTGTTGACGTTGAGCTTGGTGGTGAGGCGATGTACTTGTCGCTCGATTGTTGCCCTTGTTTGTTCGTGCACCTTCTTGAGTATTTCACTACAAAAGAGAGTGGCAACATGTGAAGCATCGTCGATCTTGTTACCAGGAATGAAATGAGCCATTTTAGAGAATCTATCTACCACGACAAGCACGGAATCTTTTCCATTTTTAGTCCTAGGTAAACCAAGTATGAAATCCATGCTTATGTCTTCCCATGGATGATATGGAATAGGAAGAGGCATATAAAGACCATGAGATTGAGCTTTGGACTTAGCTTTGCGGCATGTCGAACATCTGTTGGTGAGGCGTGAGATGTCACGAAGCATCTTGGTCCAAAAATAGTTCTTAGAGAGGGTAGGAAACGTCTTGTCGCGTCCACAGTGTCCCATGAGTCCTCCTCCATGAGATTCCTGCAAAAGGAGCAAACGAAGCGAAGACTCGGGAATGCAAGATTTGTTAGCTCTCATAAGATATCCATCCTTGATGTAGTAATGTTCCCAAGAAGTGTGAGTCAAGCACGTAGCATAGGGATTTGCAAAGAGAGTATCATGCTCATATAAATCTTTTAGGTGCTCAAAGCCTATCACATTCAACTCAAGTTGGGTAACAAGTAAGCATTTGTGTAACAAGCATGCATTTGCGTGAAAACTTTCATCGTTCGTAGGCAAAAGAATAACCGGAGCGGCACAAGTGCTAAAGCTGTCACGTACATGACTTTTGTCGATGAGTTTGGGCACTTGCCGTTGTAACTCGTGGTTGACACGGTAGAAAGCCTTGGTAGGAAATTGTGTGCCGGGTATGAGGTCGATGCGGTGTTCTATTCCGCGAAGTGGAGGTAGACCCGGTGGTAGCTCATCGGGAAAGACGTCCGAGAATTCCTGCAACAATTGAGACAACACAAAAGGTGGAGGTGGTGAAGTGTTAGTAGGTTTGGCTTCCCCTTTGCATAGCACAAGGTGGAAGACGCTCGATGGGTTCTTACACACTTCTCTCATCTCACTTTTGGTGGCAAATAGCACTAGTTGCTTCTTGTCGCTCATCGTGGAGGCGCTCATATTTGGCTTGTGGCTCTCGCTCTCTTTTTGGTGGCTCGCTCTCTCACCATTCTCTCCACGATGGGTGGTAGGTAATAGCTTGTCGGCGGCTACTTGACTTGGAGTCATAGGTCGGAGCACGAATTCCTTGCCCTTCATCTTGAAGTGATAGTGATTTGTCCGTCCATTGTGTGTGACTCCACGATCATATTGCCATGGACGTCCAAGAATAAGGTGGCACACGGACATGGGTATCACATCACATTCGAGAGTGTCCTCGTAGGCGCCAATCTTGAAAGAGACTTGCACGGTGTGCTCGACTCGAAGAAGTCCGGCGTCGTTGAGCCACTGGACCTTGTAGGGGTTAGGATGCTTCGTCTTGACCAAATGAAGCTTGTCGCATAGCTCTTCGCTTGCCAAGTTGTGGCAACTTCCTCCATCGATGATAACCTTGACGGAGCGTCCATTGATGCCGGCCTTCGTATGGAAAATATGACATCGTTGGTCGTCATCTTGTTGATGTTGGAGTGTCAAGACTTTGGAGACAACAAGGTTGGGGCTTGAGTCATTGTCGCAAAACACTTGATTGTCTTCTTCTTCATTGACTTGGCGATGCATAGCGACATGCTCAAGTGCTTCCATCTCATCATCGCTCATGGAGTCATAAGATCCGTCGTCGTTGATGATCATGGTGCGAACGGTATTGCACTCAAATGACTTGTGGCCTCGTCCTTGGCACTTGAAGCATTTGATGGAGCTCGTCTTGTTATTGTCTTCGGTTGGAGTTGGAGTTGAGGAAGCTCTTTGCTTGAAGTTGTTGGTAGAAGGTGGACGACTCGGTGTAGTCGCATTCTTGTAGCTTGACTTGTCACCAAAGTTTGTAGAAGGCTTGGTAGAGGTAGTAGGAGTAGCCAAAGTCGTTGAAGCTTGGTTGTAGGAGCCGAAGTTCTTGGAGTTGAACTTGGAGTACTTGTAGTCCTCTTGAACTTGTCGCTCCGCTTTGGTTGCTTGGTGTACTAGCTCGAGGAGATTGTTGTATGGTTGGAAGTCCGCAATTTTCTTGATGGGATAGTTGAGTCCATTCAAGAATCTCGCCATAGTTTGCTCGTCATCTTCTGTGATGTTTGCTCGTATCATAGCAATCTCCATCTCCTTGTAGTACTCTTCAACGGACTTGGTTCCTTGCTTGAGGAGTTGTAGCTTCTTGAACAAGTCGCGGTTGTAGTGTGTAGGCACAAAGCGTGCTCTCATGACTTCCTTCATTTGAGCCCAAGTGGTGATAGGAAGTTCGCCTTTTGCTTCTCTTCTCTCTATGATTTGCTCCCACCAAATGAGAACATAGTCTTGGAACTCAAGGGATGCCATTGCGATCTTCTTCTCTTCATCGAAGTTGTGAAGGCGAAAGATCTTGTCAACTTTCAATGCCCATGAGAGATAGTCTTCGGGATCAATGCTTCCGGAAAACTTTGGCATGGTGAACTTGAGCTTGCCATAGCGATGCTCATCGTTGTTTCCTTGCCTATTGGGAGGGCGATCTCGATTTTGGCGGTTTGCCATATCTTGTTGCTCTTGAGGATGTAGATGTTCTTGTTGGGGTTGTTGCTCTTGCCGCGCTTGAGGAGGAGCTTCTTCTTGCATTCTTGCTTGAAGTCGTCCATGTTGCACCTCATCACGAAGGAGATCCTCTTGTTGACGAGTGTGTCGGTTGCGGGCGGCCACATTGCGATGTGTATCTTGTAATGCTCGTTGCGCCTCCATAGCTTGAGCTTCTCGACGTTGTTGTGCTTGGCGGTTAGCCTCGGCATCTTGTTCTTCTTGATATTGACGTGCTCGCTCTTGTTGTTGTTGGCGTAGTCGTTGCCGTTCTTGTGCTTGCTCAAGTGTAGCTTGGTTTTGGCGACGTCGGCTTTCTTGCTCGTCGAATAGCTCTTGAGAACTCTTGTCATGTAGAGGATGCCGGTGGTCATGTCGAGCTTGACGTGCGGCTTGACGAAGAGTATTTGACGTAGGTGTACTTGAGTCTTGCGTGGAGTCGGTGTGTCGACTTGAGCGGCTTCGTCTTTGAGAAGAAGTTGAGGAAGAACGTCGGTTGATTATCAATGTCCGGAGCTCGTTGTATTGAGTAGACATGTTGGTATTGATGAGGTCGAATTGCTCCTTAGTGCTTTGTTGGAATTGTCGCGCGTCCTCGGCGACTTGACCAATGTACTCGCGCATAGCTTCACTCTCTTGATGTAGAGCTCGTTGGACACCGAAGAGATGTAGTTTGGTGACGTAGTTGTTCGCTTCTTGAGGATCGTCGAAGATCGGGTTGGAAGATGAACTTGGCCTATCCATCATCACAAGCAAGTATGTGAGTGGGAGAAAAGAGAAGACAATATCAATGTACCTTAACCGAGGTTGAAAATGGATCAATGATCACGCAAGAATGTAACCCGGAAATAGCACTATTGGTATCACTTCGTGTCGATTCTCACACCTACACAAGTAAAGTTGTGAGAGGAGCTTGGTTAGGATGTGGTACAAATTCAATGTAATCGTCAAAATGACTCAATGATGTTGAAAATGTTTCACAATTTGCTCATGCAACAAGTAGATCACTAGCAAAGGTAGTACACGGAACACACGCACGGATAGATAAATGTGGTTGTGCAACCAAGGGTGAGCGAAAATGTGGAAAACCACGGAAAATGCTCGTGTTGCACAACACTAGAGAGACGCTAACCGATTGCTTAATAGGCGGATACGCACTTGTGCACGACCTATAAGAGGCAAAACGTAACGACTATCTATCACAAGTATGCTATGAGTGTATGATGTGCCGATGCTTGAGCACAAGATGAAGTTGCTATGATGTATGATCTCTTTGGATGCAAGGCGTATGATGCTATTGTATTTTGCTTTGGTGGCTCTTTTGCTTAAAAGCTTGTGAGCTCTTTCTTTGGGCACATATGCATGCTTCTCGGATCGAGGTAGCTATTGTGTATGCGGAACACTCTTGTGGCACACGGAGATATGCAATATACCAAGATGATGTGGTGTTACTCACAATGATGTAGTATGCAATATCTATGACTATCACTAATGTGCACAAGTGTCGTGGCCCGACAATACTCAAATGGCTAGTCTCAATGGTAAAGCTACGCAAAGATGGTTCATATGGTGACAATGCAATTGCAAGGTAGAATGATCGAAGTGTCGTCGATGTTACCGTCCTTGCCGAAGTTGAGCGGTGGTGTTGTTGAAGTCTTGCCGTTCCAAGGTAGCCTAAACATCCAAGGAAACGGTGAAACCACAACTCAAGTATCCAAGGCAAATGGAGACAAATTTTTCAAACTCGGAGCGGGTAAGCGATGGTGGTTGCGGAAGTGGTGGTGGTATGCGGAAGAATGGGTGGGTTACCGAACGAAAATGGCGGTGGAGGAGTGCGAGGTGGGGTGTGGTGGTGGAAAAGTGGCTGCGGGAGGCCGGATGTCCGGGGCAGGGGCCGGATGTCCGGGGCACGTGCCGGATGTCCGGGGTGCCCGAGGCCAAGAAGAACTCCTTGCAGATTGTGATTTTGGGACCAAAATTCGTCGGATTTTGCGGATGAAAATTGGGGAAAAGTGGAGGAAAAGCTAGATCCACACGTGGCACAGCAAATCCATGGAACAAATTCAACAAAATCTTGCCAAATCAACAGATCACAAAAAAAAAATTTGGGGCTCTTTTTGTGGGGAATTTTTCGAAATTGGGGAGAACACGACAAAAACAAGCTAGAAGACAGGGTGTGGGGCTCCAAAATCGTGATCAACCTTGCTCTTGATACCAAGATGATGTAGGGTGGAACCCTAATCAGTGGATCTTTCACGTTTTGGAGGGTGTCACACGATGAGCACGGAGAACACAAGGAGAAAGGCGGGGAAAACACAAGAGGAAACACTCAAATCAACACGAAAGTAATCACACAAGCGCTAGATCCACGATACAAAGTGCGATACATGATCCATAGTCAACGATGGTGATACAAGGATAGTCTTCTCCGTGAGGAGGTCTTGGAATCCCGTGGGATCTTCTCCGCGAAGGAGGTCCTGAATCCGTAGTGGATCTTCTCCGTAGAGGCGCACCGTCTCGTGGGAGAAATCCACACAAGTCTGAGAAATGAGCTAAACCACAGCTAACCCTAAACGGAGTGGGGAAGGGAGTATATATAGTTTACGGGGCGAATGGGTACACGGGCCTCGGCCCAGGGGCTGCGCGCAGGCAGATCAGGGGCCGGACGTCCGGGCGACGGGCCGGATGTCCGGGGCTTCGCGGGGCGCCGGATGTCCGGGGCGAAGGGCCGGATGTCCGGGCTGAGGAGGTCGAGTCTCGGGTGCTCTCTGGACAGAGGCACCGGATTTCCGGGCCCGACGCCGGATGTCCGGGCCCTGGCCGGATGTCCGGGCCCTGGCCGGATGTCCGGGCCCTGTAGCTTTGGCTGCTGCTGGCCTTCTGTAGACGAATGCCCAGGGGCCGGATGTCCGGGCCAGGGGGCCGGATGTCCGGGGCCTGGAGCTTCTTTCTGCCCTTTTTGATGCATCAACTCGTCCATGAACTTGGGGACTTGTCCATCTTCAAGCCCTTCCCCAATGTGGTCTTCTTCACACCTGAGCACACAAAGCACATCCGTTTGAGGTAGCAACCATGTCTCGCAAGATTCGTAAGGAAGTAGGGCTAGGAGTGACGTCACCTCGGTCTCGAAAGCTCTAGCACGAGCACGTGTCATCGGTCCTTGAGGCACTTGAGGAGGTGACGGAGGGTCCATGGGGATGACCTTGGGATGCTCCGCATCAATAGCCAACATGTCAGCAACAATGTTAAATAACATTGAAGACATGGGGCAACCCTGACGTAGTCCTTTTTTTGTCTGGAAGTAATGGCCTACATCATCATTGACTTTGATGGCCACACTACCTCCAGTTACAAAATTCTCAATCCACAAACGCCATTTATTGGAGAAACATTTCATTCTTAGGGCCTGTTGGAGGAAAGACCACTTGACCTTGTCATAGGCCTTTTCAAAGTCAATTTTGAATACCACTCCACTCATGTTTTTTCGGTGCATCTCATGGACGGTCTCATGCAGGATTACTACACCATCTAGTATATTCCTTCCTTGCATGAAGGCTGTTTGAGATGGCCAAACAACATGGTCAGCTATTGAGTTTAACCTATTCGTAGCCACTTTGGTGAAAATCTTGAAGCTGACATTAAGGAGGCATATGGGTCTGAACTGCTGGATCCGTTCAACCTCCTTAATCTTCGGTAACAAAACAATCTCGCTAAAATTTAGCCTGAATAGGTCAAGTCTATCGGCATGAAGACAGTTGAACAACTCCAAAAGGTCTGCCTTTATGATATCCCAGAAATCCTGATAGAATTCTGCAGGGAAGCCATCAGGGCTGGAGCTTTGTTGTGTTCCATTTGGAACACTGCGGCTCTCACCTCCTCTTCTGAGAAAGGTGTCGTGAGGATATCATTCTCTTCTTCCGTGACTTGTGGAATATCATCTATTCAGGTCTCATCAAGGGTGACATTCCCTTCATCTGGTGCCCCAAACAGTGATTTGTAGTAGCTGGTGATATACTTTTTAAGCTCCTCCTGACCTTCGATCCGCCCCTCATCCTGCTGGAGACTATGAATACATTTCTTCGTATGTCGACCATTGGCGACTAATTGGAAGTATCTTGTATTACTATCTCCGATTAGGATGAAGTCAGCTTTGGACCTTTGGTAGTATTTGATCTCCTCTTCACGCAAAAGACGAGCAACCTTCTCATTCGATTGATTTTTCAATTCAATCTCTTGTCGAGACAAGGTGCGGGTCTCTGCAATTTTGTCGAGGTCATCAATGATGGTACAGAGGAGCTGCTTTTCTTTTTTTGTATAACCCGTTGGTGTGTTTCGCCCATACAGAGAGGTGTTGCCTCATGGCCCTTATTCTATGATTCCATCTCTGAATCGGTGTACGACCAACGGCGGGCCTCTCCCAAACACTCTTGATTATGTCTACAAAACCATCCCGATGGAGCCATCCCAATTCAAATTTGAAAGGACGACGTGCAGAATGGCTCGTTGAATTAGAATCAAGAATGATTGGCGCATGATCCAATAGTGCCTCAATTCTCTCTAGGGCTCGCACGGTTACCATAGGAAATTTTAACTCCCATTCGGTATCCATGAGTACCCTATCAAGCTTCTCATACGTCGGCACAAAATGGTTATTAGCCCAAGTGAACTGCCGCCCCGACATGCAGGCCTCCTGAAGATCGAAACTGTCAATCACAACATTGAATAGGAAAGGCCAATGAGTGTCGAAGCGGTTATTATTCTTTTCTTCCTAGGACCTAAGGATATTAAAATCCCCTCCAATAAGCATTGGATGCGGGTTATCCTTAGCCAGGTTTACCAGTTCCCGAAGGAAAGCAGATTTGTGCTCATCTTGGGCAGCCCCATAAACTGCGACCAGGCTCCATGTAAAATTATCAGCCCTATTTCGTAGGTGAAATTTGATATGAAATTCATCGGTCGAAAATGCCAACAAGTCCATGGCCGTGGTCTGTATCCCAAGAAGGATGCCTCCAGACCTTCCACGAGCTGGTAGACTATGCCATGTGTAGTCGAAACCACCTGATAGGTGATCGAGGACGTGAGGGCGAAAGTCGCATTTACCAGCCTCGGAAATTGCCACAAAGTCCAATTCATGTTCTCGCACACAATCATCGACGTGTTTATGTTTAGCCAAGTCTGAGAGACCTCTGCTATTCCAAAACATGCCTCTCATGAGGAAACTCGGATTGGTGTGGAACTTTTTGCCTTCTTGGGCGGTTTTTGTTTCTTTTTGGAGGACTATGATTTGGATTTCCGTGAAGACGTTGTGAAGTCACAAAACATGGACCCAGATCTTGCGTCATCCAAACCAACCTCGGTAACCTCACCAACTAAGTGGGAGATTAGCGGACCATCATATTTGGCATCCGCTTCATCATCCTCCTCGGTTTCGGGGTTAGCTGGGGTGTTATTACACATCGGAGAAACCTTTAAATGGTCAATCTCCATGTGTTTAAGCGCCCCAACCGACAACTTAATTTCTTTATCGTTCTTTCCCATAGATACACCAACAATGTTTAAGCTACTAGTAATACGAGTATCTGAAAAAGAAAGAAAAGATTGAGTGGCTGAGGTACCTGGCATGGGGTCCAAATTTCTGAATGATTGGCGGCGCATCGCCTTCACTAGAGAGTGCTCATTAGTCGTAGATGAACCATCGGCGGAGATGGCATGACGGTTACTACGTCGAAGAGGCGAAGTCATCCCTCCAAGCATAGTCCAGTCGGTGTCTTCGGCTGAGTCGTCGGGGTCTGAACTGTCCCGGATGTCGATGAAGAGGGACACGTCGCCGGTCTATGCGGAACGGTACCAACGGGTGCCACGGCATAACCATGCACACGAACCACTGCTGGACTGAGTGGAGTAACGGCGACCGGAGAACATGCTGGTGCAGTCGACGCAGACGGTGTCGAGGATCCTCGCACGCGAACCGAGGTAGCAGCAGCTGCGTGCACTACTGGCTGTGCATCCGTGCCCATAGCCCCGAGCACCGGGGCTGGAGTGACTGCATGCATTGCATGCTGCACGCGCTGTGATAGCCTGCCTTATTAGGGATGATAGACTACTCATATCAATAAGGAATTCCTTCTTTTCCGGGAGCCCATTCGGATAGAACTCCAAAGTTAAGCGTGCTCAGCTTGGAGTAGTTTCAGGATGGGTGACCGACCGGGAAGTTGCTCCCGGGTGCGCACGAGTGAGGACAAAGTGCGCAGAAAAGACTAGTATTGATATATGAGGCCAGTCTAGATCCCGCCAGGAGTAACGACTACCGGCGGGTGTGTCCGGGGCGTTACAAGTTGGTATCAGAGCCGACCCTCGCGGTTACACGGATGGTTGCAGACAGCTTCTCGATCATGTTATCATGACGTTTGTGACCCGTCGTGGCACACGGCATGGCACGTGTATCGGACTGGATGCACAGACGGTTGTGCCAAGAAGGAACGTTCCTGTGGCCCGACGAGGACGTCGGTTCCTCTGAGTGGGGGTGTATGTGATAGCCTGGCTTATTAGGGATGATAGACTACTCATATCAATAAGGAATTTCTTCTTTTCCGGGAGCCCATTCGGATAGAACTCCAAAGTTAAGCGTGTTCAGCTTGGAATAGATTCAGGATGGGTGACCGACCGGAAAGTTGCTCCCGGATGCGCACGAGTGAGGACAAAGTGCGCAGAAAAGACTAGTATTGATATGTAAGGCCAGTCTAGATCTCGCCAGGAATAACGACCACCAACGGGTGTGTCCGGGGCGTTACACGCGCGCCCCCTCGCGGCCGGCTCACGCACCACGCCCACGGCCAGGTTGCCATGCACCGGACTAGGCACGCCCGCTGCTTGTTGCATGGGTTCAAATGCATCCATGATTCTGCCGGCAGCAGACTTGGTCGTGGCTGCCTGCATGTGTCCGAATGTGGCTCCATCCTGCTGCCCAGTCCACTTAAAATTTTGATCCTTAGTACGTGCCGCCTGTGCCATATTCGGGAAGGCCGCATCAGCATGTTGCATAACACCAACAGTAGCCATTTGCATAGGCATCACATTAGTGACAGTTCTAGCCTCAGACCACGTATTGCAACTATCAGTTTGATTGTCTTTTGCTTTCTTGGTAGCATCCCTGTCCGGAATATCCTCATCTCGGTTAGCACCGTCATCATGTTCATGATCATGTCGCTCCCAAATGCGAGGTACAAAGTCAGCATCCGAAATAAAGTCGTCGTCCTCCAGCACATACTGGAACTCATACCTATTTAATTTGACGTAAATTTGAGTGGAGACTGAGGCTTCATTACACCCATCCTTCTTGACGAAAATATCTGTAGAATGTACAACAACTTGGATTCGCACAATACCATGACGACGCAAGCATAATAAGTCAACATCCTGTGTTGCGCCAATAACGGATCCAACCGCCCACAGACCAAGGAAGTGGCGGAGAGGGGGTGGGACTCCAGTGGCGTGAATCCAAACGGGCTGCAACGGACTTAAGGATACTACATTGTAGATGCAGTCTTTTTCTTTTTGTTTGCGGGTACACGCACTTTCTTTTTGTTTTTTGCGAGGAGGCGTCCAGTGCTTCCGGCGCAGTGGCTCTTCGAGAGGTGGGTGGGCCAGCGGAGATGTTGTGCGTGGGGGTGATGGTGGTGTTGGATTGCTTCGGGCGAAAGCTTGCCCGGTCTTGCCGGCCGGCGGCGTCGGCGCCTGTGGGCGTCGAATAACCTCCTTGGAGGCGTGTCGTGGAGTCCCGCATCCTCCTACACCCTCGGATTTGCTCTTCGGGTGAAAGCCTAAGGCTGGCAGGGTCGGGCGACGGTGTCGACATCTTCGCTTCCCTCTTTGGGGCGTCGCCTTGATGAGCTTCGGATCCCGTTTGCACACTCCATGTGCTGGACGCTCGCGACATTGTGGTCGGCTGGTGCCCGTCCGGCGATGTGGGTGTTGGCGCGGCTCGAGCGGAGCAGGCTTGCAGATGGGTCTTGATAGTCGGTCTCTTCCGGCGTGTTCGAGGTGTCGCCGTGCCCCGCTTTGTCTTTCTGAAGTTGGAGCTGCCGAGGAGGGGCCCTTGCGGTGACGATGACACGAGACAGGTGGTCAGCTATGGCGCTGGCTCGGCGTAAGCCCAACGCTTTCCCCCTGGGATGCTCGGCTATAGAGTCGGAGCTGTCTGGTCGCCGGCGTGTGTGGCTGACTGTTTGGCATCGGCTGGCGCAAGCCTCGCCGCTTGTTTGCGGTGAGGGCTTCTTCGGTGGTCGTCGATGGTGGAGTCAGAGTCGCCCTCGTGGAGGTGTGATGACGATGACGCCGGGCTGCAACCTCGACGACGCTTTTCTTCTCGGCGGCGTGTGTGCGTTCTTCTGCGGGTGGCCAGGTCGCCCTGTGTGTCCTGTGTGGGCATGTTATAACGGTTTTTGCCCGGTTTTCCATGAATTAACCGGGCAACTCTCTTCTTCTTTATTAATGAGACGAGACAAAGTTTTTGCCTCCGTTTAAAAAAAAAATATATGTACATTGATAGGTAGTGTTGAAAATATTATCACTTTTCCAACTAGTCTAATCCAGAAGAAAACAGTAAGCATGGCATATACGGTATGCATCTCATACCGATACCTAAGCATGTGAGCACGTACAGTGCATAGAACCGAAACATCTATGAACAATATATATACGGCTAACACATGTACAAGTAAACGAGGGATGAACATATCATACCCTCCGGTTGGCCAGGCCAATGCGGCGGCGGCAGCAGCAGCCTCGGCGTCGTCCGTGGCCTTCTTCTTGGTGGCAGCGTCTTCGACCATGGTGTCGATGCAGGGGAAGTAGTGGAAGTAGAGGCGGATGAAGAGGGAGCAGTTCTCCCGGGCAGGATCTCGAACGACAGAGTTTCGGAGGCACCTGCTCTCCCAACCAACCGTGCACGCGGTCGTCGGGATGGAATCGCCGGAAGCAGCATAGAGAAAGGAACAGTAAATGACGACTAGGGTTGTGCGAGAGGGAGTGAGTGAACTGAGTTAGGGTTCACTTCACTGGCCAGCGCCTTCTTATATAGGCCGTCGGGTAGATGGGCCTGGGTTCAGGCCCACGACCGAGTCCGCGAACAGCCCACGGTCGGCTCATTACCGCAACCCACGGCGCGCGCGCGTCGAGGCGAGACGGGCGGCGGAGGAGGAGGAGCGCGCATGTACAACTCCTATTCCCGAGCTCTCAATAACAAGTGGTGGAGCAACCCTTATAAAGAGATCCCACCTTTCTTACTGTAGCAATATAAAACTTCCCACACTTACCGTACACATACATGAACCTTAGAGATTAACTAGAAATTATTGTCTTATATGAGCCTAAGCCCATCCAAAATCCATCAGGTAGATCCATCAAAAAGCAACCTGAGTAACCTCAAGAACTACACTATGTACGTACTGTAGAATTTTAATACTCCTACAGCAATGTTTTTTCCTTAGTTTTTTTCTTCCCTTTTTGTTTAGTTAGGGCCTGTATGGGCTCGTCAGCTGTAGTACCATATGTGTCGGTCGGCCGAGCTATGCTGCCTTGCCTGTTGCTTCATCCGCACAAAAGCAGGGGAGCTTCTCCCATGGCTAAGCAACCCCGGTAACCCGCAAGGGATGGGATTAACCCTCCCGCAGGAAATGAGTGAGTGATCAGTGGTTAGGTACACTGACTGGAGCTGCAGGCGGAATGTGGGCGAAGGTGAGCGGTCACTCATCATAGCTCTGCCCGTAACGCGTCACATCACTCCTGTACCAATGGATCGTTCTAAGTTTCATGTATTCCCATCAATTATGTGGCAGTAGATAGTTTTTTTGACAAAGGCCAACATATATTAATATCAAAGATATACCAATTACATCTTGTCTTTGCAACGACACACCATCAAGGCTTAGTCGAGGCAACGATAATGCAGACCTCAAAAAGAAAAAAACACAAGAAAACAAGAAAAGCAAAGATACCTGACACGGTCGACGACTTGCAACACACCAGCATCAATGTCATCCATCGTATTTGACAACACATGAGCTATGAAAAAGGTTCTTCGAAAACAACTCACCCGAGAAGGTAACGACACACAATCACCACCTTCGAGGAATCCAACCACTGCAGGTCAAATCCGTGGGTTTCATCTCGGAGAACACGTTTGAGTAGACTTCAAAGCAATGCCTTCAACAAGGACCAAACACGCAAAACACCGCCATTATCAGGTTCAACTATCAAAGGTCGGACTTAGGGTTTTCACCCAATGGCGGATTCAGGAATTCAACTTTGGGTGTTCAATTTTTTTTCACCCTAAGAGCATCTCCAATAAAAGATGCAAATTTGGAGATGTAAATACTAGTACATCTAAAAAATGCTTTTTGCATCTTCAAAAAATGCCAACTCCAACAAATGATGCAAAACAGAGATGTAAAAGAGCAACTCCAATAGAAGATGCAAGTAGAGATGTAAAACTGACCGTCGGCCGCACAGCCGCTATACAGCCGAGGTTGGTTCTCCGTCAGGTTGCGCTCCCGCACCGCCGACCGAGGTTGGTTCGCCGTCGGGTTGTGCCCCGCGCCGTCGGCCGCTTCACGCCTCCACCGCGTGGCTTGGAGGCCTGCTGCTTCTTTGCAGGCGCCTCCGACGCAACGTCGACCGGCAGTGGAGGCCGGATTGCGGAAAGTTGGCGCGGAGGCAGCGACCACGGTGAGGTGGGTCAGGGCACCGGCGACAGAGTCGGAGAAGGTGGGGGTCATCGACGTCGGCCATGGCGATGATAGGAGGCGGGCGGGCGGGCGGGGGGGGGGGGGGGGGGGGGGGGGGAGACGAGCGGCGGTCGCTCGGAAACGAAAAGAAACAACATTTGACGGTTGACGCGCGGTTGTCCATTTTACATCTCCAGTTGGCGGAGATGCAAATTTACAACACGAGGCGTTGTACCTCTCGGAGATGTATTTATTTCCATCTACATCATCTATTGAAGAGATGTTTTTGAGCCTCAAAGATGCAAAAGATAGTTATTTTTACACCTACATTTTTTATTGGAGATACTCTAATATAAGTGGCCTCATTTAGTTCGGGATCAGATGTGGTCTCATTCAGTTGGAAATCAACCAAAGCAAATGAGGCAATCAGATTTTCACTCCATAAAATGAGCCACTTCTGCCCTGTAACTCTCTCTCTCTCTCTCTCTCTCTCTAAATCCAAACAAAGCTACACATTCAGTTGGGAATTTCTATTTCAGATTGCTTGTAGTCTCGCCGCTTGTCTGCGTGTGGGTAGTCTAGCGTGCGTGGGACAGCGAGCATAAGTGGCTGATCACTTCTCCAGGGCTAGTGGGCTGGTGGCCTGCTACCGTGCTGCCGATAAGCCCGTTGATCACATAGGCATGTACGATAGTATTTTTGCCATATAACTATACATAGTATATATTTTTTTTGCAGAAAATTTTGGGTGTACATTTGTACACCCATGACCCAATCTTGATCCGCCCCTGTTTTCACCATGGAGCTCGAGAACCGGTGCTTGAAGAGCACTATCAAGCCAAGTTTACAATGTGTTGCGACCACCACTTGCCAAAAAACTTCATGGAAGTGCACCCACATCATGGCACAATGCCAAGTCTTAAAACTACCGGTATCGGTGGAGGAAGAGATACTAGTAAGAGCAGTTAGAGTGAGCAGGCAATCCACTCACATGCATATCCTTGGTGTGGATATCAGCATACAATCAAATCTATGCCTGCGAGCACACAAGTGTATGTTCAACAGACGATGTAAAGTTGATGCCTGAAAATAGTTTTAGGATAGGGGAGAGCTGGTTTTTTGGCATCAGAAAATTTTCTGCCGTAATAGATGATGTAAAATTGGTGCCCTAAAACTTTCAAGCTTAAGCATTGTTCATTCCATTCTCAATTTTTAAACTCTAATATGAAATGTTCAACATTAAACATTAAAACAACATCACATTTGATAACTAAACAGTACCATGATATATCATCACACTACTCCTCCTCACTTTTACATTAGACCATCACACGGAAGGCGTCTCTCTATGCACTAGGTACCCTTCATGTCATCGTCTGAGTCAATGTTGATCGCCCCTCCATTGAAGGGGCATGCCTTGTTGGAATTTACTAGTATTTACTAGTCCAAATAAATTCAGAAATTCTCATTGACACATTATTATTTTGTTAATTGAGAAAATTAATGAGTCATTGATTAATTAGTAACGGTCGCGTTTATTGGGGCTGTTTCTATTTCATTAACAGGCGCGGTTATTACGACCGTTTCTGACTCATTAACAAACGCGTTTATTGTTACTGTTTCTATTTCATAAACGGACGTGTTAAGTACGGCAGTTTCTAAATCATAAACGGACGCGTTTATGGCGGCTGCTTTGACTCCCAACATACACTATATAAACTCGTACCAAGCCAGCCTTGGGAGTAGGTTGTTTTCGTATGGTTTCTCACCGTTCCAAAATATTGCGCCGCCACTCAAGCCTTCTCCATCCCTTCTTCCGACGTGCACCAGAAGAAGGGACAGCAGGCCTCCGGAACCCCGCCTCTTGCGATCCTGTACGGGAGAGGGGCGATCAGGTTTTTGGGGAGAGCTCTCGCTCGACTGCTGACAGCGATCACTTCCCCAACAACGACTTCTTCCCCGACATCGGCAACCTCTTCCTCGACGACGACATGGCCCAGACCGGGGACAACACAGCCGCTACTACAGCTGCTGCAACGTATGCATCTCTCTCTCATCTGTATCAGATCTCGCTATAATTTCTATGTCTAGTACTTGCCGTAGATTGGATCTGTTTCCCCATTGTACTAGATATTTGCATGCTCGCTTTAGTTGCTTCTGTCATGATTAATTTTATGATATTTCGGATTAAACCATATGATGAATTGCTAATATATTCAACAATCCAAAAACCTGATTATAGGCAATTTGCTACACCTGCTTTTCTTACGTCGACAAAGCCCGATCGGTTCAAGGGTGTGAACTATAAGAGGTGGCGCACGAGAGCAGTGTTGTGGTTTCAATCCATGAACTGCTATGCGGCCACCAAGGGCATGCCTGAGGGCGATCTTGAACCTGCATAGCGGGAAGCCTTTGAAAGGGTTGATATTATGTTTAAGACAGCCCTCCTCGGTATTATTGATGATTCCATTGTGGATCCTTATATGTCGTTTGATAATGGCAAGGACATGTGGGCCGCGCTTGAGGCCAAGTTTGGGGTCTCGGACGCTGGTAGCGAGTTGTACGTCATGGAGCAATTCTATGACTACAAGATGACTGATGAGCGTTCTGTTATTCAACAGGCTCATGAGATACAGTCACTCGCTAAGGAACTTGAGCACTTTAAGTGTAATTTACCGGACAAATTTGTGGCCGGTGGCATCATTGCCAAGCTTCCACCTTCGTGGGGCACCTTTGCTACTTCTCTGAAACACAAGAGACATGAGTTTTCCGTTTTGGACCCCATCGGATCTCTTGATGTGGAAGAGAAGGCGAGAGCAAAGGATACACGTGCTCGGGTTGCTGAGGTAGGTTCTGCTGCGCACATGGTGCAGAAGAAAAACTACCAGCCCAACAAGCCTAAATATAACAAGAAGAAATACGAGGGTAAAGGCAAGCCTGACAACAAGTTTAAGCCATCGTCCTCTACCAACTTTAAGAAGAAGAAGTGATCATGCCACGTTTGTGGCGACCTGAGCCATTGGGCTCCGAGATGCCCCAAACGGCATGAGCTGCAGCAGCTGGAGAATAGCGGCAAGACCGCTAATGTTGTCATGGCTGACACCGAGATGAAGGATATTGGGTACGGTATAATTCCTACCATTCTTTCAATTTGTCATTCTCCTGATTGGTTGATTTACACAGGTGCCAATGTACATGTTTGTGCTGATGCCTCCATGTTCTCTTCTTACCAGGTCACAGGGACTTCCCCCGTGCTGATGGGCAACGGGTCACATGCCACTGTTACGGTCGATCTGAAGTTTACTTCGGGGAAGATCGTGCGACTGAAGAACGTGCATCGTGTGCCCTCCATCAATAAGAATCTCGTCAGCGGTTCGCGTTTATGTCGAGATGGTTATAAGTTGGTTTTCGAGTCCAATAAAGTTGTAATTTCCAAGTATGGACAATTTGTTGGTAAAGGCTATGAGTGCGGAGGCTTGTTCCGCCTATCTTTGTCAGACTTATGCACTAAAGTTATTAATCATGTTTGCCACGATAATGAATCTGATATTGGGCATTCACGACTTTGTCATATTAACTTTGGTTGCATGACGCGGTTAGCAAATATGAGTTTAATTCCGAAATTTACTACTGTGAAAGGTTCCAAATGTTAAGTGTGTGTTCAAGCTAAGCAACCTCGCAAGTCCCATAAGACTGCGGAGGTAAGAAATTTAGCACCACTGGAGCTTATACATTCTGATCTTTGTGAGATGAATGGCGTGTTGACAAAGGGTGGAAAGAAATACTTTATGACACTCATTGATGACTCCACTAGATATTGTTATGTGTATCTTCTGAAAACAAAAGATGAGGCTTTAACTTACTTCAAAAACTATAAGGCCGAAGCAGAGAACCAACTTGATCGTAAAATTAAATGACTTAGGTCTGATCGTTGTGGAGAGTATTTTTCAAATGAATTTAATTCGTTTTGTGCGGAACATGGTATTATCCATGAGAGGACGCCTCCCTATTCACCTCAGTCAAATGGGGTGGCTGAAAGAAAGAACCGAACTCTGTCTGATTTGGTTAACGCCATGTTAGACACTTCGGGTCTCTCCAAGGCATGGTGGGGGGAGGCGCTAATGACTGCATGTCATGTCCTAAACCGAGTTCCCACAAAGAATAAAACCATTACTCCATTTGAGGAATGGGAAAGGAAAAGATTGAAACTCTCTTACTTACGTACTTGGGGTTGTTTGGCGAAAGTCAATATACCAATTCCCAAGAAGCGCAAGCTTGGACCTAAAACCGTAGATTGTGTTCTTCTGGGCTATGCTTTTAATAGCATCAGTTATAGATTTTTGGTAGTAAAATCTGAGGTATCCGACATGCATGTCGGTACGATTATGGAGTCGAATGATGCGACTTTCTTTGAGAACATATTTCCTATGAAGGATATGGCTAGCTCATCAAATCAGGAAATACCTATTTTATCGAGTCAGGAAATAACTGAGATTCCTGAACCCACCATTCCAATAGAACACGTTGAGAATCCCTTGGAGGATGACAATAAAGTTCCTGTTAGGAGCAAGAGACAGAGGATTGCAAAGTCCTTTGGTAATGATTTCATTGTGTACCTCGTGGATAACACACCTAGGACTATTTCAGAAGCCTATGCATCTCTTGATGCTGACTACTGGAAAGAGGCTGTCCGTTGCGAGATGGATTCCATCCTGGCTAACGGAACTTGGGAGATCACCAATCGTCCCTATGGGTGTAAACCTGTAGGGTGTAAGTGGGTGTTCAAGAAAAAGCTTAGGCCTGATGGTACAATTGAAAAGTACAAGGCAAGGCTTGTGGCCAAGGGTTATACTCAGAAAGAAGGTGAAGACTTCTTTGATACTTACTCACCTGTGGCTAGATTGACCACTATCCGAGTGCTACTGTCTTTGGCTGCCTCACATGGTCTTCTCGTTCATCAAATGGACGTTAAGACAACTTTCCTTAATGGAGAGTTGGATGAGGAAATTTATATGGAGCAGCCAGACGGTTTCGTAGTGCCCGGCCAGGAAGGAAAAGTGTGTAAGTTATTGAAGTCATTATATGGCCTCAAGCAAGCTCCTAAGCAATGGCACGAGAAGTTTGAAAGGACTTTGACTTCTGAAGGCTTTGTTGTAAACGAAGCTGACAAATGTGTGTACTATCGCCATGGTGGGGGCGAGGGAGTTATTCTTTGTCTATATGTCGACGACATACTGATATTTGGAACCAATCTTGATTTAATTAAGGAAGTTAAGGATTTCTTATCTCGTTGTTTTGAGATGAAGGATCTAGGAGTGGCTGATGTTATCTTGAACATCAAGCTGCTGAGAGATGATAATGGTGGGATTACACTGCTTCAATCTCACTATGTGGAAAAGGTCTTGAGTCGCTTCGGGTATAGCGACTGTAAGCCTTCTCCAACTCAATATGATCCTAGTGTGTTGCTTCGAAAGAATCGATGGATTGCTAGAGATCAACTGAGATATTCTCAGATTATAGGCTCGCTTATGTATTTGGCGAGTGCCACGAGGCCTGACATCTCTTTTGCTGTGAGCAAATTGAGCCGGTTTGTTTCCAATCCGGGAGATGATCATTGGCGTGCGCTTGAGAGAGTTATGCGCTATTTAAAAGGCACAACGAGCTATGGAATTCACTATACCGGAAACCCGAGGGTTCTGGAAGGCTATAGTGATTCTAATTGGATATCTGATGCTGATGAGATTAAGGCCACTAGTGGTTATTTATTTACACTTGGTGGTGGCCCTGTTTCTTGGAAGTCTTGCAAGCAGACCATCTTAACGAGGTCAACTATGGAAGCAGAACTCGCAGCATTAGATACAACCACTGTTGAAGCAGAGTGGCTTCGTGAGCTTTTGATGGACTTGCCTGTGGTTGAAAAACCAATACCCGCGATCCTAATGAACTGTGATAATCAAACCGTGATCATCAAAGTGAACGGTTCTAAGGATAATATGAAGTCATCAAGGCATGTGAAGAGGAGATTGAAATCTGTCAGGAAACTGAAAAACTCCGGAGTTATTACAGTGGATTATATCCAAACGACTATGAACTTGGCAGATCCCTTCACAAAGGGTTTATCACGTAATTTGATAGATAATGCATCGAGGGAGATGGGTTTGAGACCCACGGTATGAGTTGTCCACAGTGGTAACCTACTCTATGTGATCGGAGATCCCGTGAATTAGAAGTAAGAGACAAGCTGTTGGTCAGCTGAGAGGAGAGTATTCTTATATTTTATCCCACTCCGTGAAGATGCAATATTCTCCTAATCGGTATGGTAGGTTGACATTTGTCTTAATGTGTTCCAAGTGGTTTACTTATATAAGCGGAGATGTGTCCTACAGAGCATCTCTTGAGGAACTCACCTATATGAGCTTGATTGTTGAACGTCGCAATCTGTGAGAATTGTGTGTTCTCTAATAAACTCATGAAAGGCCTTCGGAGTATGACGCATAAGCTCCAACCGCGGGGAAGCCTTGCGGCAGCCTAGTATCGGTCTAGACGTTGTGTGAAACTGGTATCACAGCAAACTTGTAGTTCAAGGCATAGTCTGTTGGGGAACGTAGCATAAATCAAAAAATTTCTACGTCTTCACCAAGATCCATCTATGGAGACATCTAGCAACGAGCAACTGAGAGTGCATCTACATACCGTTATGAAGATTGCGTGCGGAAGCTTTCAACGAAGCAAGGATGAAGTAGTCGTACTCTTCACGTTCTTCGTCACCGATGATCTAGCGCCGAACGGACGGCACCTCCGCGTTCAACACACGTACGGTGCAGCAACGTCACCTCCTTCTTGATCCAGCAAGGGGGGAGGAGAAGTCGTCAGAGATCCGACAGCACGACGGCGTGATGACGGATGCATTGGAGATCGCAGCAGGGCTTCGCCGGGCTGCCTTGCAAAGGAGTTGGGAGGTGTGACGGGAGGGGGAGAGGCGCCAGGGCTGAGGTCCGGCTGCCCTCTCCCCCCCACATATATATAGGGGGCCAGGGGGGCGCCAGCCCCTTGCAGATCCAATCTGCAAGGGGGGGCGGCGGCCAGGGAGGAGTCCCCCTCCCCCAAGGCAAGTGGTGGCCCCCCCTCCCCTTAGGGTTTATCCCTAGGCGCAGGGGAGGTGGGCCTCCCTTGGTGGTGCGCCAGCCCAGGGGGCTGCACACATCCCCTTGCGGCCTGGGGCCCCACCGGGAGGGGTGGCCCCACCCGGTGGACCCCCGGGGCCCCTCCAGTGGTCCCGGGACACTCCCGGTGACCCCCGGAGATCACCCGTTGGCCGAAGCTGGACTTCCCATATATCAATCTTTACCTCCGGACTATTCCGGAACTCCTCGTGACGTCCGGGATCTCATCCGGGACTCCGAACAACTTTCGGGTTTCCACGTGCATTAATCTCTATGACCCTAGCGTTACCGAACCTTAAGTGTGTAGACCCTACGGGTTCGGGAGACACGTAGACATGACCGAGACCACTCTCCGGTCAATAACCAACAGCGGGATCTGGATACCCATGTTGGTTCCCACGTGTTCCTCGATGATCTTCATCGGATGAACCACCGTGTCAAGGATTCACTCAATCCCGTATGTTATTCCCTTTGTCCATCGGTACGGTACTTGCCCGAGATTCGATCGTCGGTATCCCCGATACCTTGTTCAATCTCGTCATGGCAAGTCTCTTTACTCGATCCGTAATCCATCATCCCGTGACTAACTACTTAGTCACATTGAGCTCATTATGATGATGTATTACCGAGTGGGCCCAGAGGTACCTCTCCGTCATACGGAGTGACAACATCCCAGTCTCGATTCGTACCAACTCAACAGACACTTTCGGAGATACCCGATGCGTACCTTTATAGCCACCCAGTTACGTTGTGACGGTTGGCACACCCAAAGCACTCCTACGGTATCCGGGAGTTGTACAACCTCATGGTCTAAGGAATAAATACTTGACACCGAAAAGCTTATGCATTACGAACTATACGATCTCGTGTTATGCTCAAGTTTGGGTCTTGTCCATCACATCATTCTCCTAATGATGTGATCCCGTTATCACTGACATCTCATGTCCATGGTCAGGAAACCGTGACCATCTGTTGATCAACGAGCTGGTTACTAGAGGCTTACCAGGGACTCATTTTGGTCTATGTACTCACACATGTATTGCTGTTTCCGTACAATACAATTCAAGCATGAATAACAGACAATTATCATGAACAAGGAGATATAATAATAATGCTTTTATTATTGCCTCTAGGGCATATCTCCAACAGTCTCCCACTTGCACTAGAGTCAATAATCTAGTTACATTGTGATGAATCGAACACCCATAGAGTTCTGGTGTTGATCATGTTTTGCTCGTGAAAGAGGTTTAGTCAACGGGTCTGCTACATTCAGATCCGTATGCACTTTACAAATATCTATGTCTCCATCCTGAACATAATTCCGGATGGAGTTGAAACGGCGCTTGATGTGCTTGGTCTTCTTGTGAAACCTGGGCTCCTTGGTAATAGCAATAGCACCAGTGTTGTCACAGAAGAGAGTCATCGGGCTTGACGCGCTTGGAATGACTCCTAGGTCGGTGATGAACTCCTTCATCCAGACTCCTTCCTGCGCTGCTTCAGAAGCAGCTATGTACTCCGCTTCACATGTAGATGCTGCCACCACGCTTTGCTTGCAACTGCACCAGCTGACTGCCCCTCCATTCAAAATATACACGTATCCGGTTTGCGACTGAGAGTCATCCAGATCTGTGTCGAAGCTAGCATCGACGTAACCCTTTACGACGAGCTCTTCGTCACCTCCATAAACGAGAAACATATCCTTAGTCCTTTTCAGGTACTTCAGGATGTTCTTGACCGCTGTCCAGTGTTCCGTACCGGGATCACTTTGGTACCTCCCCACCAAACTTATGGCAAGGTTCACATCAGGTCTGGTACACAGCATGGCATACATGATAGAACCTATTGCCGAGGCATAGGGAATGACACTCATCTTTTCTCTATCTTCTGCCGTGGTCGGCGACTGAGTCTTACTCAATCTCATACCTTGCAAAACAGGCAAGAATCCTTTCTTTGACTGATCCATATTGAACTTCTTCAATATTTTGTCAAGGTATGTACTTTGTGAAAGACCAATGAGGCGTCTCGATCTATCTCTATAGATTTTGATGCCTAATATGTAAGCAGCTTCTCCAAGGTCCTTCATTGAAAAACTTTTATTCAAATAGGCCTTTACATTTTCCAAGAATTCTATATCATTTCCTATCAGCAATATGTCATCCACATATAATATGAGAAATGCTACAGAGCTCCCACTCACTTTCTTGTAAATACAGGCTTCTCCATAAGTCTGTATAAAGCCAAACGCTTTGATCACCTCATCAAAGCGAATATTCCAACTCCGAGATGCTTGCACCAGCCCGTATATCGAGCGCTGGAGCTTGCATACTTTGTCAGCGTTCTCTGGATCGACAAAACCTTCCGGTTGCATCATATACAACTCTTCCTGGAGGAAGCCATTAAGGAATGCTGTTTTGACGTCCATTTGCCATATCTCATAATCATAGAATGCGGCAATAGCTAACATGATTCTGACTGACTTCAACATCGCTACGGGAGAGAAAGTCTCGTCGTAGTCAATCCCTTGAACTTGTCGATAACCCTTAGCGACAAGCCGAGCTTTATAGATGGTCACATTACCATCCGCGTCTGTCTTCTTCTTAAATATCCATTTATTTTCTATGGCGTGCCTATCATCAGGCAAGTCCACCAAAGTCCATACTTTGTTTTCATACATGGATTCAATCTCGGATTTCATGGCTCCAAGCCATTTATTGGAATCTGGGCCCGCCATCGCTTCTTCATAGTTCGAAGGTTCACCGTTGTCTAACAACATGATTTCCAGTACAGGGTTGCCGTACCACTCTGGTGCGGAACGTACCCTTGTGGACCTTCGAAGTTCAGTAGTAACTTGATCTGTATCTTCATGATCATTATCATTATCTTCCTCCCTTGTCGGTGCAGGCACCTCAGGAACAGTTTCCTGCGCTGCGCTACTTTCCGGTCCAGGAGGGGTGACTATCACCTCATCAAGTTCTACTTTCCTCCCACTCACTTCTTTCGAGAGAAACTCTTTCTCCAGAAAGCATCCATTCTTGGCAACAAAGACTTTGCCTTCGGATCTGTGGTAGAAGGTGTACCCAATAGTTTCCTTTGGGTATCCTATGAAGACGCATTTTTCCGATTTGGGTTCGAGCTTTTCAGGTTGAAGTTTCTTGACATAAGCATCGCAACCCCAAACTTTCAGAAACGACAGCTTTGGTTTCTTGCCAAACCAAAGTTCATATGGAGTCATCTCAACGGATTTTGACGGAGCCCTATTTAAAGTGAATGCGGCAGTCTCTAAAGCATAACCCCAAAAAGATAGCGGTAAATCGGTGAGCGACATCATAGATCGCACCATGTCCAACAGAGTACGATTTCGACGTTCGGACACACCGTTACGTTGAGGTGTTCCGGGCGGTGTCAATTGTGAAACAATTCCACAGCTTCTAAGGTGTGTGCCAAATTCATGACTTGAATATTCACCCCCACGATCCGATCGCAAGAACTTTATTTTTCTGTCACGTTGATTCTCAACCTCATTCTGAAATTCCTTGAACTTTTCAAAGGTCTCAGACTTGTGTTTCATCAAATAGATATACCCATATCTACTCAAGTCATCTGTGAGGGTGAGAACATAACGATAGCCTCCGCGAGCCTCAACGCTCATTGGACCGCACACATCGGTATGTATGATTTCCAACAAGTTGGTTGCTCGCTCCATTGTTCCGGAGAACGGAGTCTTGGTCATCTTGCCCAAGAGGCATGGTTCGCACGTGTCAAATGATTCATAATCAAGAGACTCTAGAAGTCCATCCGAATGGAGCTTCTTCATACGTTTGACACCAATATGACCAAGGCGGCAATGCCACAAGTATGTGGGACTATCATTATCAACTTTACATCTTTTGGCATCTACACTATGAATATGTGTATCACTACGTTCGGGATTCATCAAAAATAAACCATTGACCAGCGGGGCATGACCATAAAACATATCTCTCAAATAAATAGAACAACCATTATTCTCCGATTTGAAAGAATATCCATCTCGCATAAGACGAGATCCAGAAACAATGTTCATGCTCAAAGCTGGTACTAAATAACAATTATTCAGGTTTAAAACTAATCCCGAGGGTAGATGTAGAGGCAGCGTGCCGACGGCGATCACATCGACCTTGGAACCATTCCCGACGCGCATCGTCACCTCATCCTTCGCCAGTCTCCGTTTATTCCGCAGCTCCTGTTTTGAGTTACAAATGTGAGCAACTGCACCGGTATCGAATACCCAGGAGCTACTACGAGTGCTGGTAAGGTACATATCAATAACATGTATATCATATATACCTTTGACGTTGCCGGCCTTCTTGTCTGCTAAGTATTTGGGGCAGTTCCGCTTCCAGTGACCCGTTCCCTTGCAATAAAAGCACTCAGTCTCTGGCTTGGGTCCATACTTTGGCTTCTTCCCGGCAACAGGCTTGCCAGGCGCGGCAACTTGCTTGCCGTCCTTCTTGAAGTTCTTCTTACCCTTGCCTTTCTTGAACTTAGTGGTTTTATTGACCATCAACACTTGATGTTCTTTCTTGATGTCTACCTCCGCTGATTTCAGCATCGAATACACCTCGGGAATGGACTTCTCCATCCCCTGCATATTGAAGTTCAGCACGAAGCTCTTGAAGCTTGGTGGGAGCGACTGGAGGATTCTGTCAACGACTGCTTCATCTGGGAGATTCATTCCCAGCTGAGACAAGCGGTTGTGCAATCCTGAAATCTTGAGGATGTGCTCACTGACAGAACTGTTCTCCTCCATCTTACAGCTGTAGAATGCGTCGGAGACATCATATCTCTGGACTCGGGCATGAGCTTGGAAAACCATTTTCAGCTCTTCGAACATCTCATATGCTCCATGGTGCTCAAAACGCTTTTGGAGCCCCGATTCTAAACTGTAAAGCATGCCGCACTGAACCAGGGAGTAATCATCACTACGCGACTGCCAGATGTTCAAAACGTCTTGGTCCGCATCGGGAGCAGGTGCATCACCTAGCGGTGCTTCTAGGACATATGATCTCTTGGCAGCTATGAGGATAATCCTCAGGTTACGGACCCAATCCATATAGTTGCTACCATCGTCTTTCAGCTTGGTTTTCTCTAGGAACGCGTTGAAGTTGAGGGAAACCTGAGCGTGGGCCATTTGATCTACAAGAGATATTGTAAAGAATTTAGACTAAGTTCGTGATAATTAAGTTCATCTTAATCAAATTTTAATGAACTCCCACTCAGAATGACATCTTTCAAGTCATCCAAGTGATACACGATCCGAATCGAGTAGTCCGTGTCCGATCATCACGTGAGACGGACTAGTCAAAAACGGTGAACATCTTCATGTTGATCGTATCTTCTATACGACTCGTGTTCGACCTTTCGTTCTTCCGTGTTCCGAGGCCATGTCTGTACATGCTAGGCTCGTCAAGTGAACCCTAAGTGTATCGCGTGTGTAAATCTGTCTTACACCCGTTGTATGTGAACGTTTAGAACCTATCACACCCGATCATCACGTGGTGCTTCGGAACAACGAGCTTTAGCAACGGTGCACAGTTAGGGGAAACACATTACTTGAAATTTTAGTGAGAGATCATCTTATTTACTACCGTCGTTCTAAGTAAACAAGATGCAAAAACATGATAAACATCACATGCAATCAATTATAGTGACATGATATGGCCAATATCATCTTGCTCCTTGGATCTCCATCTTCGGGGCACCATGATCATCTTGTCACCGGATCGACACCATGATCTTCATCATCATGAACTCCATCATCGTGTCTTGAAGAAGTCGTCACGCCAACTATTACTTCTACTACTATAGCTAACGTTTAGCAACGAAGTAAAGTAATTACATGGCGTTATTCAGTGACACGCAGGTCATACAATAATAAAGACAACTCCTATGGCTCCTGCCGGTTGTCAAGTTCATCGACATGCAAGTCATGATTCCCTATTACAAAAACATGATCAATCTCATACATCACATATATTATTCATCACATCTTCGTTCTTGGCCATACCACGTCACAAAACACATGCTGCAAAAACAAGTTAGACGTCCTCTAATTGTTGTTGCAAGTTTTACGTGGCTTCTATAGGATTTCTAGCAAGAACGTTTCTTACCTACGCCAAAACCACAACGTGATTTGTCAACTTCTATGTACCCTTCATAAGGACCCTTTTCATCGAATCCGATCCGACTAAAGTAGGAGAGACAGACACCCGCCAGCCACCTTATGCATCTAGTGCATGTCTGTCGGTGGAACCAGTCTCACGTAAGCGTACGTGTAAGGTCGGTCCGGGCCGCTTCATCCCACAATACCGCCGAATCAAGATTGACTAGTAACGGTAAGAAAGTTGAACAAGATCATACGCCCACAACTGCTTTGTGTTCTACTCGTGCCAAGATGATACGCATAAAACCTAGGCTCAGATGCCACTGTTGGGGAACGTAGCATAAATCAAAAAATTTCTACGTCTTCACCAAGATCCATCTATGGAGACATCTAGCAACGAGCAACTGAGAGTGCATCTACATACCGTTATGAAGATTGCGTGCGGAAGCTTTCAACGAAGCAAGGATGAAGTAGTCGTACTCTTCACGTTCTTCGTCACCGATGATCTAGCGCCGAACGGACGGCACCTCCGCGTTCAACACACGTACGGTGCAGCAACGTCACCTCCTTCTTGATCCAGCAAGGGGGGAGGAGAAGTCGTCAGAGATCTGACAGCACGACGGCGTGATGACGGATGCAGTGGAGATCGCAGCAGGGCTTCGCCGGGCTGCCCTGCAAAGGAGTTGGGAGGTGTGACGGGAGGGGGAGAGGCGCCAGGGCTGAGGTCCGGCTGCCCTCTCCCCCCCCACATATATATAGGGGGCCAGGGGGGGGGCGGCGGCCAGGGAGGAGTCCCCCTCCCCCAAGGCAAGTGGTGCCCCCCTCCCCTTAGGGTTTATCCCTAGGCGCAGGGGAGGTGGGCCTCCCTTGGTGGTGCGCCAGCCCAGGGGGCTGCACACATCCCCTTGCGGCCTGGGGCCCCACCGGGAGGGGTGGCCCCACCCGGTGGACCCCCGAGGCCCCTCCGGTGGTCCCGGGACACTCCCGGTGACCCCCGGAGATCACCCGTTGGCCGAAACTGGACTTCCCATATATCAATCTTTACCTTCGGACTATTCCGGAACTCCTCGTGACGTCCGGGATCTCATCCGGGACTCCGAACAACTTTCGGGTTTCCACGTGCATTAATCTCTATGACCCTAGCGTTACCGAACCTTAAGTGTGTAGACCCTACGGGTTCGGGAGACACGTAGACATGACCGAGACCACTCTCCGGTCAATAACCAACAGCGGGATCTGGATACCCATGTTGGTTCCCACGTGTTCCTCGATGATCTTCATCGGATGAACCACCGTGTCAAGGATTCACTCAATCCCGCATGTTATTCCCTTTGTCCATCGGTACAGTACTTGCCCGAGATTCGATCGTCGGTATCCCCGATACCTTGTTCAATCTCGTCATGGCAAGTCTCTTTACTCGATCCGTAATCCATCATCCCGTGACTAACTACTTAGTCACATTGAGCTCATTATGATGATGTATTACCGAGTGGGCCCAGAGGTACCTCTCCGTCATACGGAGTGACAACATCCCAGTCTCGGTTCGTACCAACTCAACAGACACTTTCGGAGATACCCGATGCGTACCTTTATAGCCACCCAGTTACGTTGTGACGGTTGGCACACCCAAAGCACTCTTACGGTATCCAGGAGTTGTACAACCTCATGGTCTAAGGAATAAATACTTGACACCGAAAAGCTTATGCATTACGAACTATACGATCTCGTGTTATGCTCAAGTTTGGGTCTTGTCCATCACATCATTCTCCTAATGATGTGATCCCGTTATCACTGACATCTCATGTCCATGGTCAGGAAACCGTGACCATCTGTTGATCAACGAGCTGGTTACTAGAGGCTTACCAGGGACTCATTTTGGTCTATGTACTCACACATGTATTGCTGTTTCCATACAATACAATTCAAGCATGAATAACAGACAATTATGATGAACAAGGAGATATAATAATAATGCTTTTATTATTGCCTCTAGGGCATATCTCCAACATAGTCCACTATCCAAGTTGTGAATTAGTGTAACATAACATTCTAGGTGGAAGTTCAACTTAACAGTCTCCACTAAGTACCGGTATATAAACAATGCTTTGGAACTTAAAAATGAGGAGATGTGTCTATGAGATTTTGTGGGGGGTTGTTGGATTTTACTAGTATTTACTAGTCCAAATAAATTCAGAAATTCTCATTGACACATTATTATTTTGTTAATTGGGAAAATTAATGAGTCATTGATTAATTAGTAACGGTCGTGTTTATTGGGGTTGTTTCTATTTCATTAACAGACGCGGTTATTACGACCGTTTCTGACTCATTAACAAACGCGTTTATTGTTACTGTTTCCATTTCATAAACGGACGTGTTAAGTACGGCAGTTTCTAAATCATAAACGGACGCGTTTATGGCGGCTGCTTTGACTCCCAACATACACTATATAAACCCGTACCAAGCCAGCCTTGGGAGTAGGTTGTTTTCGTATGGTTTCTCACCGTTCCAAAATATTGCGCCGTCACTCAAGCCTTCTCCATCCCTCCTTCCGGCGTGCACCAGAAGAAGGGACAGCAGGCCTCCGGAACCCCGCCTCTTGCGATCCTGTACGGGAGAGGGGCGATCAGGTTTTTGGGGAGAGCTCTCGCTCGACTGCTGACAGTGATCACTTCCCCAACAACGACTTCTTCCCCGACATCGGCAACCTCTTCCTCGACGACGACATGGCCCAGACCGGGGACAACACAGCCGCTACTACAGCTGCTGCAACGTATGCATCTCTCTCTCATCTGTATCAGATCTCGCTACAATTTCTATGTCTAGTACTTGCCGTAGATTGGATCTGTTTCCCCATTGTACTAGATATTTGCATGCTCGCTTTAGTTGCTTCTGTCATGATTAATTTTATGATATTTCGGATTAAACCATATGATGAATTGCTAATATATTCAACATGCCTCATGGTCATTGCCGATAGACGACTTCACCTCCTCATAATCGTCCGGCCATCCCTCCATGCCGAGCTGGTCGAACAGATCATCAACACCGCCCTCTATTCTGTGATATGCTCCTCGTCCTCCTTCTCCCCACACTCCACGTCTGTTGTAGGGTGGAATCCTAGATATGAGATTTTAACACTTGGAGGGGAAAAGTGGAAGAATACAAGAATAACAAGAGGAAACACTCAAACAAACCCAAATCACACATCCACTATAATAGCACACATGAGATCCTCAAGTATAACATGGACAATCAAGGGAAATAAGCACAAAGGTAAGGTTCTCCGCAAATCCAAAGGAGATGAGGTCTTGATGATCTAGAGAGACCCTTCTCCCTTAGGAGGTTTTGATTATCCTATGATGAGGATCCTTCACCCTTGAGAGGTCTTGATTCCCCAAGATGGAGGTACAAGGAGCAAAGCTCTCTCTAGTAGTCTCGAATACTTTGCTAACCCTAATAAATGACATAGGTACAAATTATATAAGTGGCTGGACGTGAGGGATGAGTGGAGGGGCAAAACAGGTAATCCGCGGTTAGCTTCATGTAGGGCCCGTGCACACGGGCTAAGTGGACCCCGTGTGCGTACACACCTATGCGCACGGGTAGGCGGCAGCTACAATGGATGACCTCATGCACAAAAGGTCTTTGGGGACCGTGCACATGGGGTATTCAGAAACTCTATGGATAGGCTGTGCGCATGGGGTCCAACAGGCTCGTGGGCACGGGGATGCCTGGGCGCGTCTTCTTCTTCCAGCTGCTTGCATGCGTCTTCCTTGTGATCTTTGCATCCTTCTGCTTGGGCTTGGTGAGGCTCCTCAACTCCGTGGTTGGGGTCGCCCTGGTACCTAAAGATGCACAATGTTCCACGGTGAGGTACCAACCAAGTAGTCCTGGTACCTAAAGATGCACAATGTTCCACAGTGAGGTAGCAAACAAGTCCCATCCATATTCATGTCAAGCTCAAAGAGGAGTGAGTTCACCTCGCTTTCGATGGCGCGTGCGTGAGCTCTTATTACGGGTCCACTTGGTTCATGAAGACTCGGTGTGGTATCCATGGGTATGATCGAAGGATGCTCCGCATCATCTCCATCCTTAGGAAAGATCTGCCGTTGGATCGATAACTTCATCACCATGGTAAGGAGAGAGATCCTTGATGTTGAAGATGTCGCTCACGTTGTACTTGATGCATGGGATGTCAATCTTGTAGGCGTTGTCATTGTATTGTGCTAACACCTTGAATGGTCCATCGGCTCGGGGTAGAAGCTTTGATTTGCACTCGGTGGAGAAGCGGCCTCTGCGAAGGTGTAACCACACAATATCTCCGGGGTGAACACCATGGGATGCTTGTTAATGTTTAGCTTGGTGCTGAGGCGATGTACTTGGTGTTCAATCGTGTGCCTTGTATCTTCATGCATCTTCTTGAGGTAACTTGCCATTGCGCTCGCGTCGATGTTCGTTCATTATTGTAGCGGTAGCAGGAGGATGTCCAATGGCGACAGTGGGTTGAAGTCGTAGGCGACCTCGAGGGGGGAGTTGTCGGTTGTAGAGTGTTGTGGTCGTTTGTAGGCATACTCAACGATGGGCAAGCATTCTTCCCACTCCTTGATGTTCTTCTTGATCAACATGCGGAGGAGGGTAGATAGTATCCGGCCGGTGACCTTCGTTTGGCCATCAGTTTGTGTGTGATAGTCCGAAGAGAAGAGTAGCTTGATTACGAGCTTGGAACATAGTGTCTTCCAAAAGTAACTTAGGAACTTGACATCGTGGTCCGACACAATCATCTTGGGCACTCCGTGCAATCTCAAGATTTCCCTACAAAAAAGATTGCAACATGTGAAGCATCATCTATCTTGTTGCATGGGATAAAATGTGTCATCTTAGAGACATGGTCCACAACAACAAATACCAAATCTTTGCCATTTTGAGTTCTAGGCAAACCAAGCACAAAATCCATACTAATATATTCCCATGGTTGGTACATAATAGGAAGTGGCATATGTAATCCATGAGATTGGTTTGTGACTTATCTTTGTGGCATGTGATGCACCAGTTTGTGTAGCGTGCGATGTCACGAAACATATTTGGCCAACAATACTTGGAGTAGAGCATCACAAAGGTCTTGTCACGGCCGAAGTTTCCCATAAGTCTTCCGCCGCGAGCCTCTTGAAAAAGTAACAAAGAAGAGATGACTCAGGTACGCAAAGTTTGTTAGCCCGCATAAGATAGCCATCCTTGAGATAATATCGATCCCAATAACATTTGGCATAAAGAATCGCAAACGAGGGATCTGCACATGCAAATCTTTAATGTGATCAAAGCCAATAACACTCAATTCAAGTTGAGTAACTAGCATGCATTTGCGGGGAAGAGCATACACCACTACATTTTCCTTACCTTGATATATTTGTTGATATAAGTAAATGACTCAATGAAAATTCACTCCATTTCGCATGCCGTCTATTCAACTTGGTTTGATATTTAAGGTATTTAAGTGCCTCGTGGTCGGTATGTATGACAAACCCACGTGGTCAAAGGTAATGCACCCAAACATGCAAGACTCAAACCGAAGCATACAATTCTTTGTCATAGATGGGATACTGTGGTATCTTGGGAAGGTCCCCAAACAAAAGGCACATTCTTCTTACTCAAGGCATGCAATGGTGTTGCAATAGTGCTAAAATCCTTAACACAGCGATGATAAAATCCGGCTAGGCCAAGGAAACTACGCACTTGTTGCAAGTTGGTTGGCTGTGGCCAAGTTTTAATAGCATCAATTTTTGTGTCGTCAACCTCAACACCCTTATAAGAGACTACAAGCCCAAGAAAACAAGCTTATCAACACCAGAAGTGCATTTTTCTATGTTAGCATAAAGTCGCTCATCTCTAAGAACTTGCAAGACGTCTCTAAGATGTGTGACACGATCTTTGAGAGATTGAATAAAAACAAGTATATTATCAAAGTATACCACAACACAAATGCCAATGTATTTGTGAAGAACATAATGCATGACACGCATAAATGTGCTAGACGCTTGAGATAGTCTCATCGGCATGACTAACCATTCATATAGACCAAATTTGGTTTTAAAAGCCATTTTCCATTCATCTCCTTCTTGCATGCGAATTTGATAGTAGCCACTTCTAGGCCAGTTTTTGAGAAAAAATGGTGGCTCCACTAAGTTCATCTAGCATGTCATCTACGCGTGGAATGGGGTTATGATACCGAACAATGACATCATTAATGGGATGACAATCATAACACATACGGTAACTAACATCTTTCTTAGGCACAAGTATGACTGGAATGGCACATGGTCTTAGGCTTTTCGCGTACATACCCCCTTTCCATGAGGTGTTGTACTTGCCTAGGCATGGCAATGGGGACAATCCCCTATGGGGATACCTACAACATCCCCATCCCCATCTATTCCCTATCATCCCATCCCCATCCCCGTTTACATGACTAGGGATGAAATTTCCCCATACCCATGCCCCACTGGGGAACGGGGCCCCATTAGGGTCCCCATCCCCATACACAAATACTCATATACATAATATGACACCCTATAATCAACATACATAAATGGTGTTGTCCTTGTCCTGCTAATGCATATGTAGGTCGTACTAACTTCTTGGTCATGGTGGCAGCTGAGATGATGGCGTGAGATAGGTTTAAGGTTTTTTTTTCAGAGCTTTTTTTGTTTTCGCAAGTTTGTTTGTGAATATTTTAAGGTTGACCGCAGTGTCATAGTTACTAACCGGGTCCCCGATGGGTATTGGGTCTGGGGAATAGGATATCGTCCCCATCCCCATTGTACCTTATGGGTAATAAACTAGTTTGGTAAATATCCCCATGGGGATGTTTTTCGTCCATCCCCACCCCCTAATAGATGAAATCCCCATGGGTTTGGTGGGTATGGGGCCCCGTTGCCATCCCTATACTTGCCTTTGAATCTCTTTTGTATTGTCGGGGTTGACGCGGTAAGATACCTTGTTCGGTAACGGTGCTCCGGGGATGAGTTTGATGCGGTGCTCGGTTGCGCGCAAAGGAGGTAGTCCCGGAGGTAGCTCATCGGGGAACACATTCGTAAATTCCTGCAATAGATGAGACAACACCAAAGGTGGATGTTGTGAAGTATTAGTTCTCACTGCTTCATCTTTGCACACAAGTATAAAGTGAAGAACACTCGATGGGCTCTCACTCACATCACTCGTATCTCTTTTGGTGGCTAGGAGAACTAAGTTTTTCTTGTCGCTCATCGTGGAGTCACTCAAGTTTAGCTTGTGGCACTCACTCTCTTTTGGGTGGTTCACTCTCTCACTAGTCTCTCCATGATCGCTCGATGCTTGCTTGTCGGTGATCACTTGACTTGGCTACATGGGTCGTAACATGTACTCCTTTCCCTTCATCTTGAAGCTACAGTGATTGGTCATCCATTGTGGATGACACTACGGTCGAATTGCCAAGGTTTTCCTAATTGGAGATGGCACACGAACATCAGAACCACATCACACTCCATTGTGTATTCATATGATTCGATCTTAAAGCACACTTGGATGGTGTGCTCCACTTGAATGGTGTTGGAGTCACTTAGACATTGGACCTTGTAGGGGCGAGGTGATTATTTTTGACCAATTTGATACGGTGTATCCTAGGGTCATCACCATGGACCCTTCATCGCCTCACCAAGTGCCCAAAGGACCCATGACTAGAGCCCGTGCAAGAGCTTTCGAGACCGAGGTGACCTCGCTCCTCTCTTTACATCTTTCGGATTCACTTGAGACACGGCCTCTACCTTCATCAGAGACTCTATGCATACTCAGGTGCTTGGACGAAGGCCGCGGGACAGCTCTACATGATGCTCAAGAGGACAGGCCCGACAAGTGCACGAGACAAGAAGAAGGAAGGCAGAAGATGCTACAGGCACCGGACATCCAGCCTGCACCGGACGACCGGCGACTCCCAGGCACCGGACGACCGGAAGACACCGGACGTCCGGCCTCCCCCAGACGACCGGACGACTGGAAGCCACCGGACGTCCGTGACAACGACTACAGAAGCTAAATAGCGGAAATCCGAGGATTACCGGACGTCCGGTCCCTCCGGAACCACCGGACGTCCGGTAACCCACGGATGTCCGCTACGACGGCGACCGCGTGTGTAACATAAATACTGTTGACTCTCCTCCGTTAGACTCAGCTGTGGTTTAGCTCATTCTTAGACTTGTGTGGATTTCTCCCACGAGACGGTGCGCCTCTACGGAGAAGATCCACTACGGATTCAGGACCTCCTTCATCGGAGAAGATCCCCAGGGATATCAAGACCTCCTCACGGAGAAGACTATCTTTGTATCACCGGTGTTGACTTTGGATCATGTATCTCAACCTTGTATCGCGAATCTAGTGCTTGTGTGATTACCTTCGTGTTGATTGAGTGTTTTCCTCTTGTGTTTTCCCCATCTTTCCCTTGTGATCCCCCGTGTTCATCGTGTGCCAACCTCCAAACGTGAAAGATCCGCTGATTAGGGTTCCACCCTGCATCATATGGTATCAAGAGCAAAGGTTTCTCACGATTTTGGAGCCCCACACTTTGTTTTCTAGCTTGTTTTTGTCGTGTTCTTCCCTATTTCGAAAATTCCCCACAAAAAGAGCCCCACAATTTTTTTTGTGATCTGTTGATTTGGCAAGATTTTGTTGAATTTGTTCCATGGATTTGCTGTGCCACGTGTCGATCTAGCATTTCCCCACCTTTTCCACCTTTTCCCACCGCAAATCCGACCACGATTCGCCAATTTACCCCACGGATCCCACCAACCGCATCACAAGACATACCGGACGACCGACGTTTACCGGACGTCTGGCACCTCTCGAGACACCGGACGTCCGCTAAACACCGGACGACCGGCACCCCGACCACAAAAAGATTTACCGGATTTCCGGTATCCACCGGACGTCCGACCCAGCCAGAACGACCGGACGACCGGTACCTGCCGGACGTCCGACAAACCCTGACGCAGCTGGACCCTGTTCAGTTACATACCACACTTCCGCTACCACCCACCTTCCGCAAATACTTTCCACCTTCCGCAACGGCCATCTCCATTCCGCAAACACCATCGCTTTCCCGCTCTGAGTTTGGAAAGTGTGTCTCCCTTTGCCTTGGATACTTGAGTTGTGGTTTCACCGTTTCCTTGGATGTTTAGGCTACCTTGGGACGGCAAGAATTCAACAACACCACCGCTCAACTTTGGCAAGGACGGTAACATCGACGACACTTCGCTCATTCTACCTTGCAATTGCATTGTCACCCTATGAACCATCTTTGCGTAGCTTTCCCATTGAGACTAGCCATTTGAGTATTGCCGGGCCACGACACTTGTGCACATTAGTGATACTCATAGATATTGCATACTACATCATTGTGAGTAACATCACATCATCTTGGTATCTTGCATATCCCCGTGTGCCACAAAAGTGCTCCGCATACACAATAGCTACCTTGATCCGAGAAGCATACATATGTGCCCAAAGAAAGAGCTCAAAAGCTTTTAAGCAAAAGAGCCAATCCAAGCAAAGAATCAAGAGCATCATACGCCTTGCATCCAAAGAGATCATACATCATAGCAACATCATCTTGTGCTCAAGCATCGGCACATCATACACTCATAGCATACTTGTGATAGTTAGTCGTTAAGTTTTGCCTCTTATAGGTCGTGCACAAGTGCGTATCTGCCTATTAAGCAATCGGTTAGCGTCTCTCTAGTGTTGTGCAACACGAGCATTTTTCGTGGTTTTCCACATTTTCGCTCATCCTTGGTTGCACAACCACATTTATCTATCCGTGCGTGTGTTCCGTGTGCTATCTTTGCTAGTGATCTACTTGTTGCATGAGCAAATTTGTGTACCATTTTCAACATCTTTGAGTCACTTTGAAGATTGCATTGAATTTGTGCCACTTCCTAACCAAGCTCCTCTCAAAGCTTTACTTGTGTAGGTGTGAGAATCGACACGAAGTGATACCAATAGTGCTATTTCCGGGTTACATTGTTGAGTGATCATTGATCCATTTTCAACCTCGGTTAAGGTACATTGATATTGTCTTCTCCTTTCTCCACTCACATACTTGCTTGTGATGATGGATAGGCCAAGTTCATCTACCAACCCGATCTTCGACGATCCTCAAGAAGCGAACAACTACGTCACCAAACTACATCTATTCGGTGTCCAACGAGCTCTACATCAAGAGAGTGAAGCTATGCGAGAGTACATTGGTCAAGTCGCCGAGGACGCGCGCCGATTCCAACAAAGTACCAAGGAGCAAATCGACCTCATCAACACCAACATGTCTACTCAATACAATGAGCTCCGGACATTGATCATCAACCGACGTTCTTCCTCAACATCATCTCAAAGACGTAGCCGCTCAAGTCGACATACCGACTCTACGCAAGACTCAAGTACACCTACGTCAAACACTCTTCGTCAAGCCGCACGTCAAGCTAGACATGACCGCCGGCAACCTCTACATGACAAGAGTTCACAAGAGCTATTCGACGAGCGAGAAGGTCGACGTCGTCAAAACCAAGCTACACTTGAGCAAGCACAAGAACGGCAACGACTACGCCAACAACAAGAAGAGCGAGCTCGTCAATATCAAGAAGAACAAGATGCCGAGGCTAACCGCCAAGCACAACAACGTCGAGAAGCTCAAGCTATGGAGGCGCAACGTGCTCTACAAGATGCACATCGCAATGTGGCAGCCCGCACTCGACACAATCGTCAAGAAGAGGATTTCCTTCGCGATGAGATGCAAGAAAGGCGCCATCAAGCAAGAATGCAAGAAGAAGCTCCTCCTCAAGCGCGACATGAGCAACAATACCAACAAGAACATCAACTCCAACAAGAACGTCTAGATCCTCAAGAGCAATATGATATGGCAAACCGCCAACATCGAGATCGCCCTCCCAATAGGCAAGGCAACAATGACGAGCATCGCTATGGCAAGCTCAAATTCACCATGCCAAAGTTCTCCGGAAGCATTGATCCCGAAGACTACCTCTCATGGGCATTGAAAGTTGACAAGATCTTTCGCCTTCACAACTTCGATGAAGAGAAGAAAATCGCAATGGCATCACTTGAGTTCCAAGACTATGTTCTCATTTGGTGGGAGCAAATCATGGAGAGAAGAGAAGCAAAAGGCGAACCTCCTATCACCACTTGGGCTCAAATGAAGGAAGTGATGAGAGCACGCTTTGTGCCTACACACTACAACCGCGACTTGTTCAAGAAGCTACAACTCCTCAAGCAAGGAACCAAGTCCGTTGAAGAATACTACAAGGAGATGGAGATTGCTATGATAAGAGCAAACATCAAGGAAGATGAAGAGCAAACAATGGCGAGATTCTTGACTGGACTCAACTATCCTATCAAGAAGATTGCGGACTTCCAACCATACAACAATCTCCTCGAGCTAGTACACCAAGCAACCAAAGCGGAGCGACAAGTTCAAGAGGACTACAAGTACTCCAAGTTCAACTCCAAGAACTTCGGCTCCTACAACCAAGCTTCAACGACTTCGGCTATTCCTCCTACCTCTACCAAGCCTCCTACCAACTTCGGCGACAAGCCAAGCTACAAGAATGCGACTACATCGAGTCGTCCACCTTCTACCAACAACTTCAAGCCAAGAGCTTCCTCAACTACAACTCCTACCGAAGACAATAACAAGACGAGCTCCATCAAATGCTTCAAGTGCCAAGGACGAGGCCACAAGTCATTTGAGTGCAAGACCGTTCGCACCATGATCATCAACGACGACGGATCTTATGACTCCATGAGCGATGATGAGATGGAAGCACTTGAGCATGTCGCTATGCATCGCCAAGTCAATGAAGAAGAAGACAATCAAGTGTTTTGCGACAATGACTCAAGCCCCAACCTTGTTGTCTCCAAAGTCTTGACACTCCAACATCAACAAGATGACGACCAACGTTGTCACATTTTCCATACGAAGGCCGGCATCAATGGACGCGCCGTCAAGGTTATCATCGATGGAGGAAGTTGCCACAACTTGGCAAGTGAAGAGCTATGCGACAAGCTTCATTTGGTCAAGACGAAGCATCCTCACCCCTACAAGGTCCAGTGGTTAAACGACGCCGGAATTCTTCGAGTCGAGCACACCGTGCAAGTCTCTTTCAAGATTGGCGCTTACGAGGACACTCTTGAGTGTGATGTGATACCCATGTCCGTGTGCCACCTTATTCTTGGACGACCATGGCAATATGATCGTGGAGTCACACACAATGGACGGACGAATCACTATCACTTCAAGATGAAGGGCAAGGAATTCGTGCTCCGACCTATGACTCCAAGTCAAGTAGCCGCCGACAAGATTTTACCTACCACCCATCGTGGAGAGAATGGTGAGAGAGCGAGCCACCAAAAAGAGAGCGAGAGCCACAAGCCAAATATGAGCGACTCCACGATGAGCGACAAGAAGCAACTAGTGCTATTTGCTACCAAACGTGAGATGAGAGAAGTCTGTGAGAACCCATCGAGCGTCTTCAACCTTGTGCTTCTATGCAAAGGGGAAGCCAAACCTACTAACACTTCAACACCTCCACCTTTTGTGTTGTCTAAATTGTTGCAGGAATTCTCGGACGTCTTTCCGGATGAGCTACCACCGGGTCTACCTCCACTTCGAGGGATAGAGCACCGCATCGACCTAGTACCCGGTGCTCCACTTCCAAACAAGGCTCCTTACCGCGTCAACCCCGAGGAAACAAAGGAGATACAACGGCAAGTGCAAAAACTCATCGACAAGGGTCATGTACGTGAAAGTCTAAGCCCTTGTGCCGTTCCCGTTATTCTCGTGCCTAAGAAAGACGGAACTTTTCGCATGTGTTCCGATTGCCGTCCGATAAATGCTATCACCGTTAGATATCGTCACCCTATTCCTCGCTTAGATGACATGCTTGATGAACTTTGTGGTGCCACCATATTTTCAAAAATTGATCTTAAAAGTGGTTACTACCAAATTCGCATTCAAGAGGGTGATGAGTGGAAAACTGCTTTTAAAACCAAGTTCGGGTTATACGAGTGGCTTGTTATGCCAATGGGCTTATCGGAAGCACCCGGCACTTTTGTGCGTCTTATGCACTTTGTTCTTAGACCCTACATAGGTGTCTTTGTCGTGGTTTACTTTGATGACATTCTCGTGTTTAGCAAGTCGCTTGAAGAACATGTTGACCATGTCCAACTAGTTTTGCAAGCACTTCGCAAACAACAATTGTATGCTAATATGGAAAAATGCACTTTTGGCGTTGACAAGGTTGTCTTTCTAGGATTTGTCGTGTCTTCTCAAGGTGTTCACGTTGATGAAACTAAAATTGAAGCAATTAAAACTTGGCCTCAACCAAAGAATCTCATGCAAGTGCGTAGTTTCCTTGGTCTAGCCGGTTTCTATCGACGTTTTGTGAAGGACTTTAGCACCATTGCTATGCCTCTACACGCTTTGAGCAAGAAGAACGCACCCTTCATTTGGGGTCCTTCGCAAGACACAGCGTTCAATGAGCTTAAGAGCTTGCTCACGCACGCACCACTTCTAGCCCTACCAAACTTTGACAAATCGTTTGAGATTCATTGTGATGCTAGTGGTACCGGCATAGGTGGCGTGCTAATGCAAGAAAAGCGCCCAATTGTGTACTTTAGCGAAAAGCTATCGGGAGCGCAACTTAACTATCCTATCTATGATAAAGAGCTTTATGCCTTGGTGAGAGTTCTACGTGTTTGGGAACACTATCTTAGACCTCATGAATTCATTCTTCATACGGACCATGAGACACTCAAGTATCTCAAAGGTCAAACTAAGTTGAACAAGCGTCATGCTAAATGGAGTGAGTTCATTGAGTCTTTTCCCTATGTCATCAAATACATCAAGGGCAAAGAAAATGTTGTGGCGGACGCGCTTTCCCGCAAATGCATGCTTGTTACACAACTTGAGTTGAACGTGATTGGCTTTGAGCATATTAAAGATCTATATGAGCATGATCCTTTCTTTGCAAATACTTATGCTAAATGCTTGACTCACACTTCTTGGGAGCATTACTACATCAAGGATGGATATCTTATGAGAGCTAACAAACTTTGCATCCCCGAGTCTTCGCTTCGTTTGCTCCTTTTGCAGGAATCGCATGGAGGAGGACTCATGGGACACTTTGGACGAGACAAGACGTTTGCTACACTCTCTAAGAACTATTTTTGGCCCAAGATGCTTCGTGACGTCTCACGCTTCACCAACCGATGTTCTACATGCCGCAAAGCTAAGTCCAAAGCTCAATCTTATGGTCTTTACATGCCTCTTCCTATCCCATATCACCCATGGGAAGACATAAGCATGGATTTCATACTTGGCTTGCCTAGGACTCAAAATGGCAAAGATTCCGTGCTTGTCGTGGTAGATAGGTTCTCCAAAATGGCTCATTTCATTCCTTGTAACAAGATAGACGATGCTTCACATGTTGCAACTCTCTTTTGTAGGGAGATACTTCGTCTACACGGCGTGCCAAAATCGATCGTGTCGGACCGGGACGTCAAGTTCTTGAGTTACTTTTGGAAAACACTATGTGCCAAGCTCGGAATCAAGCTTCTATTTTCTTCGGCGTACCATCCACAAACGGACGGCTAGACGGAGGTGACGAACCGCACGCTCTCCACTCTTCTTCGTGTGTTGATCAAGAGGAACATCCGGGAATGGGAGCATTGCTTGCCAATCGCCGAGTTCGCCTACAACCGCGCAAGACACTCCACAACCGGCAAGTCCCCTTTCGAGATCGTCTACGGCTTCAACCCGTTGTCGCCTTTGGACATCCTACCTCTTCCTCTCCAAGAGCGCACGAACATGGACACAAGTGCAAGGGCAAATTATCTCAAGAAGGTGCACGAAGATACAAGGGCGATGATCGAGCGACAAGTCCAACGTCTCGCCACCAAGCTCAACGTCAACAAGGCACCGATGGTGTTCAACCCGGGAGATCTTGTTTGGCTCCACCTTCGCAAGGACCGCTTCCCACACGAGCGCAAGTCCAAGCTTCTACCTCGCGCCGACGGACCCTTCAAGGTGCTAGCACGCTACAACGACAACGCCTACAAGATCGACATCCCACGAGACAAGTACTCCGTGAGCGATACTTTCAACATAAAGGACCTCTCTCCTTTCCATGGTGATGAAGATTTCGATCCAAGGTCGGATCTTTCCCAAGGGAGGGGAGATGATACGGTGTATCCTAGGGTCATCACCATGGACCCTTCATCGCCTCACCAAGTGCCCAAAGGACCCATGACTAGAGCCCGTGCAAGAGCTTTCGAGACCGAGGTGACCTCGCTCCTCTCTTTACATCTTTCGGATTCACTTGAGACACGGCCTCTACCTTCATCAGAGACTCTATGCATACTCAGGTGCTTGGACGAAGGCCGCGGGACAGCTCTACATGATGCTCAAGAGGACAGGCCCGACAAGTGCACGAGACAAGAAGAAGGAAGGCAGAAGATGCTACAGGCACCGGACGTCCGGCCTGCACCGGACGACCGGCGACTCCCAGGCACCGGACGACCGGAAGACACCGGACGTCCGGCCTCCCCCAGACGACCGGACGACCGGAAGCCACCGGACGTCCGTGACAACGACTATAGAAGCTAAATAGCGGAAATCCGAGGATTACTGGACGTCCGGTCCCTCCGGAACCACCGGACGTCCGGTAACCCACGGACGTCCGCTACGACGGCGACCGCGTGTGTAATATAAATACTGTTGACTCTCCTCCGTTAGACTCAGCTGTGGTTTAGCTCATTCTTAGACTTGTGTGGATTTCTCCCACGAGACGGTGCGCCTCTACGGAGAAGATCCACTACGGATTCAGGACCTCCTTCATCGGAGAAGATCCCCAGGGATATCAAGACCTCCTCACGGAGAAGACTATCTTTGTATCACCGGTGTTGACTTTGGATCATGTATCTCAACCTTGTATCGCGAATCTAGTGCTTGTGTGATTACCTTCGTGTTGATTGAGTGTTTTCCTCTTGTGTTTTCCCCATCTTTCCCTTGTGATCCCCCGTGTTCATCGTGTGCCAACCTCCAAACGTGAAAGATCCGCTGATTAGGGTTCCACCCTGCATCACAATTGTAGCTTGGATCAAAGTTCTTCGCTTGCCAAATTTTGGCAACTCCCGCCGTCGATGATGAGCTTGAAGGAACGTCCTTGGATGCCCACTTCAGTGTGGAAGATATGGCAACGTGCGTATTTTTCTTGTTGTTGTTGAAGTGTCAAGACCTTTGAGACAACGAGAGCGGGGCTTGGATCATTGTCGCAAAATATTTGCGCATCTTCATCTTCATTCACTTGTCGATGCATGGACACGTGCTCAAGTGCTTCCATTTCTTGCTCGCTCATGGAGTCACAGGTTCCGTTATCATTTGAAATCATGGTGCGCCATGTGGGGCACTCAAATGTCTTGTTTCCACGGCCTTGGCAAGTGAATAATTTGATGGAACTTGTCCTGGCAGTCTCATCCATTGGAGTAGTTGATGATGAAGCTCTTGGCTTATAGTTGCTTGTAGGAGGACGACTCAAAGATGACAAAGGTTTCTTGTAGCTTGGCTTGTCGCCAGTGCTTGGTGAAACTCGAGTCGTAGTAGAAGGCGCCGAAGTTGTGGAAGCTTGATTATATGAGCCATAGGTCTTGGACGAGTACTTGGCGTACTTGAAGTCGTCTTGCACTTGTCGCTCCGCTTTGGTCACTTGGTACACTAGCTTGAGGAGGTTGGAGTAGGGTTGGAAATCATCAAGTAGGAGGACGACTCAAAGATGACAGAGGTTTCTTGTAGCTTGGCTTGTCGTCGGTGCTTGGTGAAACTCGGTTCATAGTAGAAGGCGCTGACGTTGTGGAAGCTTGATTATATGAGCCATATGTCTTGGACAAGTACTTGGCGTACTTGAAGTCATCTTGCACTTGTCGCCCCCCCTTGGTCGTTTGGTACACTAGCTCGAGGAGGTTGGAGTAGGGTTGGAAATCGACAATTTTCTTGATTGGATGATTGAGACCATTCAAGAATCGTGCCATTGTTTGCTCGTTATCTTCCTTGACATTAGCTTGAATCATGGAAATCTCCATCTCTTGGTAGTAGTCTTCAACCAACTTCGTGTCTTGCTTCAGAAGTTGGCTATAGTGTGTAGGCACGAAACGAGCTCTCATGATATCCTTCATTTGGTTCCAAGTCATGATGGATGGATCGCCTTTCTCCCTTCACCGCTCGATTACTTGCTCCCACCAAATGAGGACATAGTCTTGAAACTCGAGGGGGGCCATGTCGATTTTATTCTCCTCTTATTAATTGTGCAGATGGACTATATTGTCAAACTTCAATTCCCATGAGAGATATTCTTCAGAATCTGTGCTTCCATAGAACTTGGGCATTGAGCATGTCATAATGTTGCTCCTCATTATAGTTATCTCGATGGCGATGTCGCTCCTGGCGAGATGGAGGGTCTTCAAGATCTTGCTCCTCATGAGGGAGTTCACGTTGTTGTCGAGGGATACGTGCCTGGTTCCTCCTTTCTTGGCGCTCCTCATCGCGAGCGGCTTCATCTTGTCCCTCTTTCCGGAGTGCGTCTTCTTGCTCACGAGCTTGGCGATTGTGCTCATCCATGTTGCGATTGGCGCTATGTAGGGCACATTCCGTGTCAAGATCTTGTTCCTCATGGTGTCTTTGTTCTTGCCATAGCGCATCGCCATCTTGGTTTTCTTGGCATTGGCATTGTCGAGCTTGCTCTTGGTAAATGGCATCTTGTTCCTGTCTACGTTATCATTCACGCTCTCGAAGACGATCTTTCAACCCATTACCATGGAATGGATTTTGTTGATCTTGATGGTCGTCGCGACGATGAGAACGAGCTCATGGAATACTTGCGGTGGAAGAAGAGTCCGAAGAGTGTCGACTCGAGTAGTGCTATCTTGATGAAGACGATGTGGAGGATGCATGGTTGACCATCATTTGCCAAACTTCATCCATTTGGGTGGATAGCTTGGCGTCAAGATAGTCCCGATTTCTTGCTTATGACTGACGCAAGTCGGTTGTGAGTTGTTCGATGCTGTCGTCCAAAGCTTCACTTTCTTAATGCAGTGCTCGTTGAACGCCAAATAGATGACCTTTGGTGACATAGTTGTTCGAGACATCATGCGCCTTGAAGAGCGGATTTGAAGTGCTTGGACTATCCATCATGACTCAAGTAGCAATTAAGGAAAGGAGAGAACAATACCAAAGTTACATTTCCCCAAGATTATAGATGTATCGAGTATCACTCAATGTAATGCTAAATATGAGAATTGGTACCGAGTTCATTTATCACAACTACAAAAGTAAAGCTTATCGAGGAGTTTGGTTAGGATGAGTGGCACAAAATTCAAGCAAGTATTAGTCAAGATACTGATATTGTTGAAAAGATTCACAAATTGAAAGTAAGACAAATAGATGAAGGCCTATGGTATCACTTGGTACACACACACCAAAGATAAGTGGGATTCATGCAGCCAAGGAATGAGCACAAAATGTGCTACCAGGGTAAAGCTCTTGTTTCACGAATACTAGAGAGACAGTAGCTCGATTGCTGAAATGGGCTAGATACGGGTGCGCACCAACCTGTGTGAGTAATGTGCCGTCTTCAATCCCAGGTATGATATGTATGTATGATCCAGTGTGATGTATTATGCAAAATGGCTCAATGCTATTGCTTACAAGCTCTTTGTTTCTCCTCTCGTTTGCTTAATTTTTTTCTCTTCTTCTTTTTTGACTATGCCAAAATGCTTGATGCGCGAGGCAATATATAAGACAAGTATATAAGATGCACGGGAGAGACTTATGGCACAATGATAATAGCAAGATGATTGCACACTAAATGTAGCTATGCGGAGTAAGCGTATCACTAAGGTGCACAAAGAGCATGACCCGATAATTATCAACTCGCTAGTCTCGATAGGTAAGTGACCCAAAATGTCTCGGGTCTATCAATGCAATGGCAAGGAATGCACAAGATGTCGTCGAGGTAACCGCCCTTGCTTAAGGTTGGTATGAAGGTGAGGCGGTCATTGTCGATGTCGAATCCATGGCGATGATGAGCGGCGGTATTGTCGGTGTTGAACTGTTCCTAATTATTCAAACACCTTAGGAAACAGAAATCGCAACACAAATCTAAAACAAAATGGGTGGTAGCGAAAGTGTGGTATACGGGCAAGGTGTGATAGTTGGAAGGCTAGTGGTGGTGTATGGGGTGGAAAACTGAAGAAAAATAGGTGATCAAAACCTCTCTGGTGAGGCCGTGCGCACGAGGTAAGTGAAACCCGTGTGCACGGGTCCCGTGGGCACGAGGTCGTCGGGGCCCGTGCGCACTGGGTGTTCCACCAGCGCAAGAACACGCCCCGTGGGAAAAGAAATTTTCTGCACAATTCGATGGTGGGATGGTTTGCAGATGGATGGGGTGGCCTGATCCACTTACCAAGCAACAAAATCTCACAATATCTAACAAATTGCAAAAAATGGTAGGGCTATTTTTGAGGAATTTTCGAATTGGGACAAAAACCAAACAAATCAGGCTAAAAAAGTGGAGAGAGGGGACCCCAAGATGTAAATCAACCTATGCTCTGATCCAAGATATTGTACGGTGGAACTCTAGATATGATTTTTTTTCATACTTGGAGGGGGAAAAGTGGAAGAACACAAGAACAACCGAAGGATTCACTCGAACAAACCCAAATCACACATCCATTAGAATAGCACACATGAGATCCACAAATATAACATGGACAATTAAGGGAAATAAGCACAAAGGTAAGGTTCTTTCCAAATCCAAATGAGATGAGGTCTTGATGATCTAAAGAGATCCTTGTCCCTTAGGAGGTCTTGAGATCTTATGATGGGGATCCTTCTCCCCTGAGAGGTCTTGATTCCCGAAGATTGAGGTACAAGGTGCAAAGCTACCTATAGTAGTCTTAAATACTTTGCTAACCCTAAAAAATGACCGAGATACGAATTATATAGGTGGCTGGAGGTGAGGGATGAGTGGAGGGGCAAAATAGGCCATCCACGGCCAGCTTCTTGTAGGGCCCGTGCGCACGAGCTAAGTGGACCCGTGTGATGGGGTTCCCGTGGGCACGGTACACGTCCGTGCGCACGGGCAGACAACAACTACAGTGGAGGGGTCTAAGGAAGTCCTGGATTAAGGGGTCCTTAGGCCGCCGGCCTATTTCTTATGTGCCGGACTAAAGGGCTATTATGGAGCCAGGCTGGAGTGTAACTTATGATAGGATAGGAGATCTTCGGAGCCGTGGTGTGTTGTCCAACTCAAGATCAAACATGATCTTTCCTTCACTGTGACCGACCTCATGTAACCCTAACCCTATCGATGTCTATATAAGTTGAAGGATTTTAGTCTTTAGGGCTAGAGCAACATCCAACACCCCATCCACCTAGGTTTATCTTGCCTGATCTCGAGGTAGATCGACTCTGTAACCATATCATACACATCGAATACAATCAAGCAGGACGTAGGGTTTTACCTCCTAGAGAGGGCCCGAACCTAGGTAAACATTGTTTCTTTCATCCCTTGTTCCGCATCGATCCTAAATCCACAGCTCGAGACCCCCTACCTGAGATCCGCTGGTTTTGACAACGACATTGGTGCTTTCATTGAGAGTTCCGCTGTTGGATCGCCGATGGATCGATGGCTCGCCTCATCTTTAGAGAGGGCGTCAGCTCCGGGGACCTGTTCATCCGATGCCAGCTCTTCGCATTCAGTAGCATCGTGCTGCATGCCAACCCCATGGGTCATCTAGACCAGATCAACAATTTCATTCCTGAACACCAGATTAGATTCGGCAATCTGGAGTCACTACTACAGGATGCTGCTAACGCGACACTACGATCAGAGAACCTTCGACAAAACTGTGTGTGATGCAATAATCGCAAACGATGGTGTAAAAAACCCGTAAAAAAGGTGCAAAACGTTTGCGATTATGGATGCATTAAACACGGTTCAGATTTTAGTTGCGTGTGCGATGCAGGGTATATGGTTCAGTTCAATTAATTGTTTGCGATGAGGAGGAACAAAAGAAACGGGCAGACAGAAGAAGGTGTGTGCGATATACGGCATACGGTTGACTCAGATGAACTGTTTGTGATTAGGCAACACAAAAGAAACGGTCAGCCAGATCAAGGTGTGTGCGATATACGACATGCGGTTCACTCGGATGAACTATTTGCGTTGAGACAAGAGAACAGAAACGGTTCAATATAACAAGATGTGTGTGATACGCGGCAAACAGGTCTGTAAAAAGAAATATGTGCGAAGACCGATAATAACACAGACGATTGCTTCTAATAAGACGTATGTGATATGCTTTATCTACACAACAGATATTGATTGATGGCATTTTATGAACACGCCAACGTTTCCTGCCATTTCCTCACCTATTTCCCGCCACCCAGTGATATTGCACATAAACCTAGGCGGCGCGCGACGCACGGAGGCAACAATCGCAGCCTGTAGCACATCCACCTTTCCCCAAGAATGCCAACCCACCATAGCGCCGCCTCTGCCATCAACCATGTTGACGAGGAAAACGAGAAGGCGCCACGACCCGTCGAGGCCGAGGCGCTCCCCGGCAATGCGATGGACGTCGCTGTGACGCGCGTCATCGCCAGGGTCGAACAGACCCTTGGCGCACGACGCTTGAGCGCCGCGGATCAAGATAGGCATGTCAGCGCCGCGAGGCTGCAGCTCGCCGCACAACAAGATCGATGGCGCGCCGTAGAGCAAGCTTGGCGCGTCCGCGCCGATAGGGTGCGGCCCGCCGCAGAGCGAGAGGCGTGGTGTGCCGCACAGCATGAGTGGATCCATCGGCGCTTGCCTGCTGTCGACACGGCGTCGTAGCTGGGTACACGTCCTGTCAGTACCCCCATTCCTCGGCACGAGTGGGCAGAGGCCCTCTGCGTCGTACTTGCACCAGAGGCCGACTGTGTCGTACTTGCACCGGACGCCCGCCATGCCGTTTGCATGGGTCACGCCGTTCGCCTTGTCCGCGGCCCGCTAGATGCCAACACGCTGGTCGGTAGGCTCGACCGCCTCCTTGGTCCAGGTGTCCACCTGGGCACAGTAGATGAATATAGCCGTCGCATCCTCGAGCTGGTGATCTTCAATGAAATAGCCAACTTGGAGCTCCAGATTGTGCTCCACATGTACCGCGAGCGTGTCGACCGCTTGGACGAACACCTCCACGAGTTCAGGCAGAGCCAAGAGCTACCGTAGGCAAGGGCTGCTGGTCATGATCTCATGAATGCATTTTATTTTGTTGAGTCGTTTCGACGTGGATAGCTATGTATTAACAACAATCGTAGTATTGCTGTGTTAATTGATCTGTTTCAATGTGTGTACTCTATTTTCCGTTCTTATATGTTATGTTTCAATGTGTGTATATACGCTTTCCATTTTGTATATGTGGATGATAACAGGTAGATTCAAATTAGTATACAAAAACAAATAGAAAATGGAATTCACAATATATATATATATATATATATATATATATATATATATATATATATATATATATATAAATTGTTCATTAGTTCATCACAATATATATATAATATCATCACATATACGTGATGATACTTAACTACTAGGTACAATGCATAAAATTGAAAACGAACAATACTAAAACTAATAATCACTCCTAATGTGCAGCGTCATCCTAGCACGGAGGCAGTACTCCGCCTCCTCTGCCTCTCAGTGCTTGACGTACCGATCTGCCTCTTGCTGGCGGACGAGCGCGAACGATCTTTCCATTTCGTTGGGCGTCCACAGGAGCTCCTCGTCTCTTAGAGGCGAGAGGCTCGTTCTTTCGATGAGATGATAACTATCGATTTGGTGGATACGACTTTGACGATCCGCTTACAAACATGCATGACGTTGCGCCTTAGCAATCGCTAAACCAATCTCCAGCGGTTACTGACAATGCCAGAAGCACGATCAATCTGACCACGAAGGTCTATTCCTGCATGCAATTGAAGAACAAACATGAATATGATAGATCAATCTGAATATTGCAAATATAAATGAAGTATTGATAAAGGTGGGGATCTGTGAGCGGTCTTGGTCTGGTCGTTGGACACAAACGAAGTACACGAAGTTGCAAAGGCTAACTTTTTACTAAACAAATCCCAAGGAAAAAGCTACTAGATGGATCTACTTATATAGGAGCAAGGGGTGGCGGCCAAGGAGGTGAGAGGACGTCCCATGGCAGCCTAAAACTAACCCTAGGTTGTACAAGGCTCATGGCCCAAGTGGTGGTGATGCAACACCTTTGGAGTTGTAGTTTGACTCGGATTCTGCTGTAGCGTCAAATTGTTTCGTTGATATCTCAACGCTCCGGATGAATTTGAAGATGAATCCAATTGGGCTGGAAAAAGTACAAAATCTAATTTTCAACAAAAAGAGAACCACCCAATTCGGAGTCTGTATGAAGGAGTTCTTGCCGTTTTGAGTCAGGTATGTATGTGCAGTCCGTATCTGAATGCAGAACGTGAGAGGCTTGGACTCTATCTTCTCTTGGCCCAAAAGTGATGTGAGAGGACTTTTTGAACATCACCTAAACTTCTCTTTTCCCCTTATCTTCATATGTGGATTGTACAAATGTCCCATACAACTGCAATTACACATGGAACAAAAGTGTGTGAAGTATTTTTGTCCTGGATAACATAAATAAATTATTGCATACTTTGCATTAGAAATCACCTCACAAATATGCATGTATGCAATTTTTTGGTCGTATCCAAGGTACTCATGTACTCATCATCCCCCCTTCTTGGAACAAAGCCGTACTCAGCGTTGCTTAATCTGAAATGTGGCTAACACAAGAGACAAGGTGTACATGTTGTATATGTATATGTCATGCATTTTCACTTCTCTTGGTTTTTGCACATATGACACATGTATACTTGAGTAACTTTCATAGTTCATGATATATAAATCCAAAATATTATCACAAGAAGTAGAAAGCATGAAAATATTGCAAGTCGATTTGCACATATAAGTGAAGCTCTTATTCATATCAAAAGATTGACAATATTCATCATTAAACCATCCCAAGATTGGTGAATAAACCTTACTTACATCAAATTTACATGTTACAATATGCTTAAATAAGCATACTTGCAATAAGTCATTTGACACAGAATCATCACCAAGATTAGAGGTCATATCAAAATGATTAAACGTTGTTTTTTTTTGCATCAATTGTTAATTCAATGGGTGCATTCAAAATTGTTGGTATTTCAGCTGCTTGATCACACGATGCATTCATGACAGCAACACGATTACCTAAAATAGGCGGTGTGGTCAAATCAATAGGTAACTCAACACATGATGTATTCAAGTTAACTAGGCATGCATCATTCTCATGCAAAGTTATATCAGCAATACCTTTAATCTTACCTTGTTGCAAAGACGCAACTGATGTAGGTACGGATGATGACAATGTAAAATAAACTTGATATGATGTCGCGCTCACAATCTGAGGTGTGGCCGCTCTGGTAGGTGCAACGGTGGAGGAACCAACCGGTGGTGATGAGCATGAACTGGAATAGTAGTTTTTGTAGTCACCAAATGCATCCTCCTGTATCTGTCTCTCAAAGGTACAAGCATGAACATACATACCAGTAATGCAACGAGGAATATAACAAAATCTTGCGTGAATATCGTGGTTCAAACCACCAAAAAATCTATTCATTGTATCATCCTCAAATTCTTCTATCTCACAATGATGCATATAAGATTTGAACTCTTGGTAGAAAGCATGAACAATGTTACTCTCTTGTTTTAATTGTTCTAATTTGCGAAGCAACTCACGAGGATAGTAAGCATGAACAAATTGATGTCTCATTATAGGTTTCAAATTTTTCCAAGTTGTGGGTTGATTATCAATATTTTTCTTACAATGCACACTCCACCAAACAGAAGCAAAACCAGTAAATTCTCGAGTGGCAACACGTACTTTCTCAAGTTCAGAAAAATCATGGCTAGCAAAAATTTGTTCTACCTCAAGGTCCCAAGCAAGATACGTCGCAGGATTAAATCTACCCTCAAATTGCGGTAAAGAGATAACCTGACGATATGCTTGTGTGTGTTGTCCCACGTGTCATGATGGTGAAGATGTATCTGTCGTCCAAGAACTTCTATCTCTGGCACCTGCCATGATTAGTAGAAACAAGAAACATAATTCGAGAATAATGTTCCTATGAACTACTAGGATGTGGTGGTAAAGCGCTCACAGTAAAGCAAAAATCAATACCTTACAAGTTCTTACCATACAGTAGGTGGTGACCGGCAGCCAGCGGTGTCGAATAACTCTGAAGATTGATAAAGAGGTTGCCAGGTAAACGTAAATATACATGGTGTGGAAATATGTGGAGCTGGGTTGGATACATATGGTATCAAAAGATTAGCAATAACCAATTCAGAGATGCAATGTTGAATAAATGTTCAACGACGGTACTGTGCTGGTCCTAGGCTAGACCGGACGAGGGACGCGAGCCTAGAACACTAATGAGGTAACGACGTAGCACAACTAGCATCAATAAAGGATACGAAGTAGCCCTGGACATCAAGATATAAGTGAAGATCACAACAGCTGTAAAGATAATGATGAAAAACAACTGCCAAGCAGGATATACAACCACTCTCTCTCCAACTTTCCTCTTGAAAAGTTTGAGTCAATTTTATTATAATTTTTCTACAAAATGTATTGACTCAAGCTTTCAAACGCAAAAAGAATCACTCGATTCCGAGTTGATGTGAGGAGTCAAAAAATTGTAAAACTAACCTGAAAATACGTATTTAGAAGAGGTGCAAAATATTGAAATAGCTCCTGCAACTATTTAGATGCGGCTCGTCGCTAGCTTTAATTTGAGTACTTGTGGAGCCAAAACAGACTTAGTATGAAAAAGATATGTCTGTTTTACTGAACAGTGTACAAAACAGATTCCAATCCGAATTCAGCTACGGGATTGAGTCTAAATAGATCCAAAATTTTCTCTCTCTCACTTTTTTTCCTTTTTCTTTCTTTTTTTCACTTTCTTTTTTAACTCTTTTTTTCTCTGCCTTTTTTTCTTTCTCCCTCTTTCCAAGACAAACTAGATAAGATGCAGATTGGATCAAGCGAAGATGCGAACGACCTCAAGTATGATTGTGACAATGAACGATGGGTACCACAAGATGGAAATTGATGGATGAGGTGGTGGACAGTGGAAGGGATAACGATGTAGCGGCGACATGACTAATGTGAACAGAACTTGAAACTCTAAACGAACTAGACGCTAAGACCAGCAACTCGACACGACGATGCAGCCGATAATTCAATAATGCAAACAATGAAAAGAAAATTGCAAAGGCTCAGACTGGCTAGGACAAAGGATGAATAGTTCTAACTTTTTTGTGGCTTTTTCTTGGACAATAGGTAAGAAAAAAAATCTAATCTAGGAATAACTGGAAATTCTCACCGAACAACCTGAAAACTGATACCACTTGATAGAGGCGAGGGGCCCGATCTTTAGATGAGATAATAACTATCGATTTGGTGGAGGCGACTTTCACGATCCGACTACAAACGTGCACGACGTTGAGCCTTAGCAATCGCTAAACCAATCTCCAGGGGTTACTGACAATGCCAGAAGCACGATCAGCCTGACCATGAAGGTCTATTCCTGCATGCAATCAAAGAACAAGCAAGAATATGATAAAGCAATCTGAATATTGCAAATATAAATGAAGTATTGATAAATGTGGGGATCCGTGAGCGGTCTTGGTCTGGTCGTTGGACACAAAGGAAGTACACGAAGTTGCAAAGGCTAACTTTTGACTAAACAAATCCCAAGGAAAAAGCTACTAGATGGATCTACTTATATAGGAGCAAGGGGTGGCGGCCAAGGAGGTGGGAGGACGTCCCAAGGAAGCCTAAAACTAACCCTAGGTCGTACAAGGCTCATGTGCCCAAGTGGAGGTGATGCAACACCTTTGGACTTGTAGTTTGACTCGGATTCTGCTGCAGCGTCAGATTGTTTCATCGATATCTCAATGCTCCGGATGAATTTGAAGGTGAATCCATTTGGGATGGAAAGAGCACGAAATCTACTTTTCAACAAAAAAAAGAATCACCCAATTCGGAGTCCGTATGAAGGAGTTCTTGCTATTTTCAGTCAGGTATGTCTGCGCAGTCCAAATCTGAATGCAGAACATGAGGGGCTTGGACTCTATCTTCTCTTGGCCCAAAAGTGATGTGAGAGGACTTTTTGAACAACACCTAAACTTCTCCTTTTCCCTTATCTTCATATGTGGATTGTACAAATGTCCCATACACCTGCAATTGCACATGGCACAAAACTGTGTGAAGTATTTTTGTCCTCGATAACATAAATAAATTATTGCATATTTTGCATTAGAAACCACCTCACAAATATGCATGTATGCAATATTTTTGGTCGTATCCAAGGTACTCATGTCCTCATCATCGTCGGTGGCACACTGGAGCTTATCTGATAGAGGGAGGGGCCCGATCTTTCGATGAGATGATAACTATCGATTTGGTGGAGTCGACTTTGATGATCCGACTACAAACGTGCACAATGTTGCGCCTTAGCAATCGCTAAACCAATCTCCAGGGGTTACTGACAATGCCAGAAGCACGATCAGCCTGACCACGAAGGTCTATTCCTGCTTGCAATCGAAGAACAAGCAAGAATATGATAAAGCAATCTGAATATTGCAAATATAGATGAAGTATTGATAAAGGTGGGGATCCGTAAGCAGTCTTGGTCTGGTCGTTGGACACAAACGAAGTACATGAAGTTGCAATGGCTAACTTTTGACTAAACAAATCCCAAAGAAAAAGCTACTAGATGGATCTACTTATATAGGAGCAAGGGGTGGCGTCCAAGGAGGTGGGAGGACGTCCCAAGGCAGCCTAAAACTAACCCTAGGTCGTACAAGGCTCATGGGCCCAAGTGGAGGTGATGTAACACCTTTGGACTTGTAGTTTGACTCGGATTCTGCTGCAGGGTCAGATTGTTTCGTTGATATCTCAACGCTCCGGACGAATTTGAAGGTGAATCCAATTGGGTTGGAAAGTGTACGAAATCTAGTTTCCAACAAAAAAAAAGAAACACCCAATTCGGAGTCCGTATGAAGGAGTTCTTGCTGTTTTGAGTCAGGTATGTCCGTGCAGTCCGAATCTGGATGCAGAACGTGAGAGACTTGGACTCTATCTTCTCTTGGCCCAAAAGTGACGTGAGAGAACTTTTTGAACAGCACCTAAACTTCTCTTTTTCCCTTATCTTCATATGTGGATTTTACAAATGTCCCATACACCTGGAATTAGTCATGGCACAAAAGTCTGTGAAGTATTTTTGTCCTGGATGACATAAATAAATTGTTGCATAGTTTGCATTAGAAATCACCTCACAAATATACATGTATGCAATATTTTTGGTCGTATCCATGGTAATCTTGTCCTCATCATTATCGCCCCACCACCACGTAGCGATGAGGCGCCTAGCGCCTTTGACCTTCCTCGCGAAGTACCCGTCTTCGTACACCTCCTCTGCACGATGATGCGCCCGCCCCCTCCACCTTCTCCATTTTCCACGCGACATCACGGGCTTCACAGACCGCCTGGTACCTGGCTTCTTTCTCCGCCATCTCCTTCTTGAACGCCACTTGCCTGGCTTTCTCAGCCGGCGGCAGTGACTTCCACATACAAAGATTGTACTGGCCCCAAAACCAACCCAAAGTTGGGGGGTCCGACGCAACCTCGTCCAGCGGCGCGTAGGGGTCCTCCTCGTCGCCGCTCTTTGACTGAGCGTCCTTGGGGGCGGCGACTCCTCGTCGGCGCGTGTGCGGATTGGCGGCGCTATGTGATGGGCCTCGAACCCCTCGTTGGTTACCCCAAGTGGAAGGTGTAAGATGCAGTAAGTAGAAGTGTTTTCCCTTAGCAAAGATGCCAAGGATCGAATCCCCAGAGACTCCTAGGTTCAACAAGTAGGTGTCAATTGCTACGGCGCCAGATTAGTAGCAATCAACGTGGACCTGCACACAGATACAAATAGCTTTGCTCCCAACGAGTACAGAGAGGTTGTCAATCCCTCCGGCCTTGTAGTTCACAAAGGATTAAAAGCAATGATAGTAGTGATAGATAATGTTTTGCAATAGTAAGTAAATAGCGAAAATTAAATAGTGGATGTGATCAATGATGGTAATATAGACCGGAGTCTCATGATGTTCACTAGTGATGTCTCTCTCCCAAAAGACGATAAAACAGCTATGTGAGGTAAACAAATTACAGCTGGGCAATTGACAGGACCACGAACGCAAACCAATGCTGATTACATTGCAGAAAGGTTGAGGTTCAAAGCATGGGCGGTACGCCAAAGTAAGTAGACCGAAATCCATCAATATCTACTACTAATCATCCACCTTGAGATATCTATCCAGAACATCTCGCTGGTATTAAGTTGTGAGTCCCACCCATAGTGTAAACTCAATGCAACAGACAACTGCATTAAAAGAACTTTGCGTAAAGTAAACAATCCTTGCACCCCGCGGGCACAAGCACCGTTGTTTTCCCCCTTGTGGCAACAACACATCCCCTAGACTCATGTTTCTCTCACTCAAGCTAGTCATCGAGGGGCATGAACCCACAATCGAGCATAACGTTCCCTCTTGGAGTCACTACCTATTACTCGGCCAAAGCAATAAATAACAACGGAGAACATGCAAGAATTACTTATGAACAAAAATATAAAAGAGGTGAATCAAATATATTACTCAAGATCAATCTGAACATAATCTCATAATCCATCGGATCCCAGCAAACTCAACATAGCAACAGCATAAGGATTACATAGGTGCCTCGATCATGTAGGGCAGCTCACGAGGACTAATTAGTGAAGCACAAGAACGGGAGGAGAACATCACATAGCTACTGGTCATGGACTCATGGTCCAAGGGAGACTACTCACGAGTCATCCGGGAGGCGTCCATGGTGGTGGAGAAGCTCCCGGTGGTGATCCTCCCCTCCGGCAGGGTGCCGGGAAGAGTTCTCCTGGTGCTCCCGATCTTGGAAGCGGCGGCGGCGGCGGAACAGAGATGGGATCGCGAAAAGAGTTCCTGTTCTGAGGGTTACGGAGGACCCTATAAATATATGCCAAAGTAGGGCATCGGGGGAGCTTCGGGGGGCCCAGGCGCCCCCCCGGCGCGGCCCAGGGGGGGGGGCCGCCAGGGCGCCTGGAGCCCTGGTGGCCCCTCAGGCTGCCCTTCGGACGCAGTGTTGTTTCCGGAACGCTGATTTTTTATATAATTTTTCTGGATTTTTCTGGGCAGTTCTCGAAACGTGAAAACCTGAAATACAAAAACAGCCGAAAACAGAAACTGGCACTGGGGTGCACTGGATTAGTAAGTTAGTCCAAATATGATCAAAAGTGTATGGAAGTGTATGAATATCATAGCAATATCACCCAAAAGTGGCATGGAACAAGCAGAAATTATAGATACGTTTTGGACGTATCAACATCCCCAAGCTTAATTCCTGCTCGTCCTCGAGTAGGTAAATGATAACAAGAATAATTTCTGTGGTGACATGCTATTAACCATATAGGACTTTTCATAGTCATATGACAAAAGCTTACTGAGACAATGATTCTAAGTAATTAAGTTGCCTCATGAGAAAATCACAAATGACTGAAAGTTTTACAACATGAAACTGAAATATCAAAAAGATTTGCAATGAACATGATGTGCAAATATGATAAAGTGATATCTAGCTTGCCCCCTTTAGTGATGCAAAACATAAATGCAGGGGCACCTTCAAGGTTCAAGTGATGACTAGATACAATCATTTCAGAATAAACGATATCACAATCATGCAAAAGACAATGCTACTTTGGGACAATGCACATTACACTTAGAATGACAATCATGCTCTCAGTAGTTGGTGCTTCAACATAAAAGTAAAAGAATGGTTATGTGCTAGAGCTTTTTATTTTGAAAACATGGAAGCAATTGTGTCAACGGTAGTAGTATTTCATATGTGTCATGCATAAAACATCCTATAAGTTGCAAGCCTCATGCATCGAATACTAATAGTGCTCGCACCTTGTCCTAATTAGCTCGGATTTCCATGGGTTATCATTGGATTGCATATGTTTCAACCAAGTGTCACAAAGGGGTACCTCTATGCCACCTGTACAAAGGTCCAAGGATATAAATCGCATTTGATTTCTCGTTTTTGATAGATCTCAACTTGAGGACATCCATACCGGGACAACATAGAAAATAGATGATGGACTCCTCTTCAATGCATAAGCATATTCTCATAAGAGATTGAGGATTAAGGTCCAAGCTAAAACTTCCACCATGATGCATGGCTTTGGTTGGCGGCCCAATGTTCTTCTCTAACAATATGCATATTCATTCAACCCACGGCAAATCACCCTTACTTCGGACAAGACGAACATGCATAGCAACTCACATGATATTCAACAAAAGTGTGACAGTTGATGGCGTCCCCAGAAACATGGTTACCGCTCAGCAAGCAACTCATAAGAAATAAGATACATAGGCAACATATTCTTTACCACAATAGTTTTTAGTCTACTTTCCCATGAGCTATGTATTGCATGGTTAGTTTGCTTAGTACAGGTGGAGGTTAGCAAAAAGACTGGGAGCGACCAACTAAGAGAGCAATGACGGTCATAATCATGCAGAGCGACAAAGCAATACTGAATCAGGCATGGTAGTTATATCGCTACTTAGAAATAAAAGATCATCAAGAATTGACAGACTTTCTTTACAGTCTTGAATATGCGTGAGCATACGCCAAGTCAATCAAAATAAATTCTAGAAGGAAGATATTACTAGACCATACCACATCATAGGCAAACAAATCATGTTGGTACTCCAATAACACATTGGGAACCCCCTAGCTATTTGAGATTAACCATAAGAAAACCTGAATTACTAAGCACCATCATGCAAGTAGCATCTTTATCATAGACACATTAACCAATGCAACGGAAGCAAACTCTCTTAATAAGGTGAACATGATAATTAAAGAGAGTTAAAGCAACCAACTAAACAAAAGCTCTTTGAAAAGATAAGCATGAATACTAAGAGCAGAGCACGATAGTAGCTATTAAAAGACAAAGAACACACACAACAAAGATAGACATGAAAATTCTATGTTCTGTTCTAGGTAGAAGTGGGGCGTGTTTCTCTCCCACATAAAGGAATGCTGAGTTCCGACTCGTTATGAAAAACTAAAAAGAAAACTAAAAGCAAGACGCTCCAAGTATAGCACATAACACATGAAGTGATAAAAATATAGCGGAACGAAAGACGAACTGATAATGTTGACGGAGAAGGGGATGCACGGGGGCATCCCCAAGCTTAGATGCTTGAGTCTCCTTGAATATTTCTTGGGGGTGCACGGGGGCATCCCCAAGCTTGAGCGCTTGACACTCCTGAATCTTTTTATCATCTTCCCTCGCACACTTGAAAACTCCCTTCATACATAACTCATCATAATCTGATTAGCGAGGTTAGTACCCTTAATAAAATAATTATAACTTGCTGGAAATAAGGATATTCTTGAAGTTCTACTGTTTCTCAAGATTTCCAAAATGTTTTTGCAAAGAAAAAACAAGTTCTTAATTTGCAAAGTGAAGGTAAGGCAAAACAGGACAGAATCTGTGAAAAACAGAACAACAGGTAGTAATTGATCTGTTCGGGATACTTCTGCAACTCAAATAAAAAAACTCAGAACAGAAGCACGAAAGACAATTATATAGAGAACGCTGTCGAAAAACTTCAGACCAAAAAGATGATCTGGTGATTTTATACGAATTTTTCTATCCAAGGACAGAATCTGTTTCCTGGACAGCACCTCACAACTTTTGAACTTTCTAGCAATCAGAGGCTATACTTGGCACAAATATGAAAAGCAAAGATACAATGATGATGCTACAGCAGTAAACAACATCAAGACACGACAAAAACAAAAACTTTATTCATGTGGGCTGCCTCCCAAAAGCGCTTTCTTTTATGCCTTTAAGCTAGGCATAATGCATAGAGATCAAGTTTTATCAAGAGTAAAAGAATAACTAGCCCGTACAATGGACTCAAAAGGTAACTTGATCTTCTTACGAGGGAAGTGTTCCATCCCTTTCTTGAGAGGAAACTGAAATTTTATATTACCCTCTTTCATGTCAATGATAGCACCAACGGTGCGCAAAAAGGGACGTCCCAAAATAATTGGACATGAAGGATCACATTCAATATCCATAATAGTGAAATCAACGAGCACATAATTATCATTCACAACAATAAGAACATCGTCGATCCTCCCCAAAGGTTTCTTTATGGAAGAATCAACGAGACGAACACCAAAAGAACAAGAATCATAAGGTTTCAATTTAAGCATATCATATATTCTTTTAGGCATAACAGAGGTACTAGCACCAACATCACATAATGCATAACAAGAGAAGTCATTCAAATTAATTTTTATCATAGGATCCCAACCATCTTCTAGCTTTCTAGGTATGGAGGCTTCTACTCTAAGTTCTCCTCCCTAGCTTTGATGAGAGCATTAGTGATATGCTCTGTGAAGGCAAGGTTAAGCGTGCTAGTGCGGGGATCTCTAGACATCTTGTGAAGGAAATCAATAACTTCGGTAAGAGTGCAATTATCAAAATCAAGGTCACGAGCATCAAGTAAAGTGGTAGTGGTGTCCTTAAGGTTCATTTGTTTGGTAATTTCTATAGTCATAGCATCACCATTAATAGGTCCATTGGGACCAGGAGTACATTGGGTGCTAAGAGTGTGAACATCCTCAATAACTTGGATAGTAGCAACAGTATGGTGGGTAGGAAGGCTCTTAATTCTTTCCTCTTCCTCCCTTTCTCTAGCCCATCTTTCTTTGAGTTTAGCCATCATCCTAATATTTTCATTAATTTGCACTTGAGTGGCATTAATAGGGATGACTTCCCTCTCCTTAAGAGGAGAAGTTTCAATTTTTAGCAATTTTACCTCATTGGCTAAGTGGTCTACCTTAAAAGAAAGATCATCTAGTTTATGTAGTTTCTCTTCTACATTCTTATTAAAGGCTTTTTGGGTAGTGATGAAATCTCTAAGCATGCTCTCTAGTTCAGTAGTGGGGTTCTTGGTACTATGATAAGCATTATTGTTCCCATAAGAATTAGAGGGGAACGGTCTAGGATTGTTACCAAAGTTACTCCTATAAGCATTGTTGTTAAAATTGTTTCTAGACATAAAGTTCACATCTACTTGTTCTTGAGCAATCAAAGAATTTAAAGGAACATCACGAGGATCAACAGTAGATTGCTTCGAAAGTAGAGACATGATCAAGTCAACTTTTTCATTAAGGGAGGAAATCTCCTCGACAGAGTTTACCTTCCTACCTGTTGGAGCGCGTTCGGTGTGCCATTGGGAATAGTTGGTCATCATCTCATCGAGAAGCTTCGTGGCAGCACCAAGTGTAGTTGACATAAAAGTTCCTCCCGCGGCCGAATCTAACAAGTTCCGCGAGGTAAAGTTCAAGCCTGCATAAAAAGTTTGGATAACCATCCAAGTAGTCAAACCGTGAGTAGGGCAGTTCTTGATAAGAGATTTCATACGTTCCCAAGCTTGGGCAACGTGTTCATTATCCAATTGTTTAAAATTCATTATGTTACTTCTAAGTTGGATTATTTTAGCAGGTGGATAGTATTTTCCGATAAAAGCATCTTTGCACTTGTCCCATGAATCTATGCTATTTCTGGGCAAAGACTGAAACCATATTTTAGCTCCTTCTCTCAAGGAGAAAGGAAAAAGCTTAAGCTTAACAATATTACCATCTATTTCTTGGTACTTTTGCATATCACAAAGTTCAACAAAGTTGTTCAAGTGTAAAGCAGCATCATCTCCAGCACCGAAGAATTGATCTTTCATGACTAAGTTCAGTAAAGCAGGTTTAATTTCATATGAAGGTGCTGAAGTGGCAGGTGTAGTGATAGGTGTGCTGATAAAGTCATCGTTGTTGTGACTAGTGAAGTCACACAACTTGGTGTTCTCAGTGGAACCCATAGTAGCAAGCAAGCAAGATAACTATTTTTGTGATTTTCGATAAAAAGGTACTAAAGCAAAAACTGAAAGGTAAACTAACAAGACTAAAAAGCAAAGGTAAAAGATAGCATGCAACTCCCCTATCCTGAAGAGTGGAGTCCCCGGCAACGGCGCCAGAAAATACTCCTTGATGGGCCTCGAACCCCTCGTTGGTTACCCCAAGTGGAAGGTGTAAGATGCAGTAAGTAGAAGTGTTTTCCCTTAGCAAAGATGCCAAGGATCGAATCCCCAGAGACTCCTAGGTTCAACAAGTAGGTGTCAATTGCTACGGCGCCAGATTAGTAGCAATCAACGTGGACCTGCACACAGATACAAATAGCTTTGCTCCCAACGAGTACAGAGAGGTTGTCAATCCCTCCGGCCTTGTAGTTCACAAAGGATTAAAAGCAACGATAGTAGTGATAGATAATATTTTGCAATAGTAAGTAAATAGTGGATGTGATCAATGATGGTAATATAGACCGGAGTCTCATGATGTTCACTAGTGATGTCTCTCTCCCAAAAGATGATAAAACAGCTATGTGAGGTAAACAAATTACAGCTGGGCAATTGACAGGACCACGAACGCAAACCAATGCTGATTACATTGCAGAAAGGTTGAGGTTCAAAGAATGGGCGGTACGCCAAAGTAAGTAGACCGAAATCCATCAATATCTACTACTAATCATCCACCTTGAGATATCTATACAGAACATCTCGCTGGTATTAAGTTGCGAGTCCCACCCATAGTGTAAACTCAATGCAACAGACAACTGCATTAAAAGAACTTTGCGTAAAGTAACCAATCCTTGCACCCGCGGGCACAAGCACCGTTGTTTTCCCCCTTGTGGCAACAACACATCCCCTAGACTCATGTTTCTGTCACTCAAGCTAGTCATCGAGGGGCATGAACCCACAATCGAGCATAACGTTCCCTCTTGGAGTCACTACCTATTACTCGGCCAAAGCAATAAATAACAACGGAGAACATGCAAGAATTACTTATGAACAAAAATATAAAAGAGGTGAATCAAATATATTACTCAAGATCAATCTGAACATAATCTCATAATCCATCGGATCCCAGCAAACTCAACATAGCAACAGCATAAGGATTACATAGGTGCCTCGATCATGTAGGGCAGCTCACGAGGACTAATTAGTGAAGCACAAGAACGGGAGGAGAACATCACATAGCTACTGGTCATGGACTCATGGTCCAAGGGAGACTACTCACGAGTCATCCGGGAGGCGTCCATGGTGGTGGAGAAGCTCCCGGTGGTGATCCTCCCCTCCGGCAGGGTGCCGGGAAGAGTTCTCCTGGTGCTCCCGATCTTGGAAGCGGTGGCGGCGGCGGAACAGAGATGGGATCGCGAAAAGAGTTCTTGTTCTGAGGGTTATGGAGGACCCTTTAAATATATGCCAAAGTAGGGCATCGGGGGATCTTCGGGGGGCCCAGGCGCCCCCCCGGCGCGGCCCAGGGGGGCGCGCCGCCAGGGCGCCTGGAGCCCTGGTGGCCCCCCCAGGCTGCCCTTCGGACACAGTGTTGTTTCCGGAACGCTGATTTTTTATATAATTTTTCTGGATTTTTCTGGGCAGTTCTCGAAACGTGAACACCTGAAATACAAAAACAGCCGAAAACAGAAACTGGCACTGGGGTGCACTGGATTAGTAAGTTAGTCCAAATATGATCAAAAGTGTATGGAAGTGTATGAATATCATAGAAATATCACCCAAAAGTGGCATGGAGCAAGCAGAAATTATAGATACGTTTTGGACGTATCACTATGGCAGAGCTTTGAGAGAGAGAGGGGGGGGGGGGAAGGGG
>LR738709.1:280544417-280636318 GCA_902687465.1 Secale cereale | reverse complement strand
AAGCGAGGGGAGGATGTAGATGAGAATGCAGGCGGGACAACGTGAGAAAGGTAGTATTCATTGGCGGCCGGAATCTAGATCGACGAGAACAGTACACAAGCCGGTCGCCGGAATTTACGAATACTATAGTTTGAAATACACACGATTCCCGCATTAGAATCCGTGTGTGAACATAATAAATGACGATTTCCAATACAGAACCGTGTCTCATTAATAACCCCCACCATTCACCTTCCAAACCTCGAGACGTGAAATAGAGTGCCAATCGTGTGGGGGCCGGTTGTCTTGCTAGATCTTTACATTTTCTTTTTTGAACACCAAATATTTACATCGTCGGAAGATTTTTAACTCGCACACAAGTACACAAAAATATGATTTTTCAAACCGTTATGGTTAGCCGTTACATGTAGATGTAGTTCAAATTTGAATTATGGTCATTAAATGGCTAGAAAGTAACTTAAATGTCCTTGAAAGGTCAAATGACTCCTGAAATTTTCTAAATTTTCATATGACAATTGTATTAGTGCACGTTAAATGTAGGAAAATTTGAAGGCCGTAAGGGGAAGCTATCTCCCGTTCATCATCAAACATGCATTGTTCCCTCTCGGAACCACTAGCCTTCTAGCGAGTTGCTCCGGTTTGTGAGGGGTGTGTGTCCAAACTTTCGTCAATCAGGTAATTTTTTTACCACATCATCTTGGTGGCATGACATTACATCAAGCAAGGTTTCATGTTTTTCTGATCATTTTTTATTTTTTGGAATTTAAATGCCATGTCACTCCACGCATGTATAGATGTGTCCATGCCGTGAGACCAATATATTTGAAAATTCCTTCTAATTTACTGCACATGGAATTAACTCGCACACAAGTACACAAAAATTTGATTTTTCAAACCGTTATGGTTAGCTGTTGCATGTAGATGTAGTTCAAATTTGAATCACGATCATTAAATAGCTAGAAATCACTTAACTGTCTTTAAAAGGTCAAATGACCCCTGAAATTTTCCAATTTTTCACATGACAGTTGTATTATTGGACGCTAAATGTAGAAAAAAATTGAAGGCCGTAAGAGGAAGTTATCTTCCGTTCGTCATCAAACATGCATTGTTCCCTCTCGAAACCACGAGCCTTCTAGTGAGTTGCTCCGGTTTTTAGGGGGGTGTGAGCAAACTTTCGTCAAACATGCCAATTTTTTACCACATCATCTTGGTGGCATGACATTACATCAAGCAAGGTTTCATGTTTTTCTGATCATTTTTTAATCTTTTGGAATTAAAATGCCATGGCACTCCATGCATGTGTGTCCATGCCGTGAGACCAATATGTTTGAAAATTCCTTCTAATTTACTGCACATGGAATTAACTCGCACACAAGTACACAAATATAAATTTTTTCAAACCGTTATGGTTAGCCGTTGCATGTAGATGTAGTTCAAATTTGAATTACAACAATTAAATGTCTAGAAAATCACTTAAATGTCTTTAAAAGATCAAATGACCCCTAGAATTTTCCAAATTTTCACATGACAGTTGTAGTAGTGCACGCTAAACGTAGAAAAAATTTGAAGGCCGTAAGAGGAAGCTATCTCCCATTCGTCATCAACATGCATTGTTCCCTCTCGGAACCACGAGCCTTTTAGTGAGTTGCTCCGGTTTGTGAGGTTCGTGTGTCCAAACTTTCGACAAACATGCCAATTTTTTTACCACATCATCTTGATGGCATGACATTACATCAAGCAAGGTTTCATGTTTTTTTGATCATTTTTTTAATTTTTGAATTAAAATGCCATGGCACTCCATGCACACATATGAATGTGTCCATGTCGTGAGACCAATGTGTTTGAAATTCCTTCTAATTTACTATACATGGAATTAACTTGCACACAAGAACACAAAAATATGTTTTTTTTCAAACCGTTATGGTTAGCCGTTGCATGTAGATGTGGTTCAAATTTGAATTACGGTCATTAAATGGATAGAAAATCACTTAAATGTCTTGAAAATGTCAAATGACCCTTGAAATTTTCCAAATTTTCACATGACAGTTGTATTAGTGCACGTTAGACGAAAAACAATTGAAGGCCTTAAGAGGAAGCTATCTCTCGTTCGTCATCAAACATGCATTGTTCTCTCTCGGAACCACGAGCCTTCTAGTGAGTTGCTCCGGTTTGTGAGGGGTGTGTGTCCAAACTTTCGTCAAATAGGACATTTTTTTTACCACATCATCTTGATGGCACGACATTACGTCAAGCAAGGTTTCATGTTTTTTTAATCATTTTTTTATTTTTTGGAATTAAAATGCCATGGCACCCCATGCATGTGTCCATGCCGTGAGACCAATATGTTTGAAAACTCCTTCTAATTTACTGCACATGGAATTAACTCACAAACAAGTACACAAATATGATTTTCAAACCGTTATGGTTAGCCGTTGCATGTAGATGTAGTTCAACTTTGAATTACGGCCATTAAATGGCTAGAAAATCACTTAGATGCCATTCAAAGATTAAATGACCCTTAGAATTTTCCAAATTTTCACATGACAGTTGTAATAGTACATATTAAACGTAGAAAAAATTTGAAGGCCGTAAGAGGAAGCTATCTCCTGTTCGTCATCAAACATGGATTGTTCCCTCTCGGAACCACGAGCCTTCTAGTGAGTTGCTCTGGCTTGTGAGGGGTGTGTGTCCAAACTTTTGACAAACATGCCAATTTTTTTACCACATTATCTTGATGGCATGACATTACATGAAGCAAGGTTTCATGTTTTTCTTGTCATTTTTTTAATTTTTTGGAATTAAAATGCCATGACACTCCATACATACATATGCATGTGTCCATGTCGTGAGACCAATATGTTTGAAAATTCCTTCTAATTTACTACACATGGAATTAACTCGCACACAAGTACACAAATATGATTTTTCAAACCGTTATGGTTAGCCGTTGCATGTAGATATAGTTCGAATTTGAATTGCGGTCATTAAATGGCTAGAAAATCACCTAAATGTCTTCAAAATGTCAAATGACCCCTGAAATTTTCCAATTTTTCACATGACAGATGTATCAGTGCACGTTACACGTAGAAAAAAATTGAAGTCCGTAAGAGGAACCTATCTCCCGTTCTTCATCAAACATGCATTGTTCCCTCTCGGAACCACAAGCCTTCTAGTGAGTTGCTTCGGTTTGTGAGGGGTGTGTGTCCAAACTTTTGTCACACATACCAATTTTTTTACCACATCATCTTGGTGGCATGACATTACATCAACCAAGGTTTCATGTGTTTCTGATTTTTTTCTGATTTTTTGGAATTTAAATGCCATGGCACTCCAAGCTTAATTGTGTCATAACCGTTAGACCAATATGTTTGAAAATTCCTTCCAATTTACTGCATGTGGAATTAAATCGCACACAAGTACACGAAATATGACTTTTCAAACCGTTATGGTTAGCTGTTGCATGCACATGTAGTTCAAATTTCAATTACGGTCATTAAATGGCTAGAAAATCACTTAAATGTCTTAAAAGGTCAAATGACCCCTGAAATTTTCCAAAATTTGACATGACAGTTGTATTAGTACTACAAATTTTCTCGTACATTTAAAACACTATTCGTTGCCACTTTACTCCATATTCGTCTTTCACACCTAATAAAAAAATCTACAACATCACACACAGTTGTTTTGTAGGAACCGGTTGCGATGAAAATATCTGGGTCTATTTAAGTCTTCCTCCTTAGGCTTCGCCGGCTCGTCTGCTCAAGTGCCGGCAACTCTCGAATCCACGAATCAGTATCCCCATTCCTGCACCCCCTTCTTGCAAAGATGACGCCGTAGAAACACTACGTGAAGGCCCGTACGATGGCCGCATCCCCCCCCCCCGCATGCGCCGAGAGCTCGACCGCCCACGCCGAGAGTGCCGCCGCATCCACATTGAGCGTGTCCGCTTCCGCCGAGAGTGCATCTGCAGCAGCCGACAGGGTAACTGCAGCAGCCGAGACGGCAGCAGCTACATCTGTGACGGCGGCTGCAAACGTCGAGAGCGCTCGAGCTGCCGTCCGTGTCGCTGATGTGGCCCTGGCCCAGATCGAGGTCATCCACGCCAAGATCGAGGAAGCACACGCCAAGATATTCCAGGCCACCTCGGAATCCAGCATGCAACCCACGTATGAAAAGGCGGTGGTGGCCGTGGAGCACCTGCTTCCTCATGAGGTTGCCGAGCGGGAGTTGGAGATGCAGGTGGCGGCGGAGATTGAGGAGCGCCGGGAGGAGGAGTTGTGCGTGGCCGAGGTCGAGGTAGAGAAGAGTTTGTCCATCGAGGAATCAGTGATGGAGTACCAATGTGAGCTCTGGCACCGAGGACGAGGACGAGGACGAGGACGCGGTCGACTTCAGCAGGGGGGACGCAGAGTCCACCAACGGCGGCATGTCGCCAGGACAAGTCATCGACGTCTCATCTCACACCGCCGATGCCCGGCGGGGCGGCAGATTTGTTAAAATTATGCGTACTTAGGCTTTGTTTATAATACTGGTCTATTGTTAGAGCAATGTTTAGGTCAACTGGCTCTGTTTAATTACTAAAATTGCTCGATTCAGTAGGTGTGGTCTTTCTGCTGTACACTCTTTTGTGTGCCCAAATTAGCAAGTGGTGTTAAATTATGCAATGACGTACCCGAGGAAATTTCCACCCAAATTTGAATGATCAAACTCATCCGATGCGTGTAAAGTAGAAGAATCGTTTGCGATGCTGATGCGGGGTCAACCCGATTCTAGGCCGATCTTTCATGAAAAGGAGGGATCCCGCGAAGAACACGATGAACACGGGGACGAACAAGGAGAAATCACAAGGGAAAACACTCAAGAACAAGTCCAATCACACATCCACTAGACAATCTAACACACAAGATCACAAGATACATGAACAATAAAGGGAAAGATACAAGGTAGAGTTCATCTCCAAGAGGAGGTCTTGAATCCGCGAAGGATCTTCCCGTTTAGGGGTCTTGAATCCATCCTGGATCTTCTCCGTAGATGTGCCGCAGTCTCTCCTAGGAGTAGAACCACTAAGATGAGCAAAGCTCTAGTCTAAATGAGCTATCACATTTGCTAACCCTAAAATGGTGGAGGTGGAGGAGTATATATAGTCTAGGGTCATGAAGGGGTAAGTGAGGGGCGAAACGGGTACATGCATCGGCCCGGATACATGCACGCAGGCAAGGCCGGATGTCCGGGCTGGCAGCCGGATGTCTGGGGCTTCGGGGTGAGCCGGATGTCCGGGGTCACGGCCGGATGTCCGGGCTGAAGGGGCTCGGTCCTGATGCTCTCTGGATAGGAGGGTCCGGATTTCCGGGCCGAAGGCCGGATGTCTGGGAGTTGGCGAAGCGCCGGATGTCTGGCGTTTGGCCCGGATGTCCGGCTGCTGTAGCTTCCACAACTCCGTCTTCTTCCGTCGTCGCTTCCAAGCTTCCCTCACGAATGGTGTAGGTGTTCCTCAGCGCTTGCACTCCTCGTCCTCGTCCGTGAAGCTCTGACAATACCTATGCATGCACACGAGTGGAGTGTCAAGTAGTATACCATCCTCGAAGGGGTCAAGTGAACACGTGTAAAGGAGATGATTCACCTTTATGTATGAGAAGTAGAGGTCGCACGTGTCACTTGCCAAGCGGACTCTTGACTTGGTGATGTCTTTAGGATGCTCCGCATCATCCCCTCCCCCTTGGAAAAGATCCGACCTCAGATCGAAAGCCAAATCACCATGGGAAAGAGATGGCGTCGCCATGTCGAAGCGATCGATCACCAAGCACTCATCATCTTGAAGCTCGAAATGGGCACTCTCCAATGGCGCACCGTCTAGTGGTTCCTTCAAAAGGAGCAAGGACAACAAACACTTGGAAAAACAAATGTGGTTAGCATTAGTGTAAAACCAAGCATTCAAGAGGTGATACACCCAACAAGTGTTATCATCAAGCATAGCATGTGGTGTGACAAAGGATTGTGAGATGGCATGTAAGCATATGAATTGAGCACAATCAAGGTCATCATGGAAACAAGCATGTAAATGTGAGGTAAAGATGCACATATGTGTGACAAGAGAGTAAGCATCTACCTCAAAGTTGTAGCAAGCATGCATAAAGCGCTCAATGAAAGGTCTATGGTAGGCATAGGAATCATTCACAACACCAAATAAAATGAAGTGTCTAAACACATGGGTCAAGTGCAAGACAATCCAAGCATAACGTGCATAGGGTGTAGTGAAGATAGTGTGGCACTCAACACAATAGAAAGTGCAATTGTTCAACATGTGTGAGGCAATCAAGTCAATCGTGTGAAAAGCAATGGGATATGGCATATGTGTAAAGATGACATTGTTGCAACCAAGCATATGATAGGGACAAGTAATACATAAGTCGGATGCAACACACAAGGCATATATATCATGAAGCATGGCCATGTGGCAATGACAAGTCGAAGCAAGATCACCAACATGTGCGCAATCAAGTGGTCTAAGATGACCAAGAAGTCTCATGGTGCAAGCAACACATGTAGTATGATAGACAATATTCATGCTCATGGTTTTGTGGTTCTCGAAAGAGAAGGATATCACCTTGAAAGCGGGTCCTTGTGTGTCCTTCACAATGCCGAAGCACAAGCAAGTGCGATGTAGAATCGTCGTGGTAGAAGGGGGTTCGCTCTCAAGAGCTCGAATGGTCAACTCACGTGAAGTGGAAGTCGACACGATGTCCAAGTATCCTACACATGCACACAACAAAACAAAGAACATATGCGCATGGTAGATAAACACATCATCCATCATGATGGTTCTCTTCTCTTGCACATAACTATTAGAAGCAAAAGTGCATGAATAAGATGATGCAACAATGGCTATATTCATGGCACTAGGCATATGGTGCAAAGAGATAAGACAAGCATGCACAAGAAATATGTCAAAATCTCCAAATAAATGCGAGAATGCTATGGGGGCAATCTCATTGGCAAGACTAAAATCATGGTTGTGCTCAATGCATGGACAATCATATAGCATGAGAGAGGCAACATGTGGAGACATATGACAACAAGCAATATCAATCTTGTGCAAAGCATGGCAATGGTTGACATCAACCGCATGAAAGGAGCAAGTATGAATCATCGGTGATGCAACATAAGCAAGCATATCAATCATGTCGTGCAAACTAGTGGAGCGAAGATGCAACACACTAGATGAGTTCATAGCAATCATGTCATGTGAGCCAATAGTAGGCATAAGAAATGCACACGACATATAACAAGCACGAGCACATAGCATGAACAAGGTATCATCATAGGCATTTGGCACAAAGCAAACATGGCAATAACAAGCAATATGTCCACCAAGCTTGCAAATACACATACAAGTGTGAGAATCAATCATCATGTGTAATGCGAAGCATGGGTCACAAATGCATGGAAAAGGCATATAAATTGGCGTATCATGCAATGTGAACATGTCAAGGTGGGCATAGGAGATATAATGGACAGTAAACCATAGAAAGGAATCTCGTAGTCGTTGTCGAGGTCGTAGTATCTTGTGGAAGTCGCGGACTTGAGCTGAGGAAGCTTTTCTTGAGCATAATCTTCAGGTGCGTGTGGGCGAAGATGCCGCATATCCAAAGGCAAAGATGCCTTGAAGTCGCTTGGCGAAGATGCCAAGGTACATGGTGAATTCGTTGAGCTATTGTTGGAGTTGAGCTCTTGACCTTCATGTTCTTGTCGTTGATGGTGTCGATGGCGATGAGATCTTGCCGGAGCTGGTAGCTCGGAAGGATGTGCACTTGAGCGTCTTCTCGAAGATGAGGGAGACCTCTTGCGGTTCTTGATGAGGGCTTTGAGCTCCTCCATTTGAGCATCCATGTTGGCACACAAGTGGTTCGTCATGGCATCGAACTTGTCGTTATTGTTGTAGACCGAAGTAGATGAAATGCTTTGCCTATCCATCACAAGACTCGAGCAAAGGTGAGTAGGAGATGAGATAAACAATACCAAGTTACCTTTTCCCAACGTTGAGGATGTATCCCGTTTCACTCAATGTGAAATGAAAAGAATAGTGGAATTGGTACTGGACTTGTTCACTTACACCTATCAAGTAAAGCTTATCGAGTGGCTTGGTTAGGATAAGTGGCACAAAAGTTCGATGCAAAATGTTAGCAAGAGTCAATAATGTTGAAAGAGATTCACAAATTCGCAAATGAAACAAGTAGACCAACAGCAATATGGGAGGCACACGGAAACGCATACACGGATAGATAGATGGGGTCGTGCAACCAAGGAATGAGCACAAAATGTGGAGTCCACGGAAAACGCTCGTGTTGCACAACTCTAGAGAGACGCTAGCACGATTGCTCTATAGGCGGATACGACACTTGTGCACAACCTATAAGATGCAAAATGTATGAATTTTATATCCCAAGTATGATGTGTATATGATGTTTCGGTGCTTTTAGCACAAGATGATCCAAGATGATCAAGTATGATATGACATTTTGTGATGCTATGGCTCTTGCTTACAAGCTTCTTTGTGGCTCTTTTGCTTAAAAGCTTATTCTCTTTCTTTCTTTTCTTTTTTTATATGGCCACGCTGCACAAACCAAGATAGCAATTGTGTATATGCGGGAACAATCTTGTGACACAAGGGATGATATGATGATACCAAGATGATATGGTATGTATGCAATGGAAGGGCGGATCGATGATCACTAATGTGCACAAGTAACGTTGCCGACAATACTCAAAGGCTAGTCTCGATAGGCAAGTGACGCAAAATGGGCTAGTGGTTAACAATGCAATTGCAAGGGGAATATACAATGATCTCGTCGAGGTTACCGTCCGAGTCAATGATGAGAGGTGGTGCTCTTGATGTAGACCCGTTCCTAATTAGCCGAAACACCTTAGGAAACGGAAAAAACCGCAACTCAAAATCTCAAGGACAAATGTCAAATGGTGGTAGAGGACAAGCGGTGATGGTTGTGTATGATGGGCTATACACGTTGTCGGAGTTGAAGTCACGGTCCCTAAGTAGCCGAAACACCTTAGGAGACACAAGCTACAACTCAAACAAGCTCAACAAAAATGGGTTAAGTTGGGTTGGCGGAAATGTATAGTGGGCAATGGGTATGCAGAAGTGGTGGTGGTGGTTGATGAAGAAGCAATTCTCCCTAAGTAGCCTAAACACCTTAGGATACTCAAATCACTACTCAAGCAACCACAAATGCTATGGGGATCCAAAAGGTTTAGGTTGCGGAAGTCGGTGGTGGTATAGCGGATGATGTGGTGGAAGCCCTAGGCAAAGATGTCAAAATTCACAAAATATGATGGAGTCAAATGATGATGGTAGTATTTTTGTGTTATGGGGGATGTCAAGAGCTTCAAAACGAGCTCAAGAACGTCAAAATCGGACTCCAGATGAATTAGTTATGGACAAAACGGTGAAACGCGTGAAGCTGAAAAGTCAGGGGCCGGACGTCCGGGGTGAAGCCCGGATTTCCGGGGGACCGTGTACAGAACCGAGCAGGATTTTGCCCTCCAGGAGCCGGATGTCCGGCCCGAAGATTCCAGATCTGAATCGGGACGAACTTTTCGAATTGGGGGTGGAAATTGATGATTTTGGGGCAAAATTTGACGGATTTTGTGGAGGAAAGATGGGAAAACTTGGGGAAATGCTAGATCCACTTGAAACCAAGCAAATCCATGGATCAAAATCAACAAAATCTTATCAAACCAACATATCACAAAAAAAATTGGGGCTATTTTTGGTGGGGAATTTTCGAAATTGGGGAAGAACACAACAAAATCAAGCTAGAAAACGGTGGGGATTCGTGAGAAACCGTGGCTCATGATACCATATGATCACTAAACGAGGTGGGGGGCTCCAATTTCATGAGAAACCATGGCTCTTGATACCATATGATGCGGGGTCAACCCGATTCTAGGCCGATCTTTCACGAAAAGGAGGGATCCCGCGAGGAACACGATGAACACGGGGACGAACAAGGAGAAATCACAAGGGAAAACACTCAAGAACAAGTCCAATCACACATCCACTAGACAATTTAACACACAAGATCACAAATTACATGAACAACAAAGGGAAAGATATAAGGTAGAGTTCATCGCCAAGAGGAGGTCTTGAATCCGCGAAGGATCTTCCCGTATAGGGGTCTTGAATCCGTCGTGGATCTTCTCCGTAGAGGGGCCGCAGTCTCTCCTAGGAGTAGAACCACTAAGATGAGCAAAGCTCTAGTCTAAAATGAGCTATCACATTTGCTAACCCTAAAATGGTGGAGGTGGAGGAGTATATATAGTCTAGGGTCATGAAGGGGTAAGTGAGGGGCGAAACGGGTACATGGGCATCGGCCCGGATACATGCACGCAGGCAAGGCCGGATGTCCGGGCTGGCAGCCGGATGTTCGGGCTGACAGCCGGATGTTCGGGCTGGCAGCCGGATGTCCGGGCTGAAGGGGCTCGGTCCTGATGCTCTCTGGATAGGAGGGTCCAGATTTCCGGGCCGAAGGCCGGATGTCCGGGAGTTGGTGAAGCGCCGGATGTCCGACGTTTGGCCCGGATGTCCGACTGCTGTAGCTTCCACAACTCCGTCTTCTTCCTTCGTCGCTTCCAAGCTTCCCTCGCAGATGGTGTAGGTGTTCCTCGGCGCTTGCACTCCTTCTCGTCGTCCGTGAAGCTCCGACAATACCTATGCATGCACACGAGTGGAGTGTCAAGTAGTATACCATCCTCGAAGGGGTCAAGTGAACACGTGTAAAGGAGATGATTCACCTTTATGTATGAGAAGTAGAGGTCGCACGTGTCACTTGCTGTGATAGCCTGGCTTATTAGGGATGATAGACTACTCATATCAATAAGGAATTCCTTCTTTTCCGGGAGCCCATTCGGATAGAACTCCAAAGTTAAGTGTGCTCAGCTTGTAGTAGTTTCAGGATGGGTGACCGACCGGGAAGTTTCTCCCGGATCCGCATGAGTGAGGAAAAAGTGCACAGAAAAGACTAGTATTGATATGTGGGGCCAGTCTAGATCCCGCCAGGAGTAACGACCACCGACGGGTGTGTCCGGGGCGTTACAAGTTGGTATCAGAGCCGACCCTCACGGTTACACGGATGTTTGCGGACAGTTTGCAGTCATGTTGTGCATGACGTTTGTGACCCGTCGTGGCACACGGCATGGCACATGTGCTGTCCTGGATGCACAGACGTTTGTGCCAAGAGGGAACGTTCCTGTGGCCCGACGAGGACGTCGGTTCCTCTAAGTGGGGGTATATGTGATAGCCTAGCTTATTAGGGATGATAGACTACTCATATCAATAAGGAATTCCTTCTTTTTCGGGAGCCCATTCGGATAGAACTCCAAAGTTAAGCGTGCTCAGCTTGGAGTAGTTTCAGGATGGGTGACCGACCGGGAAGTTGCTCCCGGGTGCGCACGAGTGAGGACAAAGTGCGCAGAAAAGACTAGTATTGATATGTGGGGCCAGTCTAGATCCCGCCAGGAGTAACGACCACCGGCGGGTGTGTCCGGGGCGTTACACTTGCCAAGCGGACTCTTGACATGGTGATGTCCTTAGGATGCTCCGCATTAGATGCACACAATCGTTCAAAGTGAATGGTCCGGCGGCACCGCGCGCTAAGTTTCCCTCCACTTTTAAAAAATTTGGCCTACCGCCAAAATATCTACCCCCGCCCCTCCCCCCTTCCCCACCCCTTTTCTCCCCAACCACAAGTCACATTTCCCCTATTTCCTCCTTCCTTCCTTCCTAAGCTATAGCCGCTTCCTCGCTTGCTTCCTCGCTCTCGCCGTCTCGCATCCTACCGCTGGGGTTGCCATGGTCTTCTTCAAAGACCTCTCCAGCAGTTCCTCCTCCGGTGACGACTCCTTCACCATCCGGGTATGCCTATCTTCTCTCTCACGGGCTATGACTTGGAATAAAGGATTTTTACCCGACGGTCGATTTGAGTCATTTCTTCCTCTTGTAGCTCCCTAAGACCATCGGTGGCAACGAATGGAGCGGGGTGGCTGAAGATCTATCTTCTCGTTGTCACCATCAATCTCCTTGCGTGAAGCTAGTTGTGTTTAAATCTGTGGACAGTGGGAGGAAGTTTCTGGCATGTTCAGAGAAGGTTAGACCCTCTTTCGTTGTTACAAATCATTTGTTAGACGTGATTCATACACTGTCACGGTCCCAACCCATTCATACCACACCTTCAAACATACGGATCCTAAGACAGTGTCACATTTTGTACCTAGTATCTAAAATTGTTGCCATCTCATCAGCGGTGCCATTAGAAAATTATTTGGCACCGCTTCAACAGTTTGCGCAGCCAACTTTGGTCCACACATCCGAGTAAAATACTAAATCTTTATGGCACGAAGGAACTGGGCATCGGAGCAACTAGGTGCTCCGGAGTTCGGGTCCCTGATTTTTTTTCCGCTGCATCGGCTCGCCAGTGCACGGCACCGGTGCGAGATGTAGCAACAGTTGTCTTTACACTAGTTTTGGCATACATAGTGGACGACCTTAGTGCTATTAGTTCTATGTTACTAAATTTGTGCATGTACACACCTGTTAGTATCAATTTGCTGTCATCCAAACACTGTCGTTATGATGTTGCAGTTATATTTACCTTCCTCATAAAATGTTCAATTTGTTATTTATTGTACATGAGTATGAACTTGTAGCATTGTTGTAGTTAATTATAGCTTCCGATGTTTCAGAGTTTGGTTGTTGTCTCAGTAGCAATTAATTCATTTGCACATTGATCTTTTTGAGAAGATATGTCATAATTAACATGTTTCTTCAGTTTTTCAAAATAAGCATGGGTGATTTTCTATGTTGCTATAAACCCATTTCCCTTACAATTGTTACTGATCTAGTTTTAAATATTATAGGATGAACGGAAGTGTTCTTACTTGGAGTTGGTTGATCAAGAGTGGCCATAGTCTTTGAAGATGTACCTAGCAAAGCTCTGGAGCATGTATGAGGAAGAGAACAGAGGTAGGCTTAGAGAAAGTGTTGTCAACGTTGAAGAATATTTGAAGATGCGGGATAAAAAGAGGAAGGTGGAGAATGAGCTCAGATTTTTAAAATCAAACTTTGCTAAGATGGTGTTGGCGAAGGAGGAGGCACTTTCCCAGTTGGCCTGTGCAAAACAGGTTCTTACTGAACTGAAAGCAGAGGTGAATAAGACGAGCCTACATGATCTCGATTAGGGAATGCATATATTGTTCTAATATTGTTCTTATGAAGTTGAACTACCTATATGTTGTACCGTGTTGTTCTCATGTAGCTATCGTACTATGATGTATAATATATTTATGTGCCCGATATGAAATTGGCAAACAGCTGTTCAATATGAAATGTGAATTTGCATAATACTGGAATTATTAATTGTAAACTTATAAACCTGCTAAATGTGTCATGGAACTTTGCAAATGGTTCTAGCAGTAAAAGTGCTTGTGATGGATAACCCAATGCCACACAGTTTTCTTCACCAAATCGTGTGTGATGTAATTGATAAAAGCAAACAGTTAACCAAAGTAGAGCGTGTGTGATAGTTACACCTTTCACACACGAGCCTACATATAAAACTGTGTGCGATGTACATATGAACGGAAACTTTTTCCCTGGATTGATTGTGTGGGATGTACATAAGCACGGAAACGTATTCGTTGGATTGACTGTGTGTGATATACATAAGAACGGAAACGTTTCCCTGGATTGACTGTGTGGGATGTACATAAGAACGAAAACGTATTCCTTGGATTGACTGTGTGTGATATACATACGAACATAAATGTTTTTCTGGGATTCACCGTGTGGGATGTCATATGAACGGAAATGATTGGGCTTCGATGCCTCGCCCGATCACACACGAGCTCATTTTGAACCAGCCTCGGCCTATCCCGGACAGTTTCTGGGTCGTGTGGGAAGGACCCCCCTATCGCCCACACTCACTTGGCGATGGTTCAAAATGCCGTCGAGGAAAGGGGTTAAAAACCATTTGTATAGCACCGACACGCACCCGTGAGTATATCGTGGACAACCGAGGCGATCTGGTCTTTACCGGATTTGCAGCCTCACCTGGTGCCCCCATGGGCCTTGCTGTGCCCGTATTGGAGTTTTCTCCTAATCTAATTCATGGGTCGGCCTCGACTCACCTGCCGGCCTCAAGCTCGTATAGCTCCATCCCATCCGGAGACCAGGGATCCCCTTCAGCCATGCCGACGATGTTCATCGAAGATCCAACTCCGGGCCTCAACGAAGAGGCGGTGTTCGGACGCCATGAGTCACTCTCGGCCGAACCCTTTCCTCACACCACCGATTGGATCGGGAGCCCCAGTGACGGGTCGACGTTCGGAAGTCAGGAACCATCCTTGACCGAACTCCCCCTCCCCTACTTGGCCTCAAGCCCCAATACGGGAGTAACATCCGAAGACCAGGTTTTGGCCTCGGCCCCTCCCGCCTGTTCGGCCACAGGGCCAACCCCAAGCCTTGAGCCCATCTCGGCTCCTGAAGACCGGGATTCAGTTAGGACCCAGAGCACTCCTTGCCCCGCCGCGACGGAGACGGGTCCCCAGCGGCCGACGCATGCCCGCCCGACGACCCTAGCTTTACTGAACAAGGTGCTGGACCGAATACAGATGATGGCTATTCGGGAGGATCCACCCTCAGCCTGCATTCAGTGGCCCCTCGAGGTGAATTATATGGAATTTTACGGCCCGCCCGCCACCCACTTAGTAGCCATAATCGAAGACTTAACCGACGTGTTGGACTACACTTCTGAAAACACCGAATACATGGACGAGGATAGTGGAGCCACGACTAACACCGATGTAGCTCCCCCCGCCACTGGCCACTGGACAGCCGCATCCACTTATGACGTCTACATGGTGGACACCCCCAGCAACAAGCCGCCCAAACACCGCAGACGGCGCTGTCGCTTCAAGGCACGTCGAAGCCATGCGAGGACCACGGACACTGCGGAGAATAGCACCCTCGACAATACGGACAACCTCGACATCTCTGCCGCCGATGACCATCAACAAGATGACCTCGAGGAGTATGAGGACCCGCTCAACCTAGAAGACTTCAACGACTCGGAAGACAGTAATTATCTCCCCCTTTCTGAATAGGAGGTTAGTTTGGTGACGAAGATTTCATCATCCTCGAAGACCCGCTGGAGCAGGAGCGGTTTAAATGGAAGTTAATTGCCACCGTGTGAAGCCTGAAGAAACAACGGCAAAAGATAAAATCCGAACAGCATACCCTAAATGAGAGATGGACTAAGGTCCTAGCTACCGAAGAAGGGTACGGCTACGGGCGACAGACCAAAAGCTACCCAAAGCGCAGACCGCTGCCACAATTCGACGGCGTGGCCATAGAGCCAACAGCTCCAAGACGGACTCAAGCCGAACAGCCAGACCGCCCCCCTCGAGGACGGGACAGGACAACTGATGAAGCCGAACAACCCGCTGCCCCACCCGCCGTCACAACAAGGAAACAACACGATCGGCCGATAAGTACGACCTGCGACACGGCCTGGACGCTCGAAGCAGGTCCATCTACTCACCCAAAGAAAGCCTTCCTGCTAGCTGGGACAGATATCAAGCTTGGTTGAACTAAAATGATAGAGTTCAGGAACAACAGCGAGCTCGAATGGTCGATGACCTCCGACATGACGTAGCCCGAATTAGGGGCGCCGCCCACCCGATGTGCTTCATGGATAGGGTGATGCAGCATGAATTCCATGAAGGCTTTAAGCCTGTGAATATCAAGCCATACGATGGCACTACAGACCCGACAATATGGATAGAGGATTTCGTATTGCACATCCACATGGCACGAGGATATGATCTCCACGCCATCAAGTACCTATTGTTCAAGCTCAAAGGACCGGCTAGGCATTGGTTAAACAACCTCCCCAAAGACTCCATAGGGTGCTGGGAGGACCTCGAGGACGCCTTCCAAGCCAATTTCCAAGCGACCTATGTCCGGCTCCGGATGCTGATGACTTAAGCCACATAACCCCAACAATCTGGAGAATCAACCCGACAGTTCTAGAATCGATTCTTGACCAAAAAGAATCAAATCACCGACTGTCCGGATGCTGAAGGTGATGTAGGGTGGAACCCTAATTGGTCGATCTTTCATGATTGGAGTGGATTCCCGTGAAGAACACGAAGAACACATGGATAAATCACAAGGGGGAAACACTCAAGAACAAGTCCAATCACACATCCACTAGACTAACAAACACATAGATCCACAAGGTACATGAACAACAAAGGGAAAATAGCACAAGGTAAAGTTCATCCCAAATCCCAAAGGAAGATGAGGTCTTGATGATCCTGTGATGGGGATCCTTCCCTTGATGAAGGGGTCTTGAATCCACAAGGGGATCTTCTCCTAGGAGGTCTTGATCTCCATGGGAGAGGTCTCTCTCTCTCACGAGGAGGTAGAAGGAGCAAAGGTCACATAGATTGTGTCATATCCTTTGCTAACCCTAAAAAATGACCTAGGTACGAAATATATATAGGTAAGTGGAGAAGGGGGACGAAGTGGAGTAACGGTGCTTCACTTGTCCTCGACTTACCCTGTACTGCTCTTGTGTTTGCTATAGTGGAGTAACAATAACATAGGTAACAGTGCTTCGTTTGTCCCACTGGTGGAGTCACTCAAATGGCTCTCAACCTCACATAGGATGTGTGGCATGCTCTCGTGTATGGGGCTAGTGGTGGTCACTCTCATTCTCTCAAGGGAAATGCACTCAATGTCACATATGGTGGAGTCACTCATGTCACTCATGTGGTGGTGGCTCTCCTCACATGGCAATTGGGTCATCTCATCATATATGGGTGTCAGAGAGATGTAGGTGCAATGTCTCCAAACTCAACTCCTTTCGCCTCCTCATCCATAATGCCTACAAAGATAAATGCCGTAGAAAGTGGAAAATCATCACTCTCCTCCGAGATCGAAGAGAAGGCCTCATGTGTGCTCATGTAGCTTGGCTCGGAGTAGTAGTCATAGAGGGGCGCCGTCTTCGTGTTGTGGAAGAGGTTCATGCTCGTCGCCTTGGTCGAAGGTGATGGCCCATGCTCAACCGTCTTCCTTGACGGGCTTTCGAAGATGGAAGTGTCGCCCTTAATCGTAGGTGGTCGCCTTGTTGTTGAAGATGTCGATGTGGGAGAACTCACAGTAAGTAGGCAAAGATGTCGTACGTCCAAAGGCGAAGATGCCTTGATAGCACTTGGCGAAGATGCCGAAGTGGTGGTGATAGCCGTAGCTCCTTCTTGGTGATGCTTGTCGCGGGGTCGTCTCATGTGGTCTTGAAGCTTGGTCGTAGCTTGATGGTGACATTGTCGCGCATGACGGCTTGAGGGTCGCCTCCATGAAGATGATGAAGGGGAAGAAGACTTGTAGTTGGCCAACTGTAAGTGCATCTAGTGCCCCTTAGTGATTTTGGTGTATTGAAGACTTATAGGTTAAGGGACTAATGTGTTTGTGAGTGTACACATGTTATATAAGTCTCTAAGGAGTTTGATAGTTACGAAGAAAGTCGAACCCTAAAAATGTATGTCTTCATTTGAAGACTTTGGTTTTCTTGAAGACCTTAGTTTTCTTGAAAACTTTGAAACTAAGGAAATTGGTGTGACCTTGAAGACTTGGATATCAATGCGAGGATTATGAAGTATGAAGGCTTTTGTTTTCGTAGTTTCACTTTATTTTTCTTGAGCCATAGGAAACACCATACTGTTAAAGGGGGTCGAGGTAAAACTAAGGAAACACATTTCCATGTGATGCTCAACTCGAAGCCTACACTACCGAATCCTTTCGAGTGAAGCCATTGGAAATCTCATACAGTTTAGTCAATTTCTTCAGTGACAGAGACGAAGTTCTTCTGTTCTCTGAGGAATTTATTCTGACTGAGGAGTTAGGAATTCGCCAGTGCGGATTGCCTACAAGTGAGCAACATGATAGCCCTGAGGAATTTGAGAGCTCAAATTTCCGACAGTTGTTGTGCTATGCGCCAGCTGTCCCAAAATATCCTATCCACCTAACGGTCATATCATTGAAGGGTATTTATGTCTTATAATGTTGGGCTGCTCCCTAGGCTATAAATAGACGCCCCCTACAACCACTAGCTGGTTGGAGGCTCTGAGAGAAACTGACACTTGTCATTAGAGCAACCAATCCTCCGAGGACTTCAAGCGAAAATTATCATGTGAGGAAAAACCCAAAACCCCAACACCTAATGATGAGGACATGACTACCTTGGATACGACCAAAAATATTGCATACATGTATATTTGTGAGGTGATTTCTAATGCAAACCATGCAACAATTTATTTATGTCATCCAGGACAAAAATACTTCACAGACTTTTGTGCCATGTCTAATTCCAGGTGTATGGGACATTTGTACAATCCACATATGAAGATAAGGGAAAAAGAGAAGTTTAGGTGCTGTTCAAAAAGTTCTCTCACGTCACTTTTGGGCCAAGATAAGATAGAGTCCAAGTCTCTCACGTTCTGCCTCCAGATTCGGACTGCACAGACATACCTGACTCAAAACGGCAAGAACTCCTTCATACGGACTCCGAATTGGGTGATTCTTTTTTTGTTGGAAACTAGATTTCATACACTTTCCAACCCAATTGGATTCACCTTCAAATTCGTCCGGAGCATTGAGATACCGACGAAACAATCTGACGCTGCAGCAGAATCCGAGTCAAACTACAAGTCCAAAGGTGTTACATCACCTCCACTTGGGCCCATGAGCCTTGTACGACCTAGGGTTAGTTTTAGGCTGCCTTGGGACGTCCTTCCACCTCCTTGGCCACCACCCCTTGCTCCTATATAAGTAGATCCATCTAGTAGCTTTTTCTTTGGGATTTGTTTAGTCAAAAGTTAGCCATTGCAACTTCGTGTACTTCGTTTGTGTCCAACGACCAGACCAAGACCGCTTACGGATCCCCACCTTTATCAATACTTCATCTATATTTGCAATATTCAGATTGCTTTATCATATTCTTGCTTGTTCTTCGATTGCATGCAGGAATAGACCTTCGTGGTCAGGCTGATCGTGCTTCTGGCATTGTCAGTAACCCCTGAAGATTGGTTTAGCGATTGCTAAGGCGCAACGTCGTGCACGTTTGTAGTCGGATCGTCAAAGTCGTCTCCACCAAATCGATAGTTATCATCTCATCGAAAGATCGGGCCCCTCGCCTCTATCAAGTGGTATCAGTTTTCAGGTTGCTCGGTGAGAATTTTCAGTTATTCCTAGATTAGATTTATTTTCTTACCTATTGTCCAGGGAAAAGCCACAAAAAAAAGTTAGATCTATTCATCCTTTGTCCAAGCCAGTATGAGCCTTTGCAATTTTCTTTTCATTGTTTGCATTACTGAATTATCGGTTGCATCGTCGTGTCGAGTTGCTGGTCTTAGTGTCTAGTTCGTTAGAGTTTTGGGTTCTGTTCACATTAGTCACGTCGTCGCTGCATCGTTATCCCTTCCGCTGTCCACCACCTCATCCATCAATTTCCACCTCGTGCAACCCATTGTTCATTGTCACAATCATAGTTGAAGTCGTTTGCATCTTTGCTTGATCCAATCTGCATCTTATCTAGTTTGTCTTGGAAAGAGGGAGAAAGAAAAAAAAAGACAGAGAAAAAAAAAGTTAAAAAAAAGAGGAGAGAAAGAAAAAGAAAAAAAAGTGTGAGAAAAAAAGAAAAAAGAAAAAGAAGGAAAAGAAAGTTGGAGAGAGTGTTGTTGTATATTCTGCTTGACAGTTGTTTTCATCATTATCTTTACTGCCGTTGTGATCTTCACTTATATCTTGCTGTCCAGAGCTAATTTGTATCCTTTATTGATGCTAGTTGTGCTACACCGTGACATCATTAGTGTTCTAGGCTCGCGTCTCTAGTCCGGTCTAGCCTAGGACCAGCACAGTACCGTCGTTGAGCGTTTATTCAACATTGCATCTCTGAATTGATTATTGCTAATCTTTTGCTACCATATATAAAGCCAACCCAGCTCCACATATTTCTACACCGTGTTTACGTACGTTCACCTGGCAATCGCTTTACTCAATCTTTGGAGTTATTTGACACCGCTGGTTGCCTATCACCACCTGCTGCATGGTAAGAACTTGTAAGATATTGATATTTGCTTTACTGTGAGCGCTTTACCACCACATCCTAGTAGTTCATAGGAACATTATTTTTGGATTTTGTTTCTTGTTTCTACTAATCATGGCAGGTTCAAGAGTCAGTTGGGCTTCATCAATCGTGGGAGACGTGTCATCACCTCAGAAAATACAACCACCATCACAAGAGGTACAAAGACATCAGAATGCGCACAAACAGGTTCTTATTTCCATGCCACCTTTTCATGATCGTTGTAAACCTGATTTATATATTGAATGGGAGTTCAACATCAATAATATATTTGCTTCCCATAGTTTTGACGAACGTAAAAAAATTAAGGTTGCGGTTGGTTCTTTCACTGGTTATGCTTTAGTTTGGTGGAGTGAATATTGTCGGTTACACCCTAATTATATACCTACTACTTGGATTGATTTGAAAGTTGCCATGCGACATACATTCGTCCCTGCTTATTATACTCGTGACATGCTTACAAAGTTGCAACATTTAAAACAAGGTAGTGACATCGTAACGAAATATTATGATGATTTACAAACTACCTTGTTGCATTCCTCTTTACAAGAAAGTGAAGACGATTTTATGGATAGATTTTGGGCAGGAGTAAATCGTGATATTCAGGAGTTACTAATTCATGAAGAGTGTTATCCTATGGACCTTTTGTTTTGTCTTGCTTGTAGTGCTGAACAGGAAATAAAACGACGTATTGTCCGTAAGGAGAATAAGCGCCAGGTGCACATTCCAAGAAATGATACGGTTGTTCCTTCCACTACTAGGCGTACTATGACAGACACATCCGTTGTTATGAGGACTACATCACCTCCACCATGTGACACATCACCTCCGATCGTGCTTACATCATCTGAGTTGATCATAAGAGGTAATGACAAAGGTACCGATCTTCCACCTCCACATGAGTATGATGAATGCCTTGTCTATTTAAATGAACCATGCGATGAGCTATCCACTACTTTGATCACACCAACTATTTTAGAGGAATATGTTCGTGATTTGACTTTGCCATGTGATCAAACAATTGTGAGTGAACCAATTGAATTAACTATTGATGCGAAAGAACCATTTGAATCAGTGAATAAATCAGATTTGGATCAAATACGTGTGAAAATAGTTGTGCCAATGTTTAATCATTTTGATATGACCTCTAATCTTGGTGATGGTTCATCAAGGTTGGGATGGTTTAATGATGAGCATTGCCAATCTGTTGTAACGATTAAGAGTTTCACTTATATGTGCAAATTGAGTTGCAATATTTTCATGCCTTCCACTTATTGTGATAATATTTTGGCTTTATATTTTATGAACTACGAAAGTTACTCATCTATACATGTGTCATATGTGTGAAAATTAAGGGAAGTAAAAATGGATGACATATACATATACAACATGTACACCTTGTCTATTTTCTTACCCACATTTCAGATTAAGAAACGCCGAGGACGGCTTTATTTTCAAGAAAGGGAGGATTATGAGGACATGACTACCTTGGATACAACCAAAAATATTGCATACATGTATATTTGTGAGGTGATTTCTAATGCAAACTATGCAACAATTTATTTATGTCATCCAGGACAAAAATACTTCACAGACTTTTGTGCCATGTCTAATTCCAGGTGTATGGGACATTTGTACAATCCACATATGAAGATAAGGGAAAAAGAGAAGTTTAGGTGCTGTTCAAAAAGTTCTCTCACGTCACTTTTGGGCCAAGATAAGATAGAGTCCAAGTCTCTCACGTTCTGCCTCCAGATTCGGACTTCACAGACATACTTGACTCAAAACGGCAAGAACTCCTTCATACGGACTCCGAATTGGGTGATTCTTTTTTTGTTGAAAACTAGATTTCATACACTTTCCAACCCAATTGGATTCACCTTCAAATTCGTCCGGAGCATTGAGATACCGACGAAACAATCTGACGCTGCAGCAGAATTCGAGTCAAACTACAAGTCCAAAGGTGTTACATCACCTCCACTTGGGCCCATGAGCCTTGTACGACCTAGGGTTAGTTTTAGGCTGCCTTGGGACGTCCTTCCACCTCCTTGGCCACCACCCCTTGCTCCTATATAAGTAGATCCATCTAGTAGCTTTTTCTTTGGGATTTGTTTAGTCAAAAGTTAGCCATTGCAACTTCGTGTACTTCGTTTGTGTTCAACGACCAGACCAAGACCGCTTACGGATCCCCACCTTTATCAATACTTCATCTATATTTGCAATATTCAGATTGCTTTATCATATTCTTGCTTGTTCTTCGATTGCATGCAGGAATAGACCTTCGTGGTCAGGCTGATCGTACTTCTGGCATTGTCAGTAACCCCTGAAGATTGGTTTAGCGATTGCTAAGGCGCAACGTCGTGCACGTTTGTAGTCGGATCGTCAAAGTCGTCTCCACCAAATCGATAGTTATCATCTCATCGAAAGATCGGGCCCCTCGCCTCTATCACCTAAAACCCAAAGTGATTGAGCATAACCGAAGAGATTGTTCCTGTGTGGAACTGACGCTTGTTACCTTTGAAGACTGTGCATCTTCCAGACGGTTAGGCGTCAATGGTGTAGAGCATACAAGAGGAATTGTCAATCGCTGGGTGACCAAGTCTATGAAGGTTTGGAAGTCACCTTGAAGACTTACCACGAGTGATTGGGCGAGGTCTGTGTGACCTTGGCTCAAGGGGAATATGGTGATGACTGTGTGTCCGGGACTGTGTGTCCTCAGGTTTGAATACCTAGCCGCCCTAACCAGACGTACAACTATCACAACAGTTGGAACTGGTCTACCAAATCATTGTCTTCACCAAGCCTACTGGTCCTATTTCCTCAACCCTTTGATTTCCTCATTCATGTATTGATGAATTTGATCTGTACTATTTGAAGACTTTGACTAAAGACTTTCTCAATTTTCTCAATCCTATTTCTTCAGCCTTTTGTCTTCAGCCTGCTTATCCTATTTACACGCTACTTGTGCTCTGTGTATACTTTCATTTCATCATTATGACCATGCTACTGCTTTGTTGTGCATGCACCTAAGTATCTATTCCGATGCTAGTAGTTCGTTGCTTAGGAAATTTCTCACCTAGAATTTCCTCAGTGACGAATTTGTAAAAATTGCCTATTCACTCCCCCTCTAGTCGATATAACGCACTTTCAATTGGTATCAGATCAAGGTACTCCCTTGTTTTGTGTGATTTTGGTTTAACCACCTGGAGTTTTAGTTATGTCGACTGCAGGCATGATCAAAGTCTCGGCTCGATGTCCTACCTTTGATGGGATGGACTACCCCTACTGGAAGAACAAGACGCGTATGCATCTTGAGACAATTAACAACGATCTCTGGTACGTTGTGGAAAATGGCGTTCCCTCCGTCTCACATTCCGTGATCGCGGTTGATGTGAAGAGATTCAAGCAACTCGACTCTCAAGCGAAGAATATCATATGTGTCCATCTGAGCAAAGGGCAGTATGGCAGAGTGAGTGCTTTGGAGACATCAAAGCTTATCTGGGACAGGCTGTCCAAGGTCAACAAGGGAGTCTCAACTCAACGTGACTCTCGAGTTGATGTTCTTTGCAATCTCTTCAACCGCTTCAAAAGACTCGACAATGAAGACGTTCATCAAACCTTCAATCGCCTCACTAACATCTCAAATGAGCTTCAAGTGCTTGGTGCTACAGACATCACTGACCACGAGGTGGTGAAGAAATTGCTGAGATCACTTGATTCCTCATTCGACACTATGGCACTGATGATTCAAGAACGTGGAGACTCCAAGTCACTTGATCCCGCTGATATCCTTGAAAGATTGAACACTCATGTGTTCCAACAAGCTAAAAATAGCGATCTCTATGGGCCAAGCTATGGAAGATCACGTGCACTGAAGGCCAAGGCAGTTTCCTCATCTGAAGGAGAAGATTCTGATGGCAGCCTTGGTGATCCTAAAGAACTAAGACAGGATCTAGCAATGCTCATTAGGAAATTTCATAAGTTCTCAAGACGTGGTCGCTTTGGAAGATCTTCAAGAAATGATGACGTGCGATCAGATTCCTCGTCTCGCGATTAAAAGAAGAGGACTTGCCACAAATGCAAGAAACATGGTCACTTTATCACTGGTTGTCCTCAGTGAACAAAGGAATCTAAGAAGAAGAAATACAAGGATGACAGCTCAGATGACTTGAAGAAAAAGAAGAAATCTTCAAAGTCCTCATCATAAAAATCTTCAAAGTCTTCCTTCCATAAGAAGAACAGTTCCAAAAAGGCTCGGGCATTCATTGGCAAGGAAATGGACTCAGAAGCTGAATCTGAAGAAAATGAGGAAGAGGAGGAATCTGAGGAGTCAGACTCTAGTGTGGCAAGCCTGTCTCTCGCTACCGCATTCGTCAGCAAGTCCATCGTTAACACTGAGGAAAATGGCTTCCCCAACATAGCTGACAACGGCAACGATGACTACGCCCCCACCTATTGCTTCATGGCAAAAGGTGCCAAGGTACTCAAACATCTCTCCTCTGATTCTAGTGAAGATGAATCTGATGAAAACCTCAAACCTAGCTATTCCAAACTTGCTAATATTGCCATTAAACAACAAAAGGCTCTTGAAAAAGTTCAAAATTAGCTAGTCAAAAGCGATGACCTGTTGGGTGAAGAATTGGGTCGAACTTAAATCTTGACTGATAATCTTCAGAGAATACAGTCTAAGTTTGATAACCTTCAAATTCTACATAACACGCTCCTAACCAATCATGAGAAGCTTTCTTATGAATTTCTTCAAAGAAAGCAAGATCTTGAAAAGTTAAGGGTGAGTAATGAAGATATTCAGAAGGAAAACAATTCATTAATTGCTCAACACATCAGTTCTGCTCAGGAAAAGTTCATTCCACCATGTCTGAAATGCATCGAACATGAAACTGCTAATTCTTCACCTGAATGTTCAAATGCTTCTATTGTTGTAAATTCTTCAACTATTTCCGTGGTGACAATTTCCTCAACTGAGGAAACCACTGATTCTACTAACGAAAATGCAGGGTTGAAGGAATTGTATGTGACAGGCATGTACAAAAGCCTCAAAGGTCATCATACTCTTTGAAGTGTGCTCAAAAAGCACATCTTGAACAGGAACCCTAGAAAAGAGGGTATTGCTTTTGAGAGGAAACTCAATGTTGATGGGTCCTACTGGAAACCTGAGCAGTATCCCAAAATCTTATGGGTTGCTGCAAAAGGACCTCCCGTAGATCCATCTACCTTATCTGGCTTTACTTGTGAATCTTCATATTCATCTGATGAGTCATTTGACTCCAACTATAAATTGTTCAAAAATCAGAATGGTGAAGTATTTACTAGATATGTTGGAACTAACTGTAGGAATAGTCCCCCTATGAAGAAAATCTGGGTTCCCAGAAGGTACCTTGAAAATCTTCAAGTGAATGTCCTCATGACACCACCTGTGAAGAACAGGAACCCCAGACCAGATTCTTCATATGGACCAAATTCCTCATATGATCATCATCGTGCTAATGCTTCTGTTACATAGGGAAAGTCTAAGGGTAATGAATATGTGCATCATTCTTTAAATCATTATGTTCGTAAGTCCTCGAATAATTTCTGTGGTTACTCGTATTCATACTCTAACCCCTCCCCAGTGAAACGAAATGCACTGGCTTCAATGCCACCTTTTTCATATGAAGCTCGCAGAATGATGAACATTTTGCCACCCCTCCAGATGTGGGTGGTGAAGAAAAATAACTAATCTCTTATGCAGGGTCAGGTCTCCAGACGAACTTAAACGTTTGAAGAATTTGCTGGAGACCCAAGAATGCTTCAAAGGACGCAAGCTAATCATGAAGAAATGATTTATTCATTTCTCACGTCCTCATTCTACTAGATATATTGCTCTTATTGATGAAATTCATTTTGATGAATTTGGTGTCATATTCTTCACTATGAAGCATGAGTTTGTAAGATGCACTAATTCATCTAAAGGATGAATCTCTCAAAGCTACTGAGTGGTCCTCGATAGTGAATGTATGAATCACATGATCGGTGACAAGAACCTATTGATGGACTCTGCTTTATCTCCATCTCATCTGAAGCATATCACCTATGCTGACAAAGGAAAAAAGCAAGGTATTGGGTCTAGGTAAGGCTGCTACCTCAAAAGATCGACACATGTACAAAGCCATGCTTGTCGAGTCTCTTGGATTTAATCTCGTGTCTGTCTCAATGCTTTGTGATCTTGATATGGTTGTTGTCTTTGGCAAATATAGTTGTGTTGTAGTCTTAGAATCTGATAATCCAAAGTCTTTGAAGGCTTTAGGAGAGTAGACATGTATATTGTTGATTTCTCTACAGGACCACAGCCTGCCACATGTCTACTTGCAAAAGCTTCAGAAGGATGGCTATGGCATTGACGACTCGGTCATGCTGGCATGAGGGACTTGCACACACTTGTGAAGAAGAAGCACGTCATTGGCATTGAGGGTGTCAAATTCCTCAAAGATCATCTTTGTGGGGCTTGCGAAGCTGGAAAGATGACCAAATCCAAGCATCCCTCAAAGACTATCATGACTACCACTCGTCCTTTTGAATTGCTTCACATGGACCTCTTTGGCCCCACTCATTATTCTGCATTCACAAATGCAGCATCTCTATATGGCTTTGTTATTGTTGATGACTATTCTCATTATACATGGGTGCATATCATCACATTTAAACATGAAGTGTAGGAAATGTTCAAGCGATTTTCCTCAAGGGCCTAGACGAATTTTGGTGTGAAGATCAAGCATATCCGGAGTGACAATGGGACGGAGTTCAAGAACACTGGTCTTGATGACTATCTTGATGAACTTGGTATTACTCATGAGCTATCAGCCCCTTACACTCCTCAACAGAATGGGGTTGTGGAGCGCAAGAACAGGACCCTTGTTGAGATGGCTCGCACTATGCTTGATGAATACAAGACGCCTCTCCGTTTTTGGCCTGAAGCTATCAATATTGCGTGTCATATCATCAACATGCTATATCTCCACGAACTCCTCAAGAAAAACTCACACGAACTCCTCACTGACAAGAAACCCAATGTGAGTTATCTCAAAGTCTTCAGTGCTAAATGCTTGGTTAGGGATCGTCATCACAGTTCTAAATTTGCACCGAAAGCACATGAAGGTTTCATGCTTGGTTATGGAAAGGACTTGCACACATACAGAATCTTCATCAATCATCTTCACAAGATTGTTGAAACTGTAGATGTGCGGTTCGATGAAACTAATGGCTCGCAAAGAGAGCACCTGCCTTCTATGACAGGTCATATACCTCGTGAGGAATCCATTAAGTTCAAGGCTACTGAGGATATCATCCCTACTGAAGAATCTGCTGAAGAAGTCATTCCAGACCATGAAGAAAATCATACTGGTGCACCTGAAGAAACTTTTGCTGAAGAAAATGCTCAGCCAAATCCAAGTCGTCAACCAACTCATCCTTGAGTGGCAAAAGAAGTGCAGATTGAGAAAATCATCGACGACATCAATGCACCAGGTCCTCTCACATGCTCAAGAGCTTCACACTTATCTAACTTTTGTGGGCACTTAGCTTTTGTCTCTATCACAGATCCCACTAAAGTTGATGAGGCATTTCTGGAACCTGAGTGGATTCAAGCAATGCAAGAGGAATTGCATCAATTTGAGCTCAACCATGTGTGGGAACTAGTCAAGCGACCAGATCTCGAAAGCACAATATCATAGGCACCAAGTGGATCTATTGCAACAAGCAAGATGAAAATGGCCTTGTAGTGAGGAATAAGGCTCATCTCGTAGCTCAAGGCTACACACAGGTTGAGGGAATTGACTTCGATGAAACTTTTGCACCTGTTGCTAGACTTGAAGCTATTCGCATATTGCTTGCTTATGCTAACCATCATAATATCATATTATATCAAATGGATGTGAAAAGTGCATTCCTCAATGGTAAGCTTGAGGAAGAAGTATATGTTGCTCAACCCCCAGGTTTTGAAGATCCTAAACATCCTGACAAAGTCTTCAAACTCAACAAGGCCCTCTATGGCCTCAAGCAGGCTCCTCGGGCGTGGTATGATACTTTGAAGGAATTCCTCATGAAGAAAGGTTTCAAACCCGGTTCACTTGACCCAACTCTTTTCACCAAATCATATGATGAAGAATTATTTGTGTGTCAAATCTATGTGGACGACATTATCTTTGGCTGTACTAATGAACGTTATAGTGACGAATTTGGCTACATGATGCGTGAAGAATATCAAATGTCTATGATGGGAGAATTGAAATTCTTCTTAGGTCTTCAAATTCATCAACAACACAATGTCATCTTCATATCTCAAGAAAAATACCTCAAGGATGTTCTGAGGAAATTTGTCATGCAAGATTACAAAGGCGTCAAAATCCCTATGCCCACAAATGGCCATCTCTGCACCGATGAAAATGGTAAAGATTTCGATCAAAAGGTATACCGCTCCATGATTGACTCTTTATTGTATCTATGTGCATCTAGGCCAGATGTTATGCTTAGTGTTTGCATGTGTGCCCGATTTCAAGCTACACCGAAGGAATCACACCATAAGGCTATGAAGCATATTCTCCGATATCTACCTCACACTCCAACACTTGGCGTATGGTATACCAAGGGCTCTAATTTTGATCTCATTGGATATTCCGACTCTAACTATGCTGGTGATTGAGTGGATCTCAAGTCTACATCCGGCATATGCCATTTCGTCGGAAGATCCTTAGTATGTTGGTCCTCGAAGAAGCAGAATTGTGTATCACTCTCTACTACTGAAGCCGAGTACATTGCTGTTGGTTCATGTTGTGCTCAATTACCGTGGATGAAGCAAACCCTCAAGGACTACGTCGTCAACATGAAGAATGTGCCACTCTATTCTGACAATGAGAGTGCCATCAAGATTTCTCACAACCCAGTTCAGCACTCGAAGAGAAAGCACATCCAGATCCATCATCATTTTCTTCGTGGCCATGTGTTCAAGGGCGACATCTCCATCTACCATGTGAAGACTGAAGAACATATGGCACATATCTTCACTAAGCCCTTGGATGAAAAGAGATTTTGCAAGTTGCAGTGTGAGCTAAATATCTTAGAATCTTTGAATGTTCTTTGAAAGGACACACATCCTAACACTTGCAAAATTGATGACTTAGATGTGCAACACATGAAGTAACATTTTTATTCAATCAATGAAGACTAACCCTCTAAGTGTGAAGAAATTAATGAAGAAATTGATTCTAAGAGCCCTACAATAATTGTACGCGTTTATTTTGAAATCATCATTCTTATACGGTGGGTCACGCCACCAACCAAAGTTGAAATTTGAGTTTTTCTTCAATTTGCAAATTCTTCAGATTTTCAAATTCCTCAAAATTTAGCAATTTCTTCAACTTTTCATTGGAGTTCTTCATTGGCTATATATATAGTTTTCATGTCCTCAACAACATTCACTTATCGTGAATTCTTCAAGTTATTTTTCCTCAAAGTGAATGTGATCGGACCCGTTCCCCCTCTATGCTTAACTCAATCTAGTCTATTCAAAAATTCTTCATGCATGTTCTGTTTGAAACCCACTTGAAATCTTCACTGTGTCCTTGACAGCTAAAGAATTTGTCAACGAAACATTAAAGTTTTCTTATCAAAATTTTCGGCTTTTGCCGCTCAAACCGTTCTGCATCCCACGACGGATTAAACAACTCACACACGATCTCCACTATCTCCGCACCTTAGAACTTGGATGACACATGTCGCTAGGATAGCAAAGGGCAGGGGCACGTTCATCCAAATTCTTCGGATGTGCAGTTTTTCACCGTGGCTATAAATATCCCCTTCCCTTCTCCTTGCCTCATTTACTCCGCTCGACCTCTCCCTCGCTTGATCTCTCAGACCTAGCGCCGCCACTACTCTCCATCGACGCCGGTGAGTAAGAGATTCACTGCCTCGACCTTCTCGTCGTCGTACTCGCGTCGGCCACGGAAATCTTCACTCCGCCACCACCGTAGCTATCTCCCTCTGCCAAGTTAGGGCGTGGGAGATCTGTACCGATGAGCTTCTCCAACTTCAATCCTAGTTCGTCGTGTTCTTCATCAAGGGTAATTAAAATCTGATTTTACTACCCTTCTTTGATTCTCATGATTTCCACAATTTCTTCAAAAGGTGTTTATTCTTCAACTCTCCACTATTTAAACACCTAAGTCAATCTATTCTTGAGTTGCTTCTCTAAGTTGTGTTTTTCTTCATGATCCTCAATTGTGTGTATTTCTAATCTATACAACTCTGGAATCAAAGACAAGAACGCTTAGTGAAATTCTTCAAGACTCCCATGGTCAAATTCCTCAAACTTGATTCATTTTACTTGAGAACGCATATGACCTCCCCAAATCCTTCGCACCTATACTCTGTTCACAGGTACAAATGTCTGCTGCTGAATCTCTAGGTTCTCATCAACTTAACTCATTTGCAACTTTCCTCGAAGAAAAGTTACACGCTTCCTAAGAAACTTCAATTTTTCAAAATCCTCACGTGAGGAAAATGGCTGAAGGAAAGAGACCTCAGAAGGGAGGCAAGAGACCTGAGACCAACACAGTTTTGAAATCCCCGAAGATATCTATGCTGATTATTGTACTCCTGATGAAGAAATTCATGGCAAAGAGAACAAGAATCAGCGCAAAGTGCGCATCCAAAGAATTGAGAGGAGATGGGCAAAGGAATGGAGGGAACATCGCTATGTTACTCCCAAGTACATGGAGAAATTCGCTGTTAACCCTCCTTGCTCAAGACCTCCTTTGGCTGCTAGCCAAATAGCCGATCCTACAAGCGTAAGGTGCGGTGAGGAATTTCCCAAGGAATGGGCCAAGCGCCAAGCTAAACTTTAACGGGCAGCTAGAGAAGCAGTGAGAAAATTCAATGAAGACACTGCCGCTACTGCTGAAGCCTCTACCAGTAAGCCCAAGAAGGCTATGCTGAAGAAATGTGCTGTGACACCACCAAGTTCCTCAACAGCAATGCCCTCACGGCCTGGCTCTTCCAAGTCAAAGCCTCCAGGACAAATTCCTCAGGGAACTTCTTCAAGGGTTGTGCCAATCCCCTCTGTTGCAACACAATCCTCTGCTACTGCTTCAAAGTCCTTAAAGAAAGTGACTTTCCATGTACCGTCTGATGACGATGAAGCTGATGATGAAGAACTTGCTAAAATCATCAGAGATAGGCAAATGAACTCCGCTAGAGCCAGGGGCAGTTCTGTGCCTCTCATGCTGGATCCGAAGAAGATCGTAGACTATATTGATCTTTGGCACAAGGATCCCAATGCACCTCTCCCTGAAATGAACCTCACTCCTGGACAGAGTCACCTGCTGGCTGCTTTCATTGGTGAGGAAAAATGGAAGTTTGAACAAGCCCGATGAACCAAGAAGGATCAATACAGGAAAGAGTGTTTCCTGAAGAAAATGTTGTAAACATGTCTCCTGAGGACCTTGTGAAGTTGCAAACTGAAATCAAAGGCCTCGGTGATGAATTTGATAGATACCATGATGATTGGTTGGGAGCCAAAGTCAGATTCATCAAGCTCTCCACGTCCCTCAAGCTCACTGATGCAACTTCTTCGCAAGAAGAAATTCACCTGACTGAAAAAACTGAAAGCGCAGCTGAAAATCAAGCTGCTGAAGAAACTAAAACTGCTAGGGCTGCTGAAGAAATTCCAGCTCCTGATGAAATTGCTAGGGAAACCTCAAATGTTGCGCCTGAAGAACAACCCAGGGCCGCTGAAGAATCTGCTACAGCGCCTTAAGAATCTAAGAATGCCAGGGCGACTACATCAGTCGTGCCTGAAGAAACTAAACCCAATTCATCTGCTCCTCCTGCAAAGTCTTCACCATTGAAGGACATCAACCTTCCTTCTGCATCAGAAGTGAAGAAAACCAAAGCTGCGGAGAAGACAACTGTGAAGAAAAGGAAAGCATCATCAAATGCAGACTCCTCAGCTCCCAAGAAAGTGAGGACTTTGTCAAGTTCCGTCACCAACCTCATTGATGCTGTTCCGATCTCAGTTGTGCCATCAAAGGAAATTGTTCCCTTTGGTGAAGAATATGTCATACCAGATGACATGGATGAAGATAATCCTTCGCTGCTTCTTCAGAGTAGTTGGATGATGAAATTGAAGCGGAAGAGATCCCTTCAACACCACTCATATCATCGCCCATGCCTTAGTTCAAAGCTGAAGAGGCAGGCGTTGAAGAATTGGAAGAAGAAGACGAAGATGTGGACATTGGCTCTACAACTCCAGTGCTCAATGATGATTATTGGGAAAATACTCATCCAAATTCACCCTTGACCACTCAACATCAAGTTCCTCAGTCCCCTGTGCAAACTGAAGAAATTCATACGGGCTCTAAAGAACGTACAACTTCTCCTCCTTCCATTCCTGAAAAAGCTCCAGCTGCAACAACTGAAGAAATAGAGAACCCAACCACTGCTGAAGAACCTGAAGTTACAATTCCTCAGGCAGCAGCTCAAGAGCTTTTGAATACAGAAGCTGCAAAGCCAACATCTATTAATCTATGGCCCAAGCAGAAGAACCCTTACGCTAACAAGCAAAAATCCAAGGCTGATGATTTCTTCGTTGAGCATCATTTCTTCACTGACTTCAATCCCTATGACTCAGCAAGACTTCGACGCAAGAGGTTCTGTGGGCAGCTTGCCAGATGAACTTTTATTCTTCACTCCTATTTGACAAAGACAATGTATTTGAACATCGTCAAATTCCTCATATTGACATGGAGTCTATCCCTTGCTTCCAGCCTGTACTGAATGGTCTTCATGAAGCTGGGCTTCTGAGTTTTTGCTCTGACATATGCGATTTGGAATGAAGAACTCATTCTTCAATTCAGCGGCACTCTGCATCTCACTGGTGATGCTGCTGATATCAATTCATGGGTGCTTTACTGGATGACCGACAACACTCACTACAAAGCCCCAGTATCTGAATTGCTTCATGCCATCCCATTTAATCCTCCTTCTGGACATGCAAGACTGATGTATGCTGAACCTGAACTTCCAAATCATCTTATGCAAGTCATGATGAAGCCTTTGAAGGATGGCCAACCTCCAAGAACCACTTTTATTGTGAAGGAATTGTTGTATGTGCCATGGACAATCTACCGTATTCTAACCAAAACCATCAGTCCAATCAAGGGCTACAACTCTGAAGAAGAAGACGTTGTTGGCATCATGAAGAATCTGCTGTTCAATATCAAGCATGGGATTCCCATCAACTACAACACTTTCTTCATGAGGACTTTGGTGAATGTTGCACTGTCACCATTTGAGTTGAAGCCTGATGCTCCCTGGATCATGAAATTCATCAGAACAAGGTCTTCAATCAACTACAAGGAAGATTGTCAGAATCACCTCAACTATTTTCCTCCTATTGAAGTCCTCAAATGGACTATTTCCTCAGTTGATGGAAAAAGCAAAGCTGCTGTTATTAATGAAGGTACTCGTCCACTGGATGGTCAGATTCGCAAAGCTGCATCCTATTCCACCAATGATGACTTTGCAACTCAAGATTCTGTCGCAAAAGCTTCAAAGCACATTCCTCAAGCCACTGTTCCACGAGCGATGACTGATCGTGAGCTTCTCTTAAGTCTTCATCAAAAGGTCAGTCGCAATCACAAGTGGGTCAAGCACCAGTTTGCTTCAATTCTTCAGAACATGACTGTCACGCAAAACTCTGTGAAGAAGAATCACTACTATGTGCATGAAATCTTCGATCTCACTTGGGCTATTCTTTCACATCTCTACAGTGCTGGATAACTCAAGGAGATGGACTTCCAACAGGAATTTGACTGGTCTCAGCCACCTCCGGAGAAATTCAAGAAGGTCAAAGTTCCTCAGTTGGTTACTAGTTCATTTTATTCATCGCGCGAGACAGATGAAGCTGAAGATTTGGACGACAATGCGTCAGGCCCTACCACAACGGACGACCCCAACAACGCTGGCACTCCTCCATCGACATCATGATGATATTCTTCGTCATTAGTCCTCATTTTTCGTCCCTTTTGGTCATTTGATTACAAGGGGGGGATTTGAGTTAGCCTTCAAGCAGGTCTCTTATATATGGGCTATATTTTCGTTAAGTTACAACTCTTGGTCTTCTGAGGAGTTTGCTCTGATGAGTTGTAAACTTAAGTCCGATGGTGGTCTGACACTTTTTGAACTACTTTCTGCATGCTTATTTCCTCAAGTACCTTAATGCACGCATGCTGAATTTCATCAGGCACCATATTTCATCATGCATTTCAAATTCTTCATTTATATGTTAAATGTGTGTATGAATTACAAGATATAGGGGGAGTTCTCCATGATATTACTCTACAATGTGCATTTTCTACTCAAGCAAAATCCTCAAACATGCACATCTTCGGGGGGAGTTCTTCTATATCTTGCAATCAAATTCCTCAATATCAGTAGTTACACTTCATATGTTTACCCCCGTTGAAAACTTAACCTATTTGTCACCAATCACCAAAAAGGAGATTGTAAGCCCCTCTAGTGGCCCTTAGTGATTTTGGTGTATTGAAGACTTATAGGTTAAGGGTCTAATGTGTTTGTGAGTGTACATAGGTTATATAAGTATCTAAGGAGTTTGATAGTTGCAAACAAAGTTGACCCCTAAAAATGTATGTCTTCAGTTGAAGACTTTGAAACTGATGAAATTGGTGTGACCTTCAAGACATGGATATCAATGCGAGGGTTATGAAGCGTGAAGATTTTTGTTTTCGTAGTTTCATTTTATCTTTCCCGAGCCATAGGAAACACCGTACTGTTAAAGGGGGTCGAGGTAAAACTAAGGAAACACATTTCCATGTGATGCTCAACTCAAAGCCTACACTATCGAATCCTTTTGAGTGAAGCCATTGGAAATCTCATACAGTTCAGTCAATTTCTTTAGTGACAGAGACGAAGTTCTTCTATTCTCTGAGGAATTTGTTCTGACTGCAGAGTTAGTAATTTGCCAGTGCAGATTGCCTACAAGTGAGGAACATGATAGCCCTAAGAATTTTGAGAGCTCAAATTTCCGATGTTGCTGTGCTATGCGCGAGCTGTCCCAAAATATCCTATCCACCTAACAGTCATATCATTTAAGGGCATTTGTGTCTTATCATGTCGGGCTGCTCCCTAGGCTATAAATAGCCGCCCCCTACAACCACTAGTTGGTTGGCTGCTCCGAGAGAAACTGACACTTGTCATTAGAGCAACCCATCCTCCGAGGACTTTGAGTGAAAATCATCACGTGAGTAAAAACCCAAAACCCCAACACCTAAAACCCAAAGTGATTGAGCATCACTTAAGAGATTGTTCCTGTGTGGAACTGACGCTTGTTACCTTTGAAGACTGTGCATCTTCCAAACGGTTAGGCATCAATGGTCTAGAGCATCCAAGAGGAATTGTGGATCGACAGGTGACCAAGTCTGTGAAGGTTTGGAAGTCACCTTGAAGACTTACCACGAGTGATTGGGCGAGGTCTGTGTGACCTTGGCTCAAGGGGAATATGGTGATGACTGTGTGTCCTCAGGTTTGAATACCTAGCCGCCCTAACCAGACGTACAACTGTCACAGCAGTTGGAACTGGTCTACCAAATCATTATCTTCACCAAGCCTACTGGTTCTATTTCCTCAACCCTTTGATTTCCTCATTCATGTATTGATGAACTTGATATGTACTATTTGAAGACTTTGACTAAAGACTTTCTCAATTTCCTCAATCCTATTTCTTCAGTCTTTTGTCTTCAGCCTGCTTATCCTATTTACACGCTACTTGTGCTCTGTGTATACTTTCATTTCATCATTATGACCATGCTACTGCTTTGTTGTGCATGCACCTAAGTATCTATACCGATGCTAGTAGTTCGTTGCTTTGGAAATTTCTCACCTAGAATTTCCCCAGTGACAAATTTGTAAAAATCGCCTATTCACTCCCTCTAGTTGATATAACACACTTTCACCAACGCTTGCCGGAACTCCTCCTTGCGTGTGTCCATCATGGCATCGATGGAGTGCATGCGTTTGTCCAATATTTTGTCAATGTGGTCTGTTTTCCTTGATTCGGAGTGTCGTATGTCGGTGGCGAGTTGCTCGATGCGGTCGAAGACCGAAGATGATGTGCTTTGCCTATCCATCACAAGACTCGAGTAGAGGTGAGTATGAAATGAGATAAACAATACCAAGATACCTTTCGCGAAGTTGAGGATGTATCCCGTGTCACTCAATGTGAATTGAGAGAATAGTGGAATTGGTACCAAACTTGTTCACTCACACATACAAACTAAAGCTTATAGAGTGGCTTGGTTAGGACAAGTGGCACAAAATTCAAGCAAATGTTAGTCCAAGATATCGAAAATGTTGAGGAAGATTCATAAAATTCCAGGGTAAAGCAAATAGATCAATAACTATGGTGGCGCAAAGGAACACACACACAGATAGATAGATGAGATCCGCGCAAGAAAGCAATGAGCATAAAATGGGTTGCCACGCAAAAAGCTCGTGTTGCACGGATACTAGAGAGACAATAGCTTGATTGCTCAAATGGGCTAGATATGCTTGTTCACCAAGCTATGAGAGTAAACATGTTGTCATCAATCCCATGTATGCTATATATGTATGATACCAAAATGATGCCAAGATATATGATATGCAAAATGGCTCAATGCTATTTCTATTGCTTACAAGCTCTTTTGTATCTCCTCTTTTTCTTAAAAGCTTTTGCTCTTTTTTTTGAACTATGGTTGATGCTCGAGCCAAGTATGATATGAGACAAGTATGTAAGATATGGACGGGAGAGACTCATGTCACAATGATGATAGCAAGATGATTACACGCTCAAATTAGCTATGCGTAGTAGGCGTATCACTAAGGTGCACAATGCAACATGGCCCATCAGTTCTGAACTCGCTAGTCTCGATAGGTAAGGTACACAATAGGCTCGGGGTGATCAATGCACTAGCAAGAAAATGTACAATCATACCTAGATACCAAAGATGGTACAGAGGTAACTGTCATCGACCAGTCATGTGTAAGCAAATATGTATGATGTTGAAGTCGTGTCAATGATGAGTGGTGGTGATGTCGAAGTCGGAGCGTTCCTAGTTAGCGAAACACCCTAGGAAACGTGAAATACCACAACTCAAAATCTCCAATGTCAATGTCAAATGGTGGTCGCGGAATAGGGTGGTGGTTCCGGACTTGGTATTGCGGAAGTGGATGGTGTAGGTTGATGAAAAAGTAACCGTCCCTAAGTAGCCTAAACACCTTAAGAGACTCTAGTCACTACTCAAACAACCATAAATGCTATATGTGTCAAAATGGGTTAGGTTTGAGGAAAGCTATGGTGGTATGGTGGATGATATGGTGGATGGCCTAAAGACATATGTCAAAATGGAAAGAATTTGATGCAGTAAAATTGGTCATTTAACCTATCTAGATGGATGAGGGATGTCAATAGCTACTCAATGAGCTAAAGAATGCGAAAATCGAACTCCGGATGTGGAAGTTATGGGTGAAACGGTGAAGCGGTGATGACTGTTGCAGGACGGCCGTGCGCACGGGAGTAAAGGGTTGTGAGCACGGGGTCCGAGCGCACTGGACATGGCCATGTGCACGGGGTGTCTAGGGAGTTTTCGGGTGATGCAGAGCATCCTAAGGACATCACCATGTCAAGAATCCGTTTGGCAAGTGACACGTGCGACCTCTACTCCTCATACATAAAGGTGAATCATCTCCTTTACACGTGTTCACTTGACCCTTCAAGGATGGTATACTACTTGACACTCCACTCGTGTGCACGCATAGGTAATGTCGGAGCTTCACGGACGACGAGGAGTAGTGCAAGCGCCGAGGAACACCTACACCATCCGCGAGGGAAGCTTGGAAGCGACGACGAAAGAAGACGGAGCTGCTGGCGCATCAGCAGCCGAACATCCGGCGACCAGCCCGGACATCCGGTGCTTCAGCAGAGGTCGGACATCCGGCATCACCCCGGAAATCCGGAAAGGGCAACAGAAGGCACCCGAAGAATTGCCACCACTAGGCCGGACATCCGGCCCGTGCCCCGGACATTCGGCCTCCCACGAATGGCCGGACATCCGCCCCCCAGCCCGGACATCTGGCGCCTGCCTGCGCACAGAGTCGGGCCAGAGGCCCATGTATCCTCTCCCACTTACCCCTTCATGGCTAAGACTATATATACTCCTCCCCCACCTCATTTCTAGGGTCAGCGAATGTGATAGCTCATTTCAGACTAGAGCTTTGCTCATCTTAGTGGTTCTACTCCTAGGAGAGACTGCGGCCCCTCTACGGAGAAGATCCACGACGGATTCAAGACCCCTAAACGGGAAGATCCTTCGCGGATTCAAGACCTCCTCACGGAGATGAACTTTACCTTGTATCTTTCCCTTTGTTGTTCATGTACCTTGTGATCTTGTGTGTTTGATTGTCTAGTGGATGTGTGATTGGACTTGTTCTTGAGTGTTTTCCATTGTGTTTTCTCCCCGTGTTCATCATGTTCTTTGCGGGATCCTCTCCATTTTGTGAAAGATCGGCCATCTAGGATTCCACCCTACATCATATGGTATCAGAGCCACGGTTTCTCACGAATTTGGAGCCTCCTCGCCATTTTCTAGCCTTGTTTTGTTGTGTTCTTCCCCAAATTCGAAAATTCTCCAACGAAAATAGCCCCAATTTTTTTTGTGACCTGTTGGTTTGATGATATTTTGTTGATTTTGATCCGTGGATTTGCTTGGTTTCAAGTTGATCTAGCATTTCCCCAAGTTTCCCCATCTTTCCACCACAAAATCCGTCAAATTTTGCTCCCAAAATCATCAAATTCCGCCCCCAAACGAGTTTGGAAGTCCCAATCCCGATCTGGAATCGTCGGGCCGGACATCCGGGCCATAGGCCGGACATCCGGGCCATCGGGCCTGATATCCGGCCTTTGGAGGGCAAAATCCCGCGCGGTTTTGGGCATCAGGACCGGATTTCCGGACCCGACCCCGGATGTCCGGCCCCTGGGAATTCAGCCACCCGTGTTTCACCGTTTTGTCCATAACTAATTCATCCGAACCCCGATTTCGACGTTCTTGAGCTCGTTTGAAGCTCTTGACATACCCCATAACATAAAAATACCATCATCATCATTTGGCTCCATCATATTTTGTGGATTTTGGCATCTTTGCCTAGGGCTTCCACCATATCATCCGCTATACCACCACGGACTTCCGCAACCTAACTCATTTTGTCCACCATAGCATTTGAGGTTGCTTGAGTAGTGATTTGAGTCTCCTAAGGTGTTTAGGCTACTTAGGGACAATTGCTTCTTCATCAACCACCACCACCACTTCCGCATAGCTTAGTCCACTATACATAGCCAATGAAACCTAACCCAATTTTGTTGAGCTTGTTTGAGTTGTGGCTCGTGTCTCCTAAGGTGTTTCGGCTACTTAGGGACCGTGACTTCCACTCCTACAACGTGTATAGCCCATCATACATTTCCACCACCATAACTCATTTTGACCGGGTTTCCACCAACAATTCCGCAACCACCACCGCTTGTCCGCTACCACCATTTGACATTTGTCCTTGAGATTTTGAGTTGTGGTTTTTCCGTTTCCTAAGGTGTTTCGGCTAATTAGGAACGAGTTTACATCAAGAGCACCACCTCTCATCATCGACACGGACGGTAACCTCGACGACATCATTGTATATTCCACTTGCAATTGCATTGTTAACCCCTAGCCCATTTTGCGTCACTTGCCTATCGAGACCAGCCTTTGAGTATTGCCGGCAACGTTACTTGTGCACATTAGTGATGATTGATATGCTCTTCCATTGCATATATACCATATCATATTGGTATCATCATATCATCCCTTGTGTCAGAAGATTGTTCCCGCATATACACAATTGCTATCTTGGTTTGTGCATCGTGGCCATATACAAAAAAAAAGAGAAAGAATAAGCTTTTAAGCAAAAAGAGAAAGACAAAGAAGCTTGTAAGCAAGAGTCATAGCATCATACCACATTGCATATAAGATTGCCAAATCAGATCATCTCGGATCATCTTGTGCTAAAAGCACCAGAACATCATACACATAGCATACTTGTGATAGGAAGTCGCTACATTTTGTCTCATATAGGTAGTGCACAAGTTCGTATCCGCCTATTGAGCAATCGGCTAGCGTCTCTCTAGTGTTGTGCGACAAGAGCATTTCCCATGGATTCCACATTTTCAGCTCAATCCTTGGTTGCACAACCACATTTATCTATCCGTGCGTGTGTTTCTGTGTGCCACTCCTTGCTATTGGTCTAATTGTTTCACTTACGAATTTGTGAATCTCTTTCAACTTTATTGACTCTTGCTAACATTTTGCATCAAATTTTCGTGCCACTTATCCTAACCAAGCCACTCGATAAGCTTTACTTGATAGGTGTGAGTGAACAAGTCCGGTACCAATTCCACTATTCTTTCATTTCACATTGTGTGAAAAGGGATACATCCTCAACATTGGGAAAAGGTAACTTGGTATTATTTATCTCATATCCTACTCACCTTTGCTCGAGTCTTGTGATGGATAGGCAAAGCATTTAATCTACTTCGTTCTACAACAAAAACGACAAGTTCGATGCCATGACGAACCACATGTGCGCCAACATGGATGCTCAAATGAAGGAGCTCAAAGCCCTCATCAAGAACCGCAAGAGGTCTCCCTCATCTTCGAGAAGACTCTCAAGTGCACATCCTTCCGAGCTACCATCTCCGGCAAGATCTCATCGGCATCGACACCATGAACGACAAGAACGTGAAGGTCAAGAGCTCAAATCCAACAACCGCTCCACGACTTCACCATGTACCTTGGCATCTTCGCCAAGCGACTTCAAGGCATCTTCGCCTTTGGACATACGGCATCTTTGCCAACAAGCACCTCAAGATTATGCTCAAGAGAAGCTACCCAAGCTCAAGTCCGCGACTTCTACGAGCTACTACTACCTCGACAATGAACACGAGATTCCTTTCTATGGGACTCAAGACCCCGAGGAGTATCTCGAGTGGGAGCGCAAGATGGAAGACTACCTCAAGCTACATCAAGTTCCCTACGAAGATCAAGTTTAGTGCGCCACAAGAAACTTCCACGACAACGCGTCAACATGGTGGCTTCACACACCTTCGACGAGCTTCAACATGAATTGGCCCAAGACGAAGAAAGCTATGCGGCGAGAGTTCGTGCCTCCCACCTACACGGAACAACTTCTACGCCAATTGGAGAACACCAACCAAGGATCCAAGTCCATCGACAAGTACTTCAAGGAGATGAAGAATGTCTTGCGACGAGCCGGCGTGGACGACCCCATTTCGATGAAGCTCCACTTCATGATGGGATTGCACAACGACATCTACAAGGCTATCTTCCTCGAGAACTACAAGTCCCTCGACGACAACTACATTGGTGCTCTCAAGGCGGAACAAGAACTCATGAAGGCCAAGGCTTCTTCACCGCAAGCACACTTCTCGAAGACCAAGCTCCAAGACGGCGAGCATGAGGCTAGTACCACCACGATGTCTAAGCCCAACGAGCTCCAAGAAAACGCTCCCAAGTTCGACTCCACCGCCATCCCTCTTTGTGGCATTGATGATGCCGAGTCTACTTCAACTCTTTTTCAAGACGCTGCGGCGACGACGACGACTACGGAGCTATTCGAGGACCAAGCTTCGGAGGCGGTCGACATGGTGACGAGCAAGGATGATGCTTCCATCTTAGGAGGCGAGAGTGATGATGTTCCATCTTCGGCCTTCATCCACGGCGACGATGACGAGATGATCGAGCATGGGATTTCCCCTTCCGTCATGGAGGAGAGTGATGATGTGCCATCTTCGGCCTTCATCCACGGCGACGATGATGAGATGGTTGAGCATGGGATTTTCCCTTCGACCACAGCAGCGTATGATGACTTGAGTGACTTGTGCCACCATACTGAGAGTGAGAGCGAGTTCACCACTAGCCCCATATATGACGAGTTGCCCCAATTCCCATGTGAGGAGAGCCACAACCCCCACCACTTGAGTGAGATGAGTGACTCCACCATATGCGACATTGAGAGCACCTACCTTGAGGGAGTGAGTGAGCCACCACATAGAGAGAGTGAGATAGTGGATAGGTCATGTGAGGCCAATTTCAACACTAACGACTTGACCTCTACCTCTATTGTGTCTTCTCATTTGGTGCTAGGTCCCATTTATGAGGACACGCCGATCCTCGACGACTTCGTCCTACCATTGGACAAGACGATGGCCATGGTGGAATATGATGCACCCCCCACATGGTTCCATCAAGATGAAGATGATGACCACCTTTTGGTCTTTCCCACCTCCCCTACACCACATGAGTGGAATGAGAAAGGTAACAAAGGTGAAGGTGATGCTCTCATCCCACTAGTGGACTATGTTACAATTGATTGCTTGCATGATGTTGATCCACCTATTGCCATGCTTCATTCTAGTATGATTTCCCCATGCGATGATTTACCCATTTATGATGAGTTTGATGATTGCCATGTGGAGTCTATTAGTTGTGATGCCATGTTGCATAGGCTTTCTTGTAATAATTCTCTCGAGCACATCATGTTTGACAATCCGCTTGACTTGTCATATGCTATGAATGAGATCAACCATATGTCATATTTGCAATCTCTTCATAGTGACTATGCACATGCCATTAAAATAAACCCAATTTGCACTTATGGCATAGATGACAAGCCCATGGTTATTGGCATTTGTTTTTCTTGTGATGATATTGACATGCTTCCTTTGCATCATATCCATCATATGCCATGCCATGATTACCTAGCTTCGTACATGCATTGTTTTGGATGTTGTTCCACTTCTCCACACTATGCTTCCGATATTGCTCATGAGGAGACCCCCATAGTTTCCTCATACATATTAGGAGATTTTGATCCATCCCATCCATTGCATGATCCCAATCCTTATATGCACCATACACTCCCCATGAATGAACATGCTATAGATGTGCCATATAATTGTATGCTCAATTTGCATCCACATCATGCTATGCACAATAACTATTCATTCATGATGGATGACATGTTCTTATACCATGCATCAAATCTCTTTGAGCGATGCATATCTTGTGCTAACTCACACATGCACATACACATCATGATGGACGATGTGTACATTTACCACGCGCACAATTTCTTTTGTTTGTGTGTCTTTTGTGTAGGTCCCCATACTTACTTGTCAACCTCGCAAGAGCACGAGTTGACGAACCGAGCTCTAGATAGCAACGACGACTTGGGATTCCATGGATTATCATTCCAACCGCTCCCTTCGCGCATTCCTTCTTCATAGCACTCACATGGTTATGGGTTATTGTCCATTATATCTCTTATGCCCCTCTTGCCATGTTCACTTTGCATGATATGCTCATTTATATGCCTTTGCCATGCATTTGTGACCCATGCTTCGCATTACACATGATGATTGATTCTCATACTTGTATGTGTATTTGCAAGCTTGGTGGAAATATTGCTTGTTATTGCCATGTTTGCTTTGTGCCAAATGCCTATGATGATACCTTGTTCATGCTATATGCTCGTGCTTGTGATATGTCATGTGCATTGCTTATGCCAACTATTGGCTCACATGACATGATTGCTATGAACTCATCTGGTGTGTTGCATCTTCGCTCCACTAGTTTGCACGACATGATTGATATGCTTGCTTATGTTGCATCACCAATCATTCATACTTGCTCCTTTCATGCGGTTGATGACAACCATTGCCATGCTTTGCACATGATTGATATTGCTTGTTGTCATATGTCTCCACATGTTGCCTCTCTCATGCTACCATGTATTGAGCGCAACCATGATTTTAGTCTTGCCAATGAGATTGCCCCCGTAGCATTCTCGCATTTATTTGGAGATTATTACATCATTTTTTTGAAGCATGCTTGTTTTACCTCCTTGCACCATATGCCTAGTGCCATGAATATAGCTATTGTTGCATCATATTATTCATGCACTTTTGCTCCTAATGGTTATGTGCAAGACAAGAGAACCATCATGATGGATGATGTGTTTATCTACCATGCGCATACGTTCTTCCTTTTGTTGTGTGCATGTGTAGGAAAGTTGGACTATGTGTTGACTTCCACTTCACGTGAGTTGACCATTCGAGCTCTTGAGAGCGAACCACTTTCTACCACAACTCTTCTACATCGCACTTGCTTGTGCTTCGGCATTGTGAAGAATGCACAAGGACATGCTTTCAAGGTGATATCCTTCTCTTTCGAGAACCCAAAAACCATGAGCATGAATATTGTGGATCATACTACATGTGTTGCTTGCACCATGGGACTTATTTGTCATCTTGGACCCCTTGATCGCGCACATGTTAGTGATATTGCTTTCTTTCACGATAGCCACATTGCCATGCCTCATGTTATATATGCCTTGTGTGTTGCATCCGACTTGTGGATTACTTGCTCCTATCATATGCTTGGTTGCAACAATATCATCTCTTCACATATGCCATGTCCCATTGCTTGTCACATGATTGACTTGTTTGCCTCACACATGATGAACAATTGCTATTTCTATTGTGTTGAGTGCCACTCGATTTTCACTACACCCTATGCACATTATGCTTGGATTGTCTTGCACTTGACCTTTGTGTTTAGACACTTCATTTTCTTTGGTGTTGTGAATGATTCATATGCCTACCATAGACCTTTCATTGAGCGCTTTATGCATGCTTGCTATGACTTTGAGGTAGATGCTTATTCTCTTGTCACACATATGCGCATCTCTACCTCACATTTACATGCTTGTTTCCATGATGACCTTGATTGTGCTCAATTGATGTGCTTAAATGCCATGCCACAACCCTTTGTCACACCCTATGCTATGCTTGATGACAACACTTGTTGGGTGAATCACCTCTTGAATGCTTGGTTTTGCACTAACGCTAACCACATTTGTTTTTCCAAGTGTTTGTTGTCCTTGCTCCTTTTGAAGGAATCACTAGACGGTGCGACATTGGAGAGTGCACATGTAAAGCTTCAAGATGATGAGTACTTCGTGATCGTCCACATCTACACGACGACGCCATCTCTTTCCCATGGTGATTTGGTTTTCGATCAGAGGTCGGATCTTTCCCAAGGGGGAGGGGATGATGCGGAGCATCCTATGGACATCACCATGCCCAGAGTCCGTTTGGCAAGTGACACGTGTGACCTCTACTTCTCATACTTAAAGGTGAATCATCTCCTTTACACGTGTTCACTTGACCCCTTCGAGGATGGTATACTACTTGACACTCCACTCGTGTGCATGCATAGGTATTGTCGGAGCTTCACGGATGATGAGGAGGAGTGCAAGCGGCAAGGATCACCTACACCATCAATGAGGGAAGCGTGGAAGAGAAGACGGAGGAAACGGAGCTGCTGCAAGCTACAGGCTCTGGACGTCCGCCACACACCGGACGTCCGACGTGTCCCAGGCGACCGGACGACCGGCAGCCACCGAACGTCCGTGACTTCGTTAACAGAACGTAATCGGTGGAAAATAGCGGAAGTCCGAGAGCTACTGGACGTCCGGTCCCTCCCGAGCCACCGAACATCCGGTGCCCAGCGGACGTCCGCTCCCTGCCTGTGCGCAGCCGCGGGCCTTTTGGCCATGTATCCCTTTCGCCCCTCACTTACCCCTTCGTGGCCTTAGACTATATATACTCCTCCACCTCCACCATTTTAGGGTTAGCATTGATTTAGCTCGTATGTGAGATAGAGCTTTGCTCATCCATTACGGATCTACTCCACGAGAGAGACCGCGGCCCCTCTACGGAGAAGATCCACCTTGGATTCAAGACCCCTGAACGGGAAGATCCTTCGCGGATTCAAGACCTCCTCACGGAGATGAACTTTACCTTGTATCTTTCCCTTTGTTGTTCATGTACCTTGTGATCTTGTGTGTTTGATTGTCTAGTGGATGTGTGATTGGACTTGTTCTTGAGTGTTTTCCCTTGTGTTTCTCCCCGTGTTCATTGTGTTCTTTGTGGAATCCTCTCCATTTCGTGAAAGATCGGCCATCTAGGGTTCCACCCTACATCACCTCCTCTCCAGCCTCTTCGACCTCGTCCTGTAGGAGATGGACATGAGGAAAGGCATCACGGGTCATCTATCTTTTTTCAATCTTAAACTTGTCGGCAATCGGCAAATTCTAATTCAAATAATGTAATCCTTTCATCCATGTTTTTGTTCTGTGATGCTTGCACTTGTATCTGCATGTCAATGAAAGAGATAAACCTTGTCGGGAACCCGTGCATGTATATGTCCATGCAGAGGTGGAATGCCTCTTTACTGTAATTAAACGAGTTTTTCCTCGGCAGGATATCCCGCCGGCACCCTTTTTGTCTGCAGGAGAACCATGTCTTCCGGGGAACTGACTGAGGTGCCAACCCCCCGCCCACTCCCTTTTATCTAGGGCCACTGTGACCGTCCCAGGACGAAGCAACGTTCGAGCCAAGGATGGGAGCACCCTAGTTCCAAGGGAGCGACGAGGTTTCTCTATGCACAAGTTATAGCTTTACAGAACACTAATGGATAAAAAGGGTAGAACTTATCTGTTTTGGATTGCCGGGGATCGTAGTGCCAGGGCATCTTCTCAACTCCTTATCGAAGCCAAGTTCGCGGCAGGAACCTGCAACTCCATGTAGATGAGAATGAATGCAGGATGCGATCCTATCTATATGCATATGCAAATGCTCATGAAATGCTTATGCGGTGATCTTGGAATGCTCATGCATGCATGCCATCTCGGTCGGGGGCCCCCCATAGCGCTTCTTTATTTTTTCTTGCACGGGGTCATCGCCCCGGCTTTGTACAAGGGGTTACATGCAGCTGAGGCAAGGCATGTACAAAAGGGTGGCTACCGGGCAGTGCCGGGCAGCCTCGCACCTTACGGGTGGTAATTATGGAGATGCTCAATATTCCATGAGTTTTACAACTGAGTGCCATCCCTGGTCTCCAGACGGACTGCGCCAGGTCTGGTGACTCGTACCACCCGGTAAGGGCCTTCCCACTTCGGTGACAACTTGTTTGTACTCTTGGTAGACTGAACGCGCCTAAGGATAAGGTCACCTTCCTCAAAACACCGGGCATGAACCCTGTGGCTATGATAGCGACGCATGGCTTGCTGGTAGCGTGCATCACACGTAGCAGCCCGGAGACGGTTTTCCTCGAGTAGCACAGCGTCGTCACGTCGGTGCTGATCTTGCGCTACTTCATCGTAGGCAAGCACTCGAGAGGACCCGTAAATGAGTTCCGTGGGGATAACTGCTTCTGCCCCATAGACCAAGGAGAAGGGAGTCTGCCCGGTAGCTCGGTTAGGTGTCGTTCTGAGGGACTAGAGAACTACCAGCAGCTCCTCGATCCACCGCCTGATGTGCTTCTGAAGTGTATCAAAAGTTCGTGTCTTGTGTCCACGAAGCACTTCAGCGTTTGCCCTCTCAGCTTGTCCATTGCTCCGGGGGTGTGCCACAAAAGTGAATGAGATTTTGCATCCGACGGTATGAACACATTGCATGAAGGTGTGGCTCGTGAGCCGGTTGCCATTGTTAGTGATGATCCTTTCCGGAACTTCGAAACGACACACCAATTCGTTCAAGAACTTGATAGCTGACAGGGCAGTCACCTTTCTCACGGCAGTCACTTCCGGCCACTTTGTAAACTTGTCGATGGCAACGAACAAGAATGCAAAGCCTCGATTGATCGGGGGAAGGGGTTAAGGATATCGAGCCCCCAGACCGAATATGGCCATGATAGAGGGATTGTTTGAAGAGCTTGGGCGGGCAGGTGTATTTTCTTGGAATGGAACTGGTAGGCTTCACATTTTGTGACTAACTCAACCACATCTTGGAGGACTGTGGGCCAATAGAATCCTTGTCAGAATGCTTTTAAACTAATGCCCTTGATCCAATGTGGGAGCCGCACATTCCTTTGTGAATCTCAGCCAGCAGTTTCGTTCCATCCTCCTGGCAAACACACTTCAATTTCACGCCATTGGACCTCCTTCTGTATAGAGTGTCATTGACAAACTGATACACACTGGCCCTCCGGGCTACTCTTTCAGCTTTATCTTGATTGCCAGGGAATTCTCTAGTTTGGAGGAAGTGGACAATGTGCCTTTCCCAAGTTGGAGCATGGGGCTTGGCAACGAGGACTAGCGGCACCTCCTTTGCTGTGGGAGCACTAGCCTCGTTCGCAGGGTCCATAGGCTCGGCTAGAGGGGGTGGTCCGGCAGACTGTGAGGAGTTGTTTCTGGCAGGGTCTCTGCCGGGAGCGGGTAGCTTGACCAGGGGAGGCTTACCGTAGTCCAACTTTCTCCTTTTCAGGGCCATTGTGGCTGGTGATACGGAGGGTTGAGAGAGATGGAGAACAAAAGTTCCTGGTTCCACAGGAAGCTTCTGCGCAGCACACTTTGACAGGTGATCAGCTATGCTGTTTTCCGCAAGGGGTACGTGCTCTGTTTGCAACCCATCAAAGTGCTCCTCCAATCTCCTCACTTCCTTGACGTATGCTTCCATCAATGGGCTTTGATAATCCTTGTTGACTTGTCTCACCACAAGCTGTGAATCTCCTCGAATGATCAACTTTTTAATTCCCAATTCTACTGCAATCCTGAGTGCGGCTGGTGGCTTCTTCCCGCGCAAAGTGCATCTGGACGATGTACTTCAAGTGCTCCCCGGAGGGGGCAACAACAAGCACGCCAGACCCTGCACCTTGTAGGGAAAAAGCACCATCAAAATACATGATCCATTCTTGGGGTGATTCCTTGCCGGGGATGGCTGTCTCTGTCCTTTCGTCATAAGGGGTTGGCGTCCATTCTGCAATAAACTCTACCAATGCCCTACTCCGAATAGTTGATGTGCTCTCAAACTTCAAACCAAAGTTGGACAACTCCAAAGCCCATTCCACTATTCTGCTAGTTGCCTCAGGGTTTCGGAGTATTCTTTGCAACGGAAAATGAGTAACAACCGTGATCTCATGGGCTTGGAAGTAGTGGCGCGGTTTCCTTGAGGCCATAATGATGCCAAAGATCAACTTTTGCACACCAGAGTATCTCGATCTAGCCCCCTGTAACAAGGAGCTGACGAAGTACACTGGGCGCTGCACCATTTCCTTCCTTGTCGCGTCCTTGGGGTTGTTTTTATTGTTGTGCTCATTACTGTCCTAGTCCTTTTCTAACTCTGCTGTTCAACCTGATAACACTCTTGAAGGTCGTGGCCTTTGGTCCGATGGATCTTGCAGTACGGCCCATCGCCTTTCCCAACTTTTTTGGCGGTAGCGGCTTCTCGGTAGGCAGCGCACGCGGCAGCTTCCTTGCCGGGGGCCTCAGCCTTGGCCTTCTTGCCGGTACTAGACGTGCCCGATCCTTCCACAGTCATCACTGCCTTATCCCTCGACTTCTTATTGTGCTTCTTGCTCTTTTTCTGGCTAGTTGATTCATCCTCATCCTCCGAACCAACATTAATGCAATCTTCTTCTCCGGGAAAATTCCTTCCTTCCTCCATCCGAGCACATTTATCCACTAGTGTATATAGTTCTTTCACAGTCTTGGGCAACCGCGCGTTCATCTTGGAACGAATGCGGCGGTTGCGCACATTGACCTGGAAAGCTGCTATAACAGCTGCCGGATGGATATTCGAAATGTTTTTATGAACTTTACTGAATCTCTATAAATACTTACGGAGGGTTTCTCCTTCCTTATGCTGGAGAAGCTGCAGGTCGCTGGGCTTGTCGGGCTCTTGGTGGCCACCGGTGAAGGCACCGATGAACTCGTGGCACAGGTCTGCCCATGACGAAATGGAGTTCTCTAGCAGGTGCATCAGCCAAGACCTCACATTGGACTTGAGAGCCAAAGGGAAGTAGTTGGCGAACACCTTCTCATCTCTTCCCCCGACAGCCCGAACAACGATGGTGTAGATGCTCAGGAACTCTGCCGGGTTCAGCCTCCCGTCTTATTTCTCAGGTATATCTGGCTTGAACGTGCGAACGGACGACCAACAGACTTGCCGCAGCTCTCGTGTAAAGACAGGGAAGTCAACCTTGAAAGGCAGGCACCTGCCGACACCGAGCGCAGGCTCATCGATGTTGAGGCCGTCGCACCCGTCGGCCTGGTGGGGGTCGTTGCGGCGCCGTTCAGCGACGATGCGCGCATCTCTCCACCGCCGATCTTCCAGGGTTCGACATTGGCCTCGACGTGCTCGAGGGTCAGAAGAGGCCATCAAGACGTCGTCGGGGTCCTGATTCTGTTGCGCCCTCGCCAGCTGCCATGGTGGGGACTACACCATGGGGACAGCCCCTTCCGTCCGGCCAGCAGTGCGGGCGGTGGCTATCGCTTGTGGAGGTTGCGGTGGGCAGGCTCGTCGTGAGCCCCCAGCTTCGGCGAAACCGAGCAGGCTTCGGATGGTGGCACGCCATTTATCCATCTGCTCGGCTGCTGGCGGGAACCTCAGTAGTAACTGAGCTCGCGCCATGGCCTCCATGTTTGTGCTTGGCATAGATGTCGATGACGTCGACTGCACCGTCGCCAGGCTCGTGATGATGCCAGCGGCGGCGGCGCCGCGCCCATGCTGATGTGGGATGACCACCTGGGCAGTGGGGTCGCGCAGCGGTGGTGCTCGAAGATCAGCGACTCCGTCGAGCGCTGCAATCTAGTTGGCTCGCCCAGGAGGAGGCACATGCGCCGCGGTCGCTCCCATGGTGGGGGCGACCGAGGGCGATGGCTCATCCCGGACCGAGCATCGTTGCTGCGGCTGTGCCAGTCAGTGAGAGGAGGGGGCGCGGACAGAGTGACCCCCTTTCCCGCACCTTGTAGGGCATGACCGTCAAGGCATTGCTAATGTTGTTCTCTTCCGGTAGCTCCGGCCCCCGTGTCGACCGCGGGGGAGGTGGTGATGATGCCACCTGCTCCAACCACATCCCCAGCAGTGTCCATGTCCTTGTGTGCCCCCGCATCCCCCGCGGTGTTAGAGGCTGCAGGCGGTGGAGCCTTCGAAGTGGATGGAAGGGCCGAGGCACCAGATTTCGTCTTGGACGCCATGGTTGACGGCGCTGTCGAATATGAAGATGGTGATGAAGATGATGCGTTGCGCACACTTTCAGGTTCGCGCAAGCGATCCTTCTACCTGGCGCGCCAAAGATGTCGCGGGATATCTACGGCCATCTATGGGACCGGGTGGCCCCTTGCTAGTTCGGCAGGGGGACGTCGCGTTGCACAAAGAGTTGAACGGTGTATGACAACACGCGAGAGAGCACACAAGCAATTTACCCAGGTTTGGGCCGCCACGAGGCGTAAGACCCTACTCCTGCTTTGGCGGATTGATGGTGGAATGAGTGAGGTGGTGCATGGTACACTTGCTCGGCATGGTTTGCCTTAGGGCCGCAGTGATCACGCGCGTATGGTGGTGTGGGTTCATCAACTTTCCAACCCTTTCTACGGTTGCCATGGGCCTCCTTTTATAGATTAAGGGGTTACCACAGTGGCAAAGTAGTCATTATTCACTGATAAGATAGCGGACAGTGCTATCACCTAACTCTGCAGGCTAACATGGCTCTCCTCTTGGTGATGTCTTGCTTCTCTGGCTTGGCCTTGGTCTATCTGCTCTGAGCTAGTACTCTGTATATCTTGGTTTCTTATACTCTGACTTGGGCTGGTGCTTCAATCTTGTTCTTGAGCCTGTGCACAGTCTGGGCAACAGACCCAGGGTCTGTTGCACCGACACTCGGCTCCTGTGCTTACCTCGTTATGTTCTGTACATTCGGCTAAGAAGGTAAATGGAGAACCCCTCTGATTGTACTTCTGGCTAGTCCAATTAAGCACCTTAGGAGGAGAAAGCTGAAAACTGACTGACATAGTAAGCGTGAATTGATCAGCGATCCGATGACAAGTATTAAACTCAAAAATCATTGGCGATTTCTCCGTGTCACACGCAGGGTTCGTCCTAGCACAAACCACGTGATTACAAAGCCATGCCTCGGCTCCCAAGTATATCACAAAGTATTGGAGGCTAGTCATTAGCCTCCGCCGTCAAGCTACTATTGCTAAGTGAAAGCAACATAGCCGCATAGTCTGATTGCCTAGTCTCTCTCACACACTACCTCCTTTGTGTACATAGACGTCGGCTAAGGGTGACAGTGTAGAGACGGAACACCCCTCGTGATATTCACTTGGGGGCTTAAGCCGACGACTGGTAACTTTCAGAATAAACAAACGGCCACACATGAGTCAAAATAAAACTATCACATTTTAAACACACGCAAATGGGCCGCATTATAAAGAGCAAGGTCCAGTCGACAACTTAACACACTCAGTTAATAATTACATCTTTTGAGCACTGACCCCCTATCGCCCGAGCGCCATCCATAACTTGCGCGAAAAATATTGTTCGGGGCGGCGATGCTCCTTTCCAACCGGCGGGGGACCAGTGGCCATGTCCATTGGCTTGATCCTAGGCCAATGAACCATGGTCTTCACGAAGGCCAGCCTACCTCCTTCAAGGCAGGCAGAGCGCTTCATGGCATCAATCCGGGACGGCGCATCACGCAACTTCTGCACCAGGCCGAAGTAGCTGTCCGGAATAGGCTCTGCGGGCCACAGCCGGACACAAAGATCCTTCAAGGCAGGCTCGGCCATCCGATGCAGCTCCATCAGGTCACTGAGGAGCGGAGGGTGCTCGGACGCCTAGAACTGCGACCAGAAGAGCCACCGCTCAGAGTCCTCCTCCCGAATGGCATAGTGCTCCGCCACAGCCGCCACACTCTTCGGAAGCTCGGTGAAAATGCCTGTGGAATGCCAGACCCGCGTCAGCAAGGCAAACCTGTTGCCGCCAAAAACACTCTGCAATAAGTATTTCTTACCATCAGCGATTTGTTTCACTTGGCAGAGCTCCTCCTGGACACCCCATACTTCGGTTCTGGACTCTTGGAGCCCTTTGTCCACCTTGGACAGTTCAGCGAACTGCTCTTTTTGCTTTTTCTCAAGGGCCTCACATTTAGTGACATCATCCTTGAGCTCCACCTACACTTCGGCCAATCGAGCCTCGTGCTTCTCGCTGGCAACCTTCGCCGTCTCAAGTTCGGCCACTCCCTTTTCGGCAGCCGCTTTCTTTTTGGCCGTCTCGTCCTCGGCTGAAAGCACATTTGCTCCCTGGGTGGTTTTGGTAATTAATGACAACATACTTTGTGGTTGGACTAATGCTTTTATCAAGTATGTTTCAGGAAATTCAATCACATTGGCTATGGCAAAAGGACTGAAGAAGTGGACCCCTCAAAATGCTAAGGCAAGCATTGGCAAAAGCTCAAGACTCCATTTTTGGTTTAGTGATCCAAGATCACATTGAGTCCATAGGAAAAGCCAATACTATTAAAAGGGGATGAGGTTGTGTTGATGATCTGGTTGCTCAAGTGCTTAGTGATATATCTCCTTCAACTATCAGCAACTTTCACTACAAACACACTCATAAGTAATCTCGGACCAACCGATTTTCCACACTCAGTCACACCGAGATGAACCACCTCAGCCATAAGCCAAACCCTAGAAAAATCGGTCATTCCGAGTTTGAGATCGGTTTCACCGAAACATGGACTGCCAAGCTTCTGTAACCTTCTGTCCTCAAATCGGAATAACCGAGATTGCATTTTCGGTCTCACCGAAATTGGCAAGCTCCTGTCTTGGCTCAAATCGGTCTAACCGAGATTGCATTTTCGGTCCCACCGAAACTGGCAAGTTCCTGTCTTTGATCAAATCGGACTAACCGAGATGGTATTTTCGGTCCCACCGAAAACCCCAACGTTCACTATATTTGAACTTTTGGTCTGACCGAGTTGTCCACTTCGGTCTCACCGAGATTGCTCAATTATGTGTGTAACGGTTGGATTTTGTGTGGAGGCTATATATACCCCTCCACCCCCTCTTCATTCGTGGAGAGAGCCATCAGAAAGAACTACCACTCCTACCTTACACTTTCTGAGAAGAGAACTACCTACCCTTGTGTTGAGATCAAGTTGCTCCATTCCTACCATATGAAACTTGATCTCTAACCTTCCCAAGTTGCTTTCCACTCAATCCTTTCTTCCACCACAGCCAAATCAGTGAGGAGAGTTGAGTGTTGGGGAGATTATCATTTGAAGCACAAGAGCAAGGAGTTCATCATCATCTACAACATCTATTACCTTTTGGAGGGTGGTGACTCCTACATTGGTTAGGTGTCGCTTGGGAGCCTCCGTCATCGAGATGTGGAGTTGAACCAAGAAGTTTGTAAGGGCAAGGAGATCGCCTACTTCGTGAAGATCTACCCCGAGTAAGGCTAGCCCTCCGTGGGCGTAGGCCATGATGGAATAGACAAGGTTGCTTCTTCGTGGACCCTTCGTGGGTGGAGCCCTCTGTGGACTCGCGCAGCCGTTACCCTCCATGGGTTGAAGTCTCCATCAACGTGGATGTACGATAGCACCACCTATCGGAACCACGGGAAAAATCTTTGCGTCTCCAAATTGCGTTTGATCTTCTCCACTTCTCTTTACTACTTGTGCAATTTACTTTCCGCTGCCCATACTCTAGAATTGCATGTGTAGTGTGCTACTTGACTTGTGTGTTATGCAAAATCTGTCAAAAACTGTTCTTGATAAAAGACAGAATTTTTATCTTGTCGAGTAGTCTAATCACCCCCCCCCCTCTAGACACTCTCACCTTCTTCGATCCCTCAATTGGTATCAGAGCTTTGGTCTCCATTGCTGTGGTTTACACACCATTGGAGGAAGATGGACGTGTCTACGTTTGGGAGTGTTAGCCATAGAGTGCCTATTCTTAATGGAGAGTCATATAACTCATGGAGGTCTGAAATGCTTAGTATCTTTAAGATGTACAATTTGTGCAAATATGTTGAGACCCCCTATGTGCCTCCTTTTGATCCCTTGCACCCTACCATGGATGAAGAGCTTGATTTGCTTCGTAACCTTAGGACTGTAAATCTTATCATTAGAGGGTTACCCGATGACTTGCTTAAGCTTGTTACAAACTTTGAGTGCGCCTATGCTATATGGAAGTTCTTGGAAGAACTTTATCCGGACTACTCTATGAGAGGTCTTGATGAAATTCTATACAAGACTATTGAATTTGATAAGATGCACCCCAATGATCCCAACTTTGATAAATGCTTCTTTGAGCTTCGCGATCTTATGAAAAAGAAGGGTGATCCCGGTCTTATCAATGTTTTAATTAGAAATGCTCTTGCATTGCATTCCGAAGATTATTGTCACATTGACAAAACTAATGCAAGTACTTATCAAATTGACCTAGGTGTTGATGATGAACGATCTATGGGTCAATATGATGATGAGCATGAGCATGATGATGATTCCTCCGACTCGGACACCGAGCTAGACAAGATCATGAAGAGTCTCAATCTTATGGCAAATCTGAGAGACTACATGTCCGGCGGAAAAGAGTGGATTCTTGATAGTGGATGCACCGATCACATGACCGGAGACAAAGACATGTTTCGAGACCTTGCAAAGAACGATGGTCCACGCAAGTATGTGACTTTTGGAGACAACTCCAAGGGTAAGGTACTTGGCCTTGGTAAGGTGGCCATATCTCATGATAGCTCTATTCAAAATGTCATGCTTGTAGAATCTCTTGGATACAATTTACTTTCCGTGTCTAGATTAGCTGACTTTGGATTCAATGTGCTATTCACCAAAGTAGATTGCCAAGTCTTTCGTCGTGACAATCAAAACATGGCTTTTACCGGTATCCGCAGAGGTGATCTATATATTGTTGATTTCACTAAGAAAGCCCAACCTAGAGCTTGTTTCATTGCTAAATCCTCTAAAGGTTGGTTGTGGCATAGAAGGCTAGGACATGTTGGTATGCGTAATCTAGACAAACTGATCAAAGGTGATCATATTCTTGGTGTTAAAGATGTTTTCTTTGACAAAGATAGACTTTGTAGTGCTTGTCAAGCAGGAAAACAAGTAGGTGGAAGTCATCCCGTGAAGAACATCATGACCACAAGGAGACCGCTTGAGCTTCTTCATATGGATCTCTTCGGTCCAAATGCTTACAAAAGCCTTGGTGGTAACTCCTTTGGTCTAGTTATAGTTGATGATTATTCCAGATTTACGTGGGTATTTTTCCTTGATGATAAATCGCAGGTTCAGAGAATCTTCAAGACCTTTGCCAAAAAGGCCCAAAATCAATTTGAGGTGAAGATCAAGAAAGTTCGGAGTGACAATGGAACGGAGTTCAAGAACGCCAATGTAGACTCTTTTCTCGATGAGGAAGGGATTCTACATGAGTTCTCGGCTACGTACACTCCTCAACAAAATGGAGTTGTTGAGAGGAAGAACCGAACGCTCATAGAGATGGCAAGAACGATGCTTGATGAATACAAGACACCGAAGCATTTTTGGGGAGAAGCAGTCGAGACAGCTTGTCATGCTATCAACAGGCTTTATCTTCATAAGCTCCTCGGCAAGACATCATACGAGCTCCTCACCGGTAACAAACCCCAAGTGGGATACTTTCGTGTCTTTGGTTCAAAATGCTATATCCTTGATAAGCATCGTCGGTCTAAATTTGCTCCTAAATCTCATGAAGGCTTTCTCCTTGGTTATGGATCAAACTCTCACAGCTACCGTGTCTACAATAATTTCACCCGAAAGGTTGAAGAGACGGTAGACGTGAAGTTTGATGAATCTAATGGCTCGCAAGTAGAGCAAATGCCTATTGATGTAGGAGACAAGGACCCATCGGAAGCTATCCAAGACTTATCTATTGGAAAGATTCGTCCCATGGAAGTGAAGGAGAGTACCTCATCTACATATGTGGAGCCACCTACCTCACGGCGAGACGAACCTCAAGGCAACATGGAGGCCTCCACAAGTGGAACTCACCAAGATGAGGAAGTGCAACAAGAAGATCCACCACAACCTCCTTCTCCACCGCCTCAAGACAACACCAACAACAATGAAGAAGAAGAAGAGGAAGATGAAGATGATGAGGAAGCTCAGCCACAACCTCAACAAAAGCTATCCCGAGTCCGAGCAAGAGTCAAGAGAAATCATCCCGTGGAACAAATGATGAACGACATCAACTCCGGGAGAATTACTCGCTCTAAAACTCGCTTAGCTAACTTTTATGAGCATTACTCATTTATCTCTAGCATTGAACCTATGAAGGTAGAAGAAGCACTTGAAGACCCGGATTGGGTGAACGCTATGCACGAAGAACTACACAACTTCGAGAGGAACAAGGTATGGACTTTGATAGAGAAGCCCAAGGATGATCAAAACATCATTGGAACCAAATGGGTGTTTCGGAACAAGCAAGATGAAGATGGACAAGTCATCCGCAACAAGGCTCGTCTCGTAGCTCAAGGTTACACACAAATCGAAGGTATGGACTATGGTGAGACCTATGCCCCCGTTGCTAGACTTGAGTCCATTCACATTCTTCTTGCTTATGCCAATCACCATGATATTACTCTCTATCAAATGGATATCAAAAGTGCTTTCCTAAATGGTGAAATTGAGGAGGAAGTATTTGTGAAACAACCTCCCGGATTTGTGAATCCCAAAAAGCCTAATCATGTTTACAAGTTGCACAAAGCTCTTTATGGTCTTAAACAAGCTCCTAGAGCTTGGTACAAATGCTTGACTAGCTTTCTTCTTGAAAAAGGCTTTGAGATTGGAAAGATAGACTCAACGCTGTTCACAAAAAGGGTTGATGGTGAACTATTTGTGTGCCAAATATATGTTGATGATATTATCTTTGGTTCAACTAACCCTCATTTTAGCAAGAAGTTTGGACAGCTCATGTCGGAGAAGTATGAGATGTCCATGATGAGTGAACTCAAATTCTTCCTTGGGCTGCAAATCAAGCAATCTAAGGAGGGTACCTTTGTCTCACAAACAAAGTACACCAAGGATCTCTTCAAGAAGTTCAACATGCAAGAAAGCAAAGGTATGAGTACCCCCATGCCTACAAGTGGACATAATGACTTGACAAAAGATGGAGAACCCGTTGATCAAAGGGTTTACCGTTCTATGATTGGTTCTCTACTATATCTTTGTGCTTCTCGTCCTGACATAATGTTAAGTGTATGCATCTGTGCGCGATATCAAGCAGCCCCTAAAGAATGTCATCTTAAAGCTGCTAAAAGGATAGTGAGATACTTGATACACACACCAAACTTTGGCATTTGGTATCCTAAGAGGGCCTCTTTCGACCTTGTTGGCTATTCCGACTCGGACTATGCCGGTGACAAGGTTGATAGAAAGTCAACTTTGGGTACATGTCAATTCCTTGGTCGATCCCTTGTATCTTGGTCCTCCAAGAAACAAAATTCGGTATCATTATCCACTGCCGAAGCAGAATATATTGATGCTGGTTCGTGTTGTGCTCAATTGCTATGGATGACACAAACGCTTAAGGATTATGGGATACATGTGAGACATGTTCCCTTGCTTTGTGACAATGAGAGTGCAATTAAAATTGGACACAATCCAGTGCAACACTCTCGAACAAAGCATATTGAAGTTCGTCACCATTTTATTCGTGATCATATTGCCAAGGGTGACATTAATCTTAAGCATGTTCGTACTGACAAACAACTTGCTGATATCTTTACAAAACCTCTTGATGAGAAGGTGTTTTGTCGCTTAAGGAGTGAGTTGAACATCATTGATGCTTCAAACTTGGAGTGAGAACTCCATTGATGCATACAAGGCATGAGCCCTCTTGACTAATCCTTGATATTTCTCTTATGATGGTGATCATATGTCTTGGACACATTTGCCTCCTTGTATTGCATCTAACTCCTTGCAGGTACTTGGATGATCTACATTCCACAAGATTACCACACACTCAAATCATGAGTAATCTTGTCATTGATCAAGTATCTAGCCCTTTGGGATGTTGAGTTCAAGGAATGAAATTCCACATATCCTTTTTGACATCTTATACATCTTGTATTTCACTCTTTTCATCTTGGATATCCTCGAGTATTTCCTTGCTTGCCTAACCCATGTAGGAAGATGAGCTATACAAGTAGAAATGGCGCTCCAACTTCACATTCAATGAGCACCTACATCAAGTTTACCTACATGAGCAAAGCATCAACAAGCCCAAGGTATGTTCTTCACATCTTTAAGGAGCTTTACTCAAAGTCATGAGTACAAGCAGCTTCATAAGATGTGATCACATCAAATGCTTAATCGAAAAATGGCAACCCCATTTTGAGCTTAAATGATGAGTATGACCTATGATCAAATGTCCTCATTTGACTCCTAAGTCAATATACTCAAACATAGGTGACCTTGTCGCCGACCTTTATCTAGATGAAGTACATATGTTTTGGAGTCTTTCTCTTATGTTCTCTCATTGAGTTTTCTTTAAAAAAAAACTTCATCTAGGAATCTTTTTATTTCTATTTCTTCTGTCTTTGTGAATATCCTTCTGGCTCTGATCATTTCCTTGAAAATCTTTCACAAATTCATTGCAAATCCTTTGAAACATTCCTCGCAAAGTGAGCTGAATTATTTTGATGTTTCCTTGGAATTAAACTCGGCGTCACCGATTTAAAATTTTCGGTCTAACCGAAAAGGATTCGGACCCACCGATCCATCTAATTCGGTGTCACCGATTTATCTTCCAGGATAACAACTTCTGCAGCTCCACTCAATGTTTCTCTTTGCATGTTCTTATTTGCCCTGTTGTGATTCTTAAGGATCCCACCTCTTTCTTTCCATCCTTCCTAACCTTCCTAGTTTGATGTCCTTTTCGGCACTTGATGTCAAAGGGGGAGAAGACTTAGGGGGAGTAGGGGGGAGAAGAGAAGACTTAGGGGGAGAAGAAAAGCAATCTTATCTTAAGGGGGAGAGAATCACATCAAGGCTTTGTCGTGTTTTACATTGGACATTACAATTGGCTTCATTCTTTTGATTTTGCTTTTTCCATCAAACCCCTTGTTCTGAGAGAACTCAAAGGGAGAGAAGAATCTTCACAATTGATATCTTATGGAAAGCAAAATCTCTCAGAGTTCATTGAAAATCTTTAGTTTCGGAGACATGTCTGCTGATTCAAGCTTGTGCTCAATATGAGACACTCTTTATACATGTCATCCCTGGCTTGGTACTCTTGATGTTCTTGCAGTTGGTTGAAGAAATACTCTTGTGTTATCTAACCTTGTTTTCCCAAGTTTATTTCTTCAGGTACAATGCCAAAGAACCTCAAGGTAAGTATATGCACTTTGCAGAATGTGCATGATGATGACTTGCTTGTAAATACTTGTTTGCAAGAAATCACCATGCACATATGCATTATCACTCACTTCTTTCCATCTGCTCTGATGCATATAGCCAAGCTGCATGTAGCACATCTTGCTTATCTCTCTTGTGTGCTTGAGGTAGTCCAAAACCAAAATCTATGAAAATCTTGCACACTTGTAGGGGGGGCCTGTGTACTACATGTTTGTCAAAGCTTTCGTGATAATTCTGTCTTTCTTTCAATAAGCTTTGATGTCTTGTTTAGTGTGATTTTAGTGTGTTGCCATCAATTACCAAAAAGGGGGAGATTGAAAGCACATTTGCTCCCTGGGTGGTTTTGGTAATTAATGACAACATACTTTGTGGTTGGACTAATGCTTTTATCAAGTATGTTTCAGGAAATTCAATCACATTGGCTATGGCAAAAGGACTGAAGAAGTGGACCCCTCAAAATGCTAAGGCAAGCATTGGCAAAAGCTCAAGACTCCATTTTTGGTTTAGTGATCCAAGATCACATTGAGTCCATAGGAAAAGCCAATACTATTAAAAGGGGATGAGGTTGTGTTGATGATCTGGTTGCTCAAGTGCTTAGTGATATATCTCCTTCAACTATCAGCAACTTTCACTACAAACACACTCATAAGTAATCTCGGACCAACCGATTTTCCACACTCGGTCACACCGAGATGAACCACCTCAGCCATAAGCCAAACCCTAGAAAAATCGGTCATTCCGAGTTTGAGATCGGTTTCACCGAAACATGGACTGCCAAGCTTCTGTAACCTTCTGTCCTCAAATCGGAATAACCGAGATTGCATTTTCGGTCTCACCGAAATTGGCAAGCTCCTGTCTTGGCTCAAATCGGTCTAACCGAGATTGCATTTTCGGTCCCACCGAAACTGGCAAGTTCCTGTCTTTGATCAAATCGGACTAACCGAGATGGTATTTTCGGTCCCACCGAAAACCCCAACGTTCACTATATTTGAACTTTCGGTCTGACCGAGTTGTCCACTTCGGTCTCACCGAGATTGCTCAATTATGTGTGTAACGGTTGGATTTTGTGTGGAGGCTATATATACCCCTCCACCCCCTCTTCATTCATGGAGAGAGCCATCAGAAAGAACTACCACTCCTACCTTACACTTTCTGAGAAGAGAACTACCTACCCTTGTGTTGAGATCAAGTTGCTCCATTCCTACCATATGAAACTTGATCTCTAACCTTCCCAAGTTGCTTTCCACTCAATCCTTTCTTCCACCACAGCCAAATCAGTGAGGAGAGTTGAGTGTTGGGGAGATTATCATTTGAAGCACAAGAGCAAGGAGTTCATCATCATCTACAACATCTATTACCTTTTGGAGGGTGGTGCCTCCTAGATTGGTTAGGTGTCGCTTGGGAGCCTCCGTCATCGAGATGTGGAGTTGAACCAAGAAGTTTGTAAGGGCAAGGAGATCGCCTACTTCGTGATGATCTACCCCGAGTAAGGCTAGCCCTCCGTGGGCGTAGGCCATGATGGAATAGACAAGGTTGCTTCTTCGTGGACCCTTCGTGGGTGGAGCCCTCCGTGGACTCGCGCAGCCGTTACCCTCCGTGGGTTGAAGTCTCCATCAACGTGGATGTACGATAGCACCACCTATCGGAACCACGGGAAAAATCTTTGCGTCTCCAAATTGCGTTTGATCTTCTCCACTTCTCTTTACTACTTGTGCAATTTACTTTCCGCTGCCCATACTCTAGAATTGCATGTGTAGTGTGCTACTTGACTTGTGTGTTATGCAAAATCTGTCAAAAACTGTTCTTGATAAAAGACAGAATTTTTATCTTGTCGAGTAGTCTAATCACCCCCCCTCTAGACACTCTCACCTTCTTCGATCCCTCATCGGCCTTCTTCAGCGCAACCTTGAGGCCCTCAACCTCAGCAGTGGCAGCTGCAGTCATGAAAAATCATGTGTTGAGTACACAATCTGGAACGTAGGTATCCGGCGATGTTACTATGCCTTTTGATAGGGGGCTTACCTTGCGCCTCATCAAGCCGTTTGTTGACGAGGTCAAGCTCTTCATCAGAGCGTTTTAGCTTCCGATTCATCTCCTCTAGGGCATCGACATTAGAAGTCACAGCTAAGGACGATGCATGCGATATCAAATCAGTCAGGACGCTCTAAATACCGGCCTATGGATATTCGACCCTCTGTAAGGTTTTTGCAATCCTTATAAAGTCTCGAGGGCTGCTTTATATACATAAACACTATTCTGATCACGAGATCAGAATATTTTTTTGATCACAACATTAACTTCCCGAGTTACGCGCCTGAACTTCCCTTTGTAGGAACCCGACCTTCGGGCTATCTTGGCAACCGTGTCTCTCCCCGCGGATTTGTCTGGTTAGTCGTGTTCTATGTGATGTAAGTGTAATCTTCAAACGGTTTCTAGCAACTAAATGACCATTTTAAATAGGAATCTTGCTCATAGGCGAATTTTACTCTCGGGACGTGATGAACTCGCGTTTTTTGCAATTTTACTGCCTGAGTTGTTCGACGTGAACTTCCCCACGTGCTAGGTTGAACTTCCACCAACATTGCCCAAACGGGGCTTGTGATATACTGTTGGAAAGATATGGACACCAGTATCATGACCCAACCTAAATTTTTGTCAAAATGTAAGCGGTTTAAGAGCAGTTTTGAAAACCGTTTTTTCTTCACACGAAAAATGTGAATCGTATTTTCGATCTCATTTCCAAACTGTTTATCGGAATGCGGCATATAATATGTCGTTGGAAAGCTGCTGCAAGATCGCTCCTTCCACATGTTGAAAGTTTTCTCTAATTCCCTATGGTTAAAATGTTATTTGGAAAAACGTAAAATTTTGCAAACCGAACAACCAAGTTCGTATTTTCGATGTCATTTCTAAACGGCTAATCCAATTGAGGGATATGATATGGCGTTGGAAAGCTTATGAAAATGCGCTATTTTTTCATGTTGAAAGTTTTTTTCTAATTTGGAACGGTTTAAGAGTAAATTAGAAAACGGTACAAGTACCACCGAGTTCGTATTTTTGAGCTAATTTTTTTTACCGTGCGTCCGAATGTAGCAAATGATATGGTGTTGGAAAGCTTGAAGAAATGCGAAACTTTTCGGTATGTATTGTTTCTCCCAATTCTTTACGGTTTTAAGACTATTTTGAAAATGGCTAAAAACGTATTTTCGCTGTATTTTCTACAAACTTTATCGGAATGAGGCAAATAATATACCGTTGAAAAGCTACAGAAAACGCGAAACTTTTTAATGTTGACGGTTTTCTCTGATTCCCAGTCGTTTTTCAAGTAATTTCGAAAACGGCGGGATCATAATTTATGCGTTCATCGCGAAACAGATTCGTCGAAAATGCACCGCGTGAAGAACCTGAACTTCTGGGCATGTGTACTTGAACTTCACTCTGTTTTTCACGTGTTTTTTTTGCTCTAGATCTCGATCCACTGCTCGTATCTCTCCATCCACTCACCGGAATTGAGCAAGTGATATACCGATCGAAAGCTGATGTAGACACGCAACTTTTCCGTGTTGATCATTTTTCCATACTCGCGACGGTTTTAAAAGTTTTTAATCTAAAATTCATTCAGTGTAGTAGTTGAACTTCCCGCTGTTTTCACGTTGAAATTCTCTCTGTTTTGACGTGTGTTTTTTGCCCGTAACTCCCAAACCACTTACCAGAATTGAGAAAATGATATACCGATGGAAAGCTGTTGAAAACACGCAATTTTTTCATGTTGATCATTTTTTCATATTCGCGACGTTTCAAAATATTTTTTTGAATGCGTAAAAATGTGCTTTTAACGTTATAGATAAAACTTTTAAACCATTTGATCAGAATGTAGCATATAACATACCGTTGGAAAGCTTATGAATAGGAGCAACTTTTTCATGTAGACATACATTACAAATTCGTTGTCGTTTGAGAGCAGTTTAAAAATGGCAAAAACAATGACGTTTTTGCATGTTTTTTACATGTAATTGAAGGTCGGACGTCTCACACTAGAGATCTTGACCTTCACCCGGAGGAGCACGTGAACTTCTTGCAACAAAAACTTTTAGGCTTTTTGTTATATATTCTTATATTCTTATGTGAAACGCATTTCGTGTAGTAGTTGAACTTCCCGCTGTTTTCATCTTGAACTTCTATCACGTATTTTTGTTCAACCTCTCTCACAAGAATTTTTGAACTACCTCGAACAGAGCACTTGAACTTCTAGCAACAACTTTTTTAGATGTTATTTTATTTTTGAACTTCTTGTTTCCATTCTTTAATAACGAGGAAAATCTGAGTTTTCTATAATAATCGAACTTCTGCATCTTTTTAATTTGGACTTCCTGGTTTTATTTCTTATTTTTTTTTCTATGATATTTTGAAGCGCTCTATTTTTTAAAAGTTGAACTTCTTGTTATTTTATTTTTGAACTTCTTGTTTCCATTCTTTAATAACGAGGGAAAACTGAGTTTTCTATAATCATCAAACTTCTGCATCTTTTTAATTTGGACTTCCTGGTTATATTTCTTAATCTTTTTCTATGAAAATTTTGATTCTTATATGAAAGCCGAAATCACCCTGTTAGTTTAACTTGAACTTTTGCTGCACATGACACCTAAAAAATGAACGTAGCGAGAAATAAGAAGACAAATATGTCAATGTCTCCAATGATCATTTTATGTGCAGAATGAATTTAATAAACCAACCATCACATCCATGCGCGCGCACACACACATCACATCCACAATTTTTCCGGTTGACATCAAATGAAAAAAGTTTCATCTTGCAAAAGAGATACAAATGAAAAAAATCTTCAGCCTCAAACATATAAGCATCAAACTCCCGTGAATTTCTAAATTTTTATACAAAACGAACTTTCCCCACGAGTAGTAATACATGAACTTCTCCTAGCCTATGGGCAGGGGAGTCAGAGTGTGGTCTGTTAAGTGTGCTCTCACATTGGGACCTGAAGTTCAATCAATTGAGACGATTAAGTTCACTTAACAAAACTGCAGAAACACGAGAAGAAATGCAGCATCATCTTCTGCAGGGGACGAGATGTTCGTGGCTGGTGGGTGGCGTCCAACCAAAGTCCTGCAACCTAGAAGATCAGGCGAGACCCGCGCGCGTGGCTCCACTCCTTCGCACTCCACCCAGACTCACTGTCAAGCTCCTACGCCGCGTCTCTCTTCTTGACGTCGGGGATTGAGAAGGCCATGACGGCAGGTGGAGGAAGGTTATGGCGGAAAGCAGGACCAGGGCGGGCGAGGGCACCGCACACGAGGAGCCAACGAGCAAGGGGATGCGACAAGCAGGAGGGTCTAGGGGTGCCCGTCGGAGGTAGAGAGGGAGAAGAGGAAGGCAGATGGAGGGAGGAGGCTCACCAGAGAGAAGGGGTGCTGGGTTGACCGCACCTGCGCCGACAGCAAGCTGCGGACTGCGGTGGAAGGCGGCCCAGGACTACATGCCGTGGTGGCGGTTGGGGCTCAGAGTCGAGCGCGGCCATGGCGGAAGTGCGGCGGTGGGATCCGGTGGCGCGCGGGAAGATGGTTGGGACGGTGGTGTTTGTTGTGGGGGCGGCGACGCGTTTTGCCGAAGGGGGAAGGTTGGGGCGGCAGCTCGTCCGCCGGGGAGGGAGGTGGGGGTGGCGGCGCGTCCGCCATGGAGGGAGCTGGGGCTGGCGGCGCATCTGACGGGGAGGAAGGTGGGGGCGGCGGTGCGTGACGTGGAGGGAGGTGGGGGCAGCAGCGCTTCTGCCGTCGGAGGGAGGTGGGGCGGCGGCACTTGCTTCCAGGGAGGAAGGTCGTAGCGGCGGCGGGCCTGGGAGGGAGCCGGGGATGGTGTTGAGGGGGCGTGTGGGTAAGGTCGGGAAGTGCATTTTTTTCTCAAACGTGTTCGGGAGTTCGGGAGGATGTGTGTCGGCTCCTTATAGGGCTAGACTATTCTATTACTAGTAACAGAATAATATTCTGTTACTCTCCGACCCTATATAGGCCCGACGACAAGTTTGCACGATTCGAAGAAGCCCACCTAGAAACCGATTCGTGCACGGCTCACCCCAGCAAAAAAAGAAAAGAGCACCACTCACCCCCACCCCTGATCCCCACCCACCACTTCCCTGACGCGCCGCCATCGAGCCATCCCGCCGGCCCGACCGCCGCCATCATCGCTCGCCGCGCCCCCGCCGTCGGGCATCGGAGCCTCCCCGCCCACCTTCCCACCGCTGGGCACGGGATCCTCCTCGCCGCCGGGCGCCGGAGCCTCCCCGTGCACCTCCCCTCCGTCTGGTGCGGGAGCTTCCCCGCACGCCTCCCCGTCGCCTGGTGCCGGATTTCAAATAACTCTTCTCCCCAGCCTCGCATTTCATCACGAAGTTGTCTCCACAACACCGCTCTCCTACTCCAGTCTGCAGCGCCGCCACCCCTCCAGTTCGCTGGACGCAGCCCAGGACGGCCTTTACCCACAGCGAAAAAAGCGGCAACAACCTCGACTTGTACTCCGGCGTGGATGGTAGAAGGGAAAGGAAGATAGAGGAAGGGAGGGGAATGAGTGGAGGAGAGCAAACATGCAGCGTGAAAACTGGAAGAGATAAGGGATCGGGAGAACAATAAGTGATGCCTGGCCCCACCATGTGTTACGCCCGTGTGCATCTGGCGCCTCCCTTCCAAGCCCCCCAGTCCGGTCTAGTTGTTGCTAATTCCCCCTTTGGCATGCTTAATATATTTGTTAATATATAACCAACAAAAAGGCACATGATTAGACAAAACTGCTCCTCAATTTCTACCCAGCAGCAGCGGACAACCTGGAGACAGCATGCTCCATCCGGCTCTGCCCTTCACTGCTCCGGCCTCCCTCCAGCGACCCCCGTCGTCCTACTTCTCATCTCCAGGTCGAGCTCCATACGACGTAGACCTCAGCTCCGCCGGTTGCCACCAATCTCTACTCTAATCGGCCACCGGACCGCCTCCTGTCCCCAATCCATGGTCCCGCTTGCCGGACCTCCCGCCTCCGGGTTGACCTCGCGTCTCCCGGTCGTCCGCTGCTACCGAGCGAGCCGGAGTGAGCATGAGCGCGCCCAACTCTACTATCTCCCTTCCTCCTCCGTTTTCCCTGGCGCCCTGTCCAGTCTGACGCCGAACATGGCCGAGCGAGCCTTCTCTGTCTCGTGACGGACGGGACGAGCAGAAACAAAAGAAAGAACGAGCCACTTCTCTGTCTCGTGACGGACGGGACGAGCAGAAACAAAAGAAAGAACGAGCCACTTCTCTGTCTCATACTTAAGAAAATATACAAGGGCAGACTGGTCATTTTAGAATATAATTAGACTAATATATTGGATTATTAGCTTAATGAATGGATAACTATGCCAAGGGGTGAATTAGCAACAACTAGACCGAACTGAGGGGCCTAGAAGGAAGGGAGACGAAGAAAGGGGCTTAAGATCGAAGGCACACGAGCTGGGGGCGGTTATATTCAATTCTCCCAAAATCCATTTGATGTTTTGTCAGGTTTGTTGACTCCTCTCCCTTTCTCTTTTCATGTAATCCATTCAAGACAAGTTCAAGTATAGGTAAGAAGATTCTCACCACAGAGAAATTGATCTGGAGCTGTTCGGTTTGACAGTTTATCAGTTGGTGAGGAGCTTGTCAAATTGACAGTTTTTCAGTCCGGGTGGAGCTTGCAATTGTTTTAAGCAGATAAAGCTTTATAAAAATGCACTAAAAGTGTTCTGTTTTTTGGTACCCCACGGCTGTGTGTAGCTATTGTATGTCTTATGAATCATGATGCGTGTTGTCCTTTTTTTACATATCTTTAGTGTGCGTGTCGAAGGCCAGTAAGTTCTACTGGCTGTATACGCCAAGTTCAGAGATGTTGCCGCCGATGGCATGGATCGAGCCGCCTCTCACACCCCCACCTCACGGACTCCACCAGCTGCAATTCACGGCCTCCGCCAGCTAAAGGTACTGAGTATCATTTTTCTCTGATGTCCATGTATCGAGATATGATATCTGATCAGTTCCACAAATATTTGGAGCTAAACAGCTTAGCTAGTTCAGTCGTACCGACCCATTGGCCTGTTTTACTACATCTCTAAATAAAGTTGCAAGAATGACTAACACGTGAAATAGGAATTAATGTGTAAACCGGTACATGCTCCTCGTTCATAAAATCTAGCCCATTCAAAGTAGTCATGATTGGACTATAGGATGCTATGTTTCATCGTTACCTAATAGTGCATACATCGTTATCTAAGTGCAGTACATCATTATCTTACAGTGCAGTACGTAGTTATCTTACAGTGTAGTACAGTAAATCGTGATCTAACATTTTTACCGGAACTGCACGCTATATACAGAATTTATACGTAAACTGCTGCAGATACATGACTTATGAGGCTACCAGAGGCTACTACACCTCCAGATTATTAACAGCCTGCAACTTACTTGCTTCTAACTTACTAGTAACACATTCTAAGGTTCCTAATCGGCTACTTCAGAGCGTTGCTGTTATTCTGTGTGTAAAGGTCCTCATTTTGTTGATGGTGGCATCTTACAAAGAAAAGGTAACATGCTTTTACTTATTATTCTTGTACTTTTTCAGATACGGAAGTAGAATCAATGTCAATAAGCATTTTCACAAGTTCTGTCATTGTCGGTCGCTCAGAAGGTGCTCGAATAATTCAAGCAATGGCAAATGTTAAAGACCTTTATTATAACTTCTGATGCATAGTTGCCAACTTTTAGATCATGAGCCGCTATAGTATTTTGGTCTGAACAATGGGATCAAACCCATTTTGATCATGACATGATCAAAAATGGAATGGTGGGAAGTAGCAGGTTCAGTTTCTAGTAAATAGGATCGTGGGCAGATGCATAATAGTCCTATTCTACAATCTACAGTATTCAGAATAAATGGGATCAAATGGCTTCTTCCCCAGACCACAGTCGGCCTTCTGCCCAGGAAAATCCCTTTTCTTCCTCCCAGGCACAGCCGCGACATATTTTTTAGTCCAAATCGATCGCTGGCTGTCGTCCAAGTTCAGCAAATAATTTTTTAGTCCAGTCCAATTTCAAATTCTTGTTTTAGTTTCAGTCAAGTTTTTTATTTTAGTTCAGTTCAATATCCAAGTTTATTTCAGTTCAATTCTTATTTTAGTTTTAGTTCATTTCAATTCTTATTTTAGTCAATCTGTAGTCTATGGATTTTATTTGGCCTAGATTGCTAGATGTACTAACTTGTTGTGCCAAGGCAATCTAAAACATTAAGTGTTGCTATTGTAATTCGTTCATTGTTTCACGCCTTCTCGGAGACGCGCGCCCCCCACCTCCCCGCCGACACGCGCCGCCCCTTCTAACCCTGCGTACCGCTGCTGGTCCACTCTCCCAGCGCGCCACTGCCCCGCAATGCAAGGTAGATTTTCCTCTTAAACATTCACACAGAAAGAATAGAGTTGCTCCGTACACATTGTTCGCGGGCGTCAGAACATGTTATACTAAGTAGTAAGTTCAGGAACTATGTGCCAAACTGAAGCTTAAACAAGGAGACATGGATATATAGACAGAGTGTTTTTAGTATATGTAAACTACAACATATTATACTGAATACCACTAATAGTTCTTCTGCATCAAAATGTACATTTTTTGTCTTTCAGTGATGAGTCATGCTGTACTGTTCTGTCTAGCTAAATATGATGTTACTTGTTGGAGAAGTAGAGTTACTTAATTGCATGGCAATCTGCTATACCAATGAATCATCTTAGTTAAACAATTCTTCCTTTGTTTTATAGCTGTGAGGGAGCATTACTTGCATCTGAATTGGCTGATTGCATTGTTAAACTCTGGGATGTTGCGTCCAGCACAAAGGCCCTGAAGATGGATGACACCTAAGTTGGTTGGCTTGCTTGTAAAAGGCTCCTCTAGTCACTGAAAGTTTTACGTCTTATGCTGCCAACACTAAGGCGATATTTTGTAGTATCTGCACATACTGCTAACTGCATTTCCATTAACTCATAGTCTTGTATCAGTCCTGACATAACAGTTTCGTTTATGTGGGTTTGAACTCCAGGGACGTGTGGAGCGAGCACTTTGGCAACGGAAAAATGAAAACAAAATGCAGGTGTTCATCGCATGTGTCCGTTCAACGAGGGCTTCGGTGATGGTCCGCTGCTGGTGGCCGCCTCACCGTGGTTATGTTTGGCGTAGTCGCATGTGTCGCTTGTTGTTGTGGCCGGTCTCCAGGTACATAGTGTTGTTCCTATTCATGCATGTAGTGCTGCTCCGTTAAATCACTTTTCATCTTGTTTGTTCCAACCACATTGGATGCCTAGTACTAGTAGCTTGCACTAGCCTATACATGAGCATCTCAAGCCGTTGTTAATAGATGTGAGTAGTACTGATTGTTTTGATTGAGTTGGCGTCTCAGATTATACTGGAGGATGTGTTTTCACAGCGAGTTTAGGTTCCAGATTGCCAAAAGTTTGAAGATAGTGAGATGGATGGGAAACTACCAGAGAGAGATGATATTGGACAAAGCAAAATTAAGAAAACACTAAAGTTCAACTAGGGTAACTTAAAAATTTCATGAAAAATAAATATAGAAGTTCGGAGACGAGGGTCGGAAAAGATTTGGGAAAAGACACACCAAAAAAAACATGGGAAAGGTCAGTTAAAAAATACTTGCCATAAGTAGTTAAGAGTTTATTTGGAGTGGTTAGCAACTCAGTAACTAGAAAAAGGATACATCAGTTCAATTATACTTGCCAGAAGTAGTTAAGAGTTTATTTGCTGTGGTTAAAAAAAATCAAGCTAATTTTCTGCAGTTCTCAGGTTAGAAAAAAGGTCTCATTTCACTTTGCTGAAGTCCATCCAGAATCTTGGAATCGGATGTGGTCTCTGACAAGGTATGCACAAAATGATATCTACCTCGATGAGTGTACTGTGTTTTCTCACTTCCAGGCCTGGGGATGTTTTTTCATTTGACATACTTCAAATATTTTGTGGGTAAGTAAACCAATCATGTTTTTGTAGTTTGGAGGGAAATCATAATAAGTTCTAAGGAAATAAATATAGAAGTTCACATTTAGAAAAAATGAAGTATTTGGAAAGTAAAATGAAGTATTTCAAAGTGCATAACTTTTTATGCTTCATTGCTGATGAGGACATCACTAACAAGGTTACACCCATACCTCCAACTGACACATATACATGACCAATTACTAGAGCTCGCGCACGCCGATTAAATTACCAGGTACTTTCATTTCTTGGTAATGAATCTAATGTTCATGAGAATATGATGCTGCCTAAATTGGATACATTTGTCTTGCTTACAAATGAAGGGCCTAGCTTGGACAAGAAGGATGAACATTGGAGCAAGATCAAGCATGGAGATGATGGCATGCGCAAGGGGAACAAGAATGGAGTTACAAGTGATGATTTCAGGACTTTGAAGCCACCATAATGAGTGCGTGAAGCCTTGGACGAAATATACAAGATGCCACTTCATAAATTTCGTCCAGAGGCTATTATAGGTGCTGCGTCACCTTATTATTGGGCCAGGCCCATGTAATTTCGAAATACTTGAGTATAGGCTGTTTTTAGAGTCCGTATGTGTGGGGAAACAAGAGTTAGGGTTGGTTTCGGACCCCTCCACCAAGGGCCACGAAATTGCCCCCTCTTTCCCCCATATATACAGCCCTTAGGGCGTCGTTTAGACTTTGGGTTTTGTTTAGATTAAAAGTTCGCCATAGCTGCAACTTCGCGTACTTCGTTTGTGTTCAACGACCAGACAAAGGCGTCACAGAACCCCACCTTGATCAATAAAGCTTTCCTCTTATATTCGCAATATACAGATTGCAATCTCAGTTTCTTGCTTGTTCTTTGTTTGCCTTCAGGAAACAGACCTTCGTGGTCAGGTTGATCGTGCTCCGGCGTGGTCAATAACCTCTCGAAGTTGGTTTAGCGATTGCTAAGGCGCGACGTCCTCGCACGTTCGTAGTCGGATCATCAAAGTCGACTTCCTCCAAAACGATAGCCACCATCTCATCGAAAGACGGGACACCTTTGCCTCTATCAATTGCGAATTTGTAATGTTACTGTACATGAACTTGTGCATGCTAGTTGGTGGCTGTTGTGTGTGTGCAGGGTACATCCAATGACAACGAGCAGGTGGCAAGTGTATTGATGAGCAGCAGGACGGTGGCATGGAGCAGTTGAGTAGGTGTGCGTGGTGAGCAGCTACCGAACTGATTCTGACACTGCAATATTAATCCCACACAACCTCTCAACACCCCGTGCTTGAACCTTTGTGGCCCAGGCCGTTCACTGCCTCCACACGAGGTTGTTCGATGATGCAGCGCTCCAGCCGTTCACCCTTACCACCACAAGCCGTTCACGTCCGCCACACGAGGCCATGCGACGACGCAACGATCAGACCATTCACCTCTGCCACAGGAGGCAGATGCAATGCTAAGAATGTTTTGTTCTTTCTCAGTACATGTTTTGTGTGCTTTTTAGTACACCTACTTAACGATTTTATGTCCAATTTCCCCTGTTTAAGTGTTCATCCTATAGCACAACAGGTGTTGTGTGTCATGCCTTAATAAGCATTTGATATACCTTGTACGAATCGAAACTAGCATATGTTATGTTCCATTCTTGTAAATGAAGCTCCTTCTGTTTTGTTTGAAGTTACTTGGCATAAAAATTTGTATATGTTCTATCGTAAAACAACATATATAAAATGTCTTGATGCATGAAATCGGAAAATACACTCGGTTCAGTTCCTATATTTTATTTCAGTTCAATTTAAGATTCTCGTTCAGTTCAATTCTGGTTTTGTTACACAATTTTATGCCATTATATTTAATCTGCCATAGTGGCCATGGGTGTGTGGGTTATCCCTAGCTACGTGTGCTCGTTGTTTGGAGAACATTGGAGAACAATAATTGAACGAAAACTAGGGTTATTCGAATTTGGGTGATTCACAATTTGATGGAATCTCCACTAGTGGCCGTACACCTGTGCCAAACAAAAAGAACCCCCCATAGAAAGAAAATGGTAAAAGTTCAACTCGTAAAATGAGAGATCCAGAACATTGTTGCAAAAAAATGTTGGAAAAAACAGAGGACAAAAAATTTAACAAAGGAAAAGAACCGGGGTTATTCACCAACAAATTTATAAAAAGCTTGCAGAACAAAACGACATAAGTTCCGAGATCATGACACTGTGACAAGAATGCTCAGTACAATCCAACACAGGGCTTAATTCGTATTATCATTTTTCGAACAATAATGAAACAATGCTCAGTACAAACCCACTCAACAAAAAAATGTGTTTAAAAAAGAAATACATGATTTTTTTTAGAAAAATATAACATTTGGTTTAACGATATAAACCATGCAAGTTCGGGGACGATGATACCGTAAACCGTTGAAAAGTTACGAGGAAAACCATACCAAAAAACGGAATAAAGTCTAGTTTATGAAAACACGCTCCATACAAATCCATAGGACATCCGTTCAAGTACTCTCTTTTTGGAACCTTTTAAAATTACTCTATGAAAAATACCTCAATACAAACACATACATAGATCAGTACGAGTACTCTGTTTTCGAGACGAGAAAACAACAGGATTCGTCTCACCATATTCAAAATTACTCTTCAATGGTTACGAGTTTGAGAAAACATTCAACACGACTAAGTTTCGCATTTTCGATATCTTTCCAACGGTATATTATTTCTCTCATTCCGACAAACTTTTTAAAAAAATCGTGTTTGAAATCAAATTTGACCGTATTTGAATCCGAGTTTAAACCATAAGGAATTAGAAAAACATTTCTACACGAAAAAGTTGCGTATTTTCCATAGATTTCTAACGCCATATCATTTGGGTTAATCCGACAAACCGTTTGCAAAAAAAATATGTGAAAATACATTTCATCTAGAATTTCACCATTTTTCAAATTACATTTTAATCGTATAGAATTTGAAAAAACAATAGATATATGGAAGATGCGGATTTTCACCAGCTTTCCAATTCCATCGTATTTGCTCAATTCCGACAAACCGTTTGAAAATTAAGTCCAAAATACGATTCACGTTTTCGGTTTTGAAAGAAATGGTTTTTTCAAAACTGCTCTTGTACCATTTTTTTGCAAAAAGAAATTATATGATTGTAATGTAGATGTTAAGAGCTTTCCAATGATATATTACACGCCCCATTTCAACAAAAAAATTGAACTAAAGAAGACGATTTTTAACGGAAAATGAAAGCATCAGTTCAACCGCTCGAATGCATCAGTTCAACCGCTCAAATTCATCAGTTCAAGTAGGGTAACAGAATAATATTCTGTTACGCGAAACAGAATAGCCCAGATATATATAAAGAAAGAATTACTTGACTCACCTCGAAGCCTGACAAAAGGTCCCAGATAACATCGTTCAGTCCGGCATGAATGGACCGAACACCCAGCAGAACAGCACCCATAAGGTCACGGTGCTCGTCGATGATTACAGAGATATTCACCAACTCTGCATCGTGTCTGGCCAGCCCGCAGCCGCCTGGTTGTTGGTGTTCGACGCGTGCGGCGGGACCTCAACCCATCCTTCATTAGAAGGTGGGACCAGCACCTTTGAGGGCCTTGGGGGCTCAGGTACGGCAGCCAGAGAGGGTCCGGACTGTTCGAACTCCCCTCTGGTATTCACCAAGAGGGACACATCCTCCTGGCCTTGGGTGGCCAAGGCATCTGCCTCGTCCATGGCTGCGTCGCCCCCTCCCCCGTATTCGAAGGGGGAGGGGTCCTCTGGGACAACACCTCCTCAGTCTCTTCGGGTACCAAGGGAGGTGCGGCGCGCGATGCTGATCCGCTGTCCACAAACTCTATGGGCGGAGAGGTCCCCTTCGAGGTCTGCTCGACGGGGTGGCCACGCGATGGTCTGAAATATCACATGACCCACTCTTGTCAGTGAAAGACTAGTAAGAACAAAATGAGAAATGCTAAAGTTCATACCTTGTGGCGGGGGGCTTGACTCTGCGGTCCTTCTCCGGGACCTCTTCGGATGCCACACACTCCTCATTGGAGTCTGAGCTACCGGGCAGGACCAACTTGGGCCTGCACTGTTGGAGATATGCCCTAGAGGCAATAATAAAAGCATTATTATTATATCTCCTTGTTCATGATAATTGTCTGTTATTCATGCTTGAATTGTATTGTACGGAAACAGCGATACATGTGTGAATACACAGACCACATTGAGTCCCTGGTAGGCCTCTAGTTACCAGCTCGTTGATCAACAGATGGTCACGGTTTCCTGACCATGGACATAGGATGTCAGTGATAACGGGATCACATCATTAGGAGAATGATGTGATGGACAAGACCCAAACTTGAGCATAACACGAGATCGTATAGTTCGTAATGCATAAGCTTTTTGGTGTCAAGTATTTATTCCTTAGACCATGAGGTTGTACAACTCCCGGATACCGTAGGAGTACTTTGGGTGTGCCAATCGTCACAACGTAACTGGGTGGCTATAAAGGTACGCATTGGGTATCTCCGAAAGTGTCTGTTGAGTTGGTACGAACCGAGACTGGGATGTTGTCACTCCGTATGACGGAGAGGTACCTCTAGGCCCACTCGGTAAGACATCATCATAATGAGCTCAAAGTGACTAAGTGGTTAGTCACGGGATGATGGATTACGGATCGAGTAAAGAGACTTGCCATAACGAGATTGAACAAGGTATCGGGAATACCGACGATCGAATCTCGGGCAAGTACCGTACCGATGGACAAAGGGAATAACATACGGGATTGAGTGAATCCTTGACACGGTGGTTCATCCGATGAAGATCATCGAGGAACACGTGGGGACCAACATGGGTATCCAGATCCCGCTGTTTGTTATTGACCGGAGAGTGGTCTCGGTCATGTCTACGTGTCTCCCGAACCCGTAGGGTCTACACACTTAAGGTTCGGTAACGCTAGGGTCATAGAGATAAATGCACGTGGAAACCCGAAAGTTGTTCGGAGTCCCGGATGAGATCCCGGACGTCACTAGGAGTTCCGGAATGGTCCGGAGGTAAAGATTGATATATGGGAAGTCCAGTTTTGGCCAACGGGTGATCTCCGGGGGTCACCGGGAGCGTCCCGGGACCACCGGAGGGGCCCCGGGGGTCCACCGGGTGGGGCCACCCATCCTGGTGGGGCCCCTAGGCCGCGAGGGGAAGTGTCCAGCCCTCTGGGATGGCGCACCACAAGGTGGCCCACCTCCCCATGCGCCTAGGGTTAAAACCCTAAGGGGAGGGGGGCCACCACTTGCCTTGGGGGAGGGGGACTCCTCCCTGGCCGCCGCCCCCCTTGCAGATTGGATCTGCAGGGGGCTGGCGCCCCCCTGGCCCCCTATATATATGTGGGGGGGGGGGGAGAGGGCAGCCGCACCCAAGCCCTGGCGCCTCTCCCCTCCCGTCACACCTCCATACTCCCAACGCAGGGCGCCCGGCGAAGCCCTGCTGCGATCTCCACTGCATCCGTCATCACGCCGTCTTGCTGCCGGATCTCTGACGACTTCTCCTCCCCCCTTGCTGGATCAAGAAGGAGGTGACATTGCTGCACCGTACGTGTATTGAACGCGGAGGTGCCGTCCGTTCGGCGCTAGATCATCGGTGAAGAAGAACGTGAAGAGTTCGACTACTTCATCCCCACTTCGTTGAAAGCTTCCGCACGCGATCTACATAACGGTATGTAGATGCACTCTTACTTGCTCGTTGCTAGATGTATCCATAGTTGAATCTTGGTGAAGACGTAGAATGTTTTTGAATTATGCTACGTTCCCCAAACAATGGCATCTGAGCCTAGGTTTTATGCGTAGCATCTTGCACGAGTAGAACACAAAGCAGTTGTGGGCGTATGATCTTGTTCAACTTTCTTACCGTTACTAGTCAATCTTGATTCGGCGGCATTGTGGGATGAAGCGGCCCGGACCGACCTTACACGTACGCTTACGTGAGACTGGTTCCACCGACAGACATGCACTAGATGCATAAGGTGGCTGGCGGGTGTCTGTCTCTCCTACTTTAGTCGGATCGGATTCGATGAAAAGGGTCCTTATGAAGGGTAAATAGAAGTTGACAAATCACGTTGTGGTTTTGGCGTAGGTAAGAAATGTTCTTGCTAGAAATCCTATAGAAGCCACGTAAAACTTGCAACAACAATTAGAGGACGTCTAACTTGTTTTTGCAGCATGTGTTTTGTGACGTGGTATGGCCAAGAACGAAGATGTGATGAATGATATATGTGATGTATGAGATTGATCATGTTTTTGTAATAGGGAATCACGACTTGCATGTCGATGAACTTGACAACCGGCAGGAGCCATCGGAGTTGTCTTTATTATTGTATGACCTGCGTGTCACTGAATAACGCCATGTAATTACTTTACTTCATTGCTAAACGTTAGCTATAGTAGTAGAAGTAATAGTTGGCGTGACGAATTCTTCAAGACACGATGATGGAGATCATGATGATGAAGATCATGGTGTCGAGCCGGTGACAAGATGATCATGGTGCCCCGAAGATGGAGATCCAAGGAGCAAGATGATATTGGCCATATCATGTCACTTTAATTGATTGCATGTGATGTTTATCATGTTTATGCATCTTGTTTACTTAGAACGATGGTAGTAAATAAGATGATCTCTCACTAAAATTTCAAGTATTGTGTTTCCCCTAACTGTGCACCGTTGCTAAAGCTCGTTGCTCCGAAGCACCACGTGATGATCGGGTGTGATAGGTTCTAACGTTCGCATACAACGGGTGTAAGACAGATTTACACACGCGATACACTTAGGGTTCACTTGACGAGCCTAGCATGTACAGACATGGCCTCGGAACACGGAAGACCGAAAGGTCGAACACGAGTCGTATAGAAGATACGATCAACATGAAGATGTTCACCGTTGATGACTAGTCCGTCTCACGTGATGATCGGACACAGACTACTCGATTCGGATCGTGTATCACTTAGATGACTAGAGAGATGTCATTCTGAGTGGGAGTTCATTATAATTTGATTAAGATGAACTTAATTATCATGAACTTAGTCTAAATTCTTTACAATATCTCTTGTAGATCAAATGGCCCACGCTCAGGTTTCCCTCAACTTCAACGCGTTCCTAGAGAAAACCAAGCTGAAAGACGATGGTAGCAACTATACGGATTGGGTCCGTAACCTGAGGATTATCCTCATAGCTGCCAAGAGATCTTATGTCCTAGAAGCACCGCTAGGTGATGCACCTGCTCCCGATGCGGACCAAGACGTTTTGAACGTCTGGCAGTCGTGTAGTGATGATTACTCCCTGGTTCAGTGCGGCATGCTTTAGAGTTTAGAATCGGGGCTCCAAAAACGTTTTGAGCACCACGGAGCATATGAGATGTTCGAAGAGCTGAAAATGGTTTTCCAAGCTCATGCCCGAGTCGAGAGATATGATGTCTCCGACGCATTCTACAGCTGTAAGATGGAGGAGAACAGTTCTGTCAGTGAGCACATCCTCAAGATTTCAGGATTGCACAACCGCTTGTCTCAGCTGGGAATGAATCTCCCAGATGAAGCGGTCGTTGACAGAATCCTCCAGTCGCTCCCACCAAGCTTCAAGAGCTTCGTGCTGAACTTCAATATGCAGGGGATGGAGAAGTCCATTCTCGAGGTATATTCAATGCTGAAATCAGCGGAGGTTGACATCAAGAAAGAACATCAAGTGTCGATGGTCAATAAAACCACTAAGTTCAAGAAAGGCAAGGGTAAGAAGAACTTCAAGAAGGACGGCAAGGGAGTTGCCGCGCCTGGCAAGCCTGTTGCCGGGAAGAAGCCAAAGTATGGACCCAAGCCTGAGACAGAGTGCTTTTATTGCAAGGGAACGGGTCACTGGAAGCGGAACTGCCCCAAATATTTAGCAGACAAGAAGGCCGGCAACGTCAAAGGTATATATGATATACATGTTATTGATGTGTACCTTACTAGCACTCGTAGTAGCTCCTGGGTATTCGATACCGGTGCAGTTGCTCACATTTGTAACTCAAAACAGGAGCTGCGGAATAAACGGAGACTGGCGAAGGATGAGGTGACGATGCGCGTCGGGAATGGTTCCAAGGTCGATGTGATCGCCTTCGGCATGCTGCCTCTACATCTACCCTCGGGATTAGTTTTAAACCTCAATAATTGTTATTTAGTACCAGCTTTGAGCATGAACATTGTTTCTGCATCTCGTCATATGCGAGATGGATATTCTTTCAAATCGGAGAATAATGGTTGTTCTATTTATTTGAGAGATATGTTTTATGGTCATGCCCCGCTGGTCAATGGTTTATTTTTGATGAATCTCGAACGTAGTAATACACATATTCATAGTGTAGATGCCAAAAGATGTAAAGTTGATAATGATAGTCCCACATACTTGTGGCATTGCCGCCTTGGTCATATTGGTGTCAAACGTATGAAGAAGCTCCATTCAGATGGACTTCTGGAGTCTCTTGATTATGAATCATTTGACACGTGCGAACCATGCCACTTGGGCAAGATGACCAAGACTCCGTTCTCCGAAACAATAGAGTGAGCAACCAACTTGTTGGAAATCATACATACCGATGTGTGCGGTCCAATGAGTGTTGAGGCTCGCGGAGGCTACCGTTATGTTCTCACCCTCACAGATGACTTGAGTAGATATGGGTATATCTATTTGATGAAACACAAGTCTGAGACCTTTGAAAAGTTCAAGGAATTTCAGAATGAGGTTGAGAATCAGCGTGACAGAAAAATAAAGTTCTTGCGATCGGATCGTGGGGGTGAATATTTAAGTCATGAATTTGGCACACACCTTAGAAGCTGTGGAATTGTTTCACAATTGACACCGCCCGGAACACCTCAACGTAACGGTGTGTCCGAACGTCGAAATCGTACTCTGTTGGACATGGTGCGATCTATGATGTCCCTCACCGATTTACCGCTATCTTTTTGGGGTTATGCTTTAGAGACTGCCGCATTCACTTTAAATAGGGCTCCGTCGAAATCCGTTGAGACGACTCCGTATGAACTTTGGTTTGGCAAGAAACCGAAGCTGTCATTTCTGAAAGTTTGGGGTTGCGATGCTTATGTCAAGAAACTTCAACCTGAAAAGCTCGAACCCAAATCGGAAAAATGCGTCTTCATAGGATACCCAAAGGAAACAATTGGGCACACCTTCTACCACAGATCCGAAGGCAAAGTCTTTGTTGCCAAGAATGGATGCTTTCTGGAGAAAGAGTTTCTCTCGAAAGAAGTGAGTGGGAGGAAAGTAGAACTTGATGAGGTGACAGTCACCCCTCCTGTGATGGAAAGTAGCGCAGCGCAGGAAAATGTTCCTGAGGTGCCTGCACCGACAAGGGAGGAAGATAATGATAATGATCATGAAGAAACAGATCAAGTTACTACTGAACTTCGAAGGTCCACAAGGGCACGTTCCGCACCAGAGTGGTACGGCAACCCTGTCCTGGAAATCATGTTGTTAGACAACGGTGAACCTTCGAACTATGAAGAAGCGATGGCGGGCCCAGATTCCAATAAATGGCTTGGAGCCATGAAATCCGAGATAGAATCCATGTATGAAAACAAAGTATGGACTTTGGTGGACTTGCCTGATGATAGGCACACCATAGAAAATAAATGAATATTTAAGAAGAAGACAGACGCGGATGGTAATGTGACCATCTATAAGGCTCGGCTTGTCGCTAAGGGTTATCGACAAGTTCAAGGGATTGACTACGACGAGACTTTCTCTCCCGTAGCGATGCTGAAGTCAGTCAGAATCATGTTAGCTATTGCCGCATTCTATGATTATGAGATATGGCAAATGAACGTCAAAACAAAATTCCTTAATGGCTTCCTCAAGGAAGAGTTGTATATGATGTAACCGGAAGGATTTGTCGATCCAGAGAACACTAACAAGGTATGCAAGCTCCAGCGCTCGATTTACGGGCTGGTGCAAGCATCTCGGAGTTGGAATATTCGCTTTGATGAGGTGATCAAAGCGTTTGGATTTATACAGACTTATGGAGAAGCCTGTATTTACAAGAAAGTGAGTGGGGGCTCTGTGGCATTTCTCATATTATATGTGGATGACATATTGCTGATGGGAAATGATATAGAATTCTTGGAAAATGTAAAGGCCTACTTGAATAAAAGTTTTTCAATGAAGGACCTTGGAGAAGCTGCTTACATATTAGGCATCAAAATCTATAGAGATAGATCAAGACGCCTCATTGGTCTTTCACAAAGTACATACCTTGACAAAATATTGAAGAAGTTCAATATGGATCAATCAAAGAAAGGATTCTTGCCTGTTTTGCAAGGTATGAGATTGAGCAAAGCTCAGTCACCGACCACGGCAGAAGGTAGAGAAAAGATGAGTGTCATTCCCTATGCCTCGGCCATAGGTTCTATCATGTATGCCATGCTGTGTACCAGACCTGATGTGAACCTTGCCATAAGTTTGGTAGGGAGGTACCAAAGTGATCCCGGTACGGAACACTAGACAGCGGTCAAGAACATCCTGAAGTACCTGAAAAGGACTAAGGATATGTTTCTCGTTTATGGAGGTGACGAAGAGCTCGTCGTAAAGGGTTACGTCGATGCTAGCTTCGACACAGATCTGGATGACTCTAAGTAACAAACCGGATACGTGTATATTTTGAATGGAGGGGCAGTCAGCTGGTGCAGTTGCAAGCAAAGCGTGGTGGCAGCATCTACATGTGAAGCGGAGTACATAGCTACTTCTGAAGCAGCGCAGGAAGGAGTCTGGATGAAGGAGTTCATCACCGACCTAGGAGTCATTCCAAGCGCGTCAAGCCCGATGACTCTCTTCTGTGACAACACTGGTGCTATTGCTATTACCAAGGAGCCCAGGTTTCACGAGAAGACCAAGCACATCAAGCGCCGTTTCAACTCCATCCGGAATTATGTTCAGGATGGAGACATAGATATTTGTAAAGTGCATACGGATCTGAATGTAGCAGACCCGTTGACTAAACCTCTTTCACGGGCAAAACATGATCAACACCAGAACTCTATGGGTGTTCGATTCATCACAATGTAACTAGATTATTGACTCTAGTGCAAGTGGGAGACTGTTGGAGATATGCCCTAGAGGCAATAATAAAAGCATTATTATTATATCTCCTTGTTCATGATAATTGTCTGTTATTCATGCTTGAATTGTATTGTACGGAAACAGCGATACATGTGTGAATACACAGACCACATTGAGTCCCTGGTAGGCCTCTAGTTACCAGCTCGTTGATCAACAGATGGTCACGGTTTCCTGACCATGGACATAGGATGTCAGTGATAACGGGATCACATCATTAGGAGAATGATGTGATGGACAAGACCCAAACTTGAGCATAACACGAGATCGTATAGTTCGTAATGCATAAGCTTTTCAGTGTCAAGTATTTATTCCTTAGACCATGAGGTTGTACAACTCCCGGATACCGTAGGAGTACTTTGGGTGTGCCAACCATCACAACGTAACTGGGTGGCTATAAAGGTACGCATCGGGTATCTCCGAAAGTGTCTGTTGAGTTGGTACGAACCGAGACTGGGATGTTGTCACTCCGTATGACGGAGAGGTACCTCTAGGCCCACTCGGTAAGACATCATCATAATGAGCTCAAAGTGACTAAGTGGTTAGTCACGGGATGATGGATTACGGATCGAGTAAAGAGACTTGCCATAACGAGATTGAACAAGGTATCGGGAATACCAACGATCGAATCTCGGGCAAGTACCGTACCGATGGACAAAGGGAATAACATACGGGATTGAGTGAATCCTTGACACGGTGGTTCATCTGATGAAGATCATCGAGGAACACGTGGGAACCAACATGGGTATCCAGATCCCGCTGTTGGTTATTGACCGGAGAGTGGTCTCGGTCATGTCTACGTGTCTCCCGAACCCGTAGGGTCTACACACTTAAGGTTCGGTAACGCTAGGGTCGTAGAGATAAATGCACGTGGAAACCCGAAAGTTGTTCGGAGTCCCGGATGAGATCCCGGACGTCACTAGGAGTTCCGGAATGGTCCGGAGGTAAAGATTGATATATGGGAAGTCCAGTTTCGGCCAACGGGTGATCTCCGGGGGTCACCGGGAGCGTCCCGGGACCACCGGAGGGGCCCCGGGGGTCCACCGGGTGGGGCCACCCATCCCGGTGGGGCCCCTAGGCCGCGAGGGGAAGTTTCCAGCCCTCTGGGCTAGCGCACCACAAGGTGGCCCACCTCCCCATGCGCCTAGGGTTAAAACCCTAAGGGGAGGGGGGGCCACCACTTGCCTTGGGGGAGGGGGACTCCTCCCTGGCCGCCCCCCCCTTGCAGATTGGATTTGCAGGGGGCTGGCGCCCCCCTGGCCCCCTATATATATGTGGGGGGGGGGGAGAGGGCAGCCGCACCCAAGCCCTGGCGCCTCTCCCCCTCCCGTCACACCTCCATACTCCCAACGCAGGGCGTCCGGCGAAGCCCTGCTGCGATCTCCACTGCATCCGTCATCACGCCATCGTGCTGTCGGATCTCTGACGACTTCTCCTCCCCCCTTGCTGGATCAAGAAGGAGGTGACGTTGTTGCACCGTACGTGTGTTGAACGCGGAGGTGCCGTCCGTTCGGCGCTAGATCATCGGTGACGAAGAACGTGAAGAGTTCGACTACTTCATCCCCACTTCGTTGAAAGCTTCCGCACGCGATCTACATAACGGTATGTAGATGCACTCTTACTTGCTCGTTGCTAGATGTATCCATAGTTGGATCTTGGTGAAGACGTAGAATTTTTTTGAATTATGCTACGTTCCCCAAACATGCACTGCCTCTTCGAGGCCCGAGGAGGTTGTTCCTCCTCAACGTCTTCGGATGACACCCTCTTCTTGGAGTGGGAGGAGGCACTTTCCTCCTTGTCTTCGTCTTCCTCCCTGTCTTGGGTAGACGGGGCCGCAGCGTCTCCGACCTTCGTGTCCAGACGATCTGTCAGACGGGGGCCTCCCCTGCCCTCCGGCGGGTCCTTCTTCTTTTTCTCCTTCTTTTCTGGCGCCTTGTAAGGCGCCACGACCAGTAGTCCCACAGTGGCAAATCAGTCTTTCTAGGCTGATTATATAGCGAACAATGCTATCATACCTAACTCTACAGGCTGACAGAGCACATTAAATGCGTCCCTCGGTGTCACATCACGGCTCGCCCGGCAGGCTCTGCCGGGCTGTTTTGCCAGCTTCGCGCCTGCTTGCTTGACACGTCTCAGGACGGGTGTCATTCGTAGTTTCTTTCTACAGGATGTGGCTGCCATGTGGCAGGAGGCTACCATTGTGCCACTTAGGAGCTTGACACCGCACTGATTGACGACGGGCGTCGTTGTGGGATGGGGGTTCGCCGCCATGAGCCTCGGCAAGCCTGCCTGGGTGATATTGGAGGCTCGCTTCCGAGGCGATCCATCCCCTCAAGGCTCGCATGCCCGACAAGGAGGGTTCTTCTTCTGGTGATACCTTGCCTCTTCGCCTAGTCTTTGTCGTCTTGATCTCTTCGACTAGCTCCCTAGTTCCTGATACGTCCAAAACGTATCTATAATTTCTGCTTGCTCCATGCCTCTTTTGGGTGATATTGCTATGATATTTATACACTTCCATACACTTTTGATCATATTTGGACTAACCTATTAACTCAGTGCACCCCAGTGCTAGTTTTTGTTTTCTGCTGTTTTTGTATTTCAGGTTTTCCTGTCACGTAAACTGCCAGAAAAATCCCGGAAAAATTATATAAAAAATTAGCGTTCCGGAAGCTTCCACACGGTCGAAGTAGGGCCGGAGGGGGGCCACCAGGGCTCCACGCGCCCTGGTGGCGCGACCCCCCTCCTGGCCGCGCCGGGGGGGCGCCTGGCCCCCCAGGCCTCCGCTGATGCCCCCCTTTGGCATATATTTAACACGCTTCCCGAAACCCTCGAGGACGGAACCCTTTTTCGCGATCTCATCTTTGTTCCGCCGCCGCCGCCGCGCTTCCAAGATCGGGAGCACCAGGAGAACTCTTCCCGGCACCCTGCCGGAGGGGAGGATCACCACCGGGAGCCTCTCCACCACCATGGACGCCTCCCGGATGAGTTGTGAGTAGTCTCCCTTGGACCATGGGTCCATGACCAGTAGCTATGTGATGTTCTCCTCCCCTTCTTGTGCTTCACTAATTAGACCTCGTGAGCTGCCCTACATGATCGAGGCACATATGTAATCCTTATGCTGTTGCTATGATGAGTTTGCTGGGATCCGATGGATTGTGAGATTATGTTCAGATTGTGTTTGAGTAGTATATTTGATTTACCTCTTTTATATTTATGTTCGTAAGTAATTCTTGCATGTTCTCCGTTGCTATTTATTGCTTTGGCCAAGTAGTAGGTAGTGACTCCAAGAGGGAGCGTTATGCTCGATTGTGGGTTCATGCCCCTCGATGACTAGCTTGAGTGACAGAAACATGAGTCTAGGGGATGTGCTGTTGCCACAAGGGGGAAAACAACGGTGCTTGTGCCCGCGGGTGCAAGGATTGTTTACTTTACGCAAAGTTCTTTTAATGCAGTTGTCTGTTGCTTTGAGTTTACACTATGGGTGGGACTCGCAACTTAATACCAGCGAGATGTTCTGGATAGATATCTCAAGGTGGATGATTAGTAGTAGATGCAGATGGATTTCGGTCTACTTTCCTTGGCGTACCGCCCATGCTTTGAACCTCTAACTTTCTTGCAACATAGTTAGCATTGGTTTGCGCACATAATTCTGTCAATTGCCCAGCTGTAATTCGTTTACCTCACATAGTTGTTTTATCGTCTTTTGGGAGAGAGATCTCACTAGTGAACATCATGGGACCCCGGTCCATATTACCATCACTGATCACATCCGCTATTTACTTTCTGCTTTTACATACTAGTTACAGTTTTACCTATCACCATTATCACTTGCGTTTGATCCTTTGTAAACGACAAGGCCGGAGGGATTGACAACCTCTCTGTACTCGTTGGGAGCAAAGTTATTTGTATCTGTGTGCAGGTCCAAGTTGATTGCTAATATCTCGCGCCGTTAGCAGTTGACACCTTGTTGAAACTAGGAGTCTCAGGGGAAATCGATCCTTGGTATCTTTGCCAAGGGAAAACTACCGCTACACTGCATCTCAAACCTTCCACTTGGGGTAACCAACGAGGGGCGAGAAGCCATCAAGCAAAGTTTTCTGGCGCCGTTGCCGGGGACTCCACTCTTCAAGATAGGGGAGTTGCACGCTATCTTTTACCTTTGCTTTTTAGTCTTGTTAGTTTACCTTTCAGTTTTTTTTGCTTTAGTATATTTTATCGAAAATCACAAAAATAGTTATCTTGCTTGCTTGCTGCTATGGGTTCCACCGAGAACACCAAGTTGTGTGACTTCACTAGTCATAACAACGATGACTTTATTTGCACGCCTATCACTACACCAGCCACTTCAGCACCTTCTTATGAAATTAAACCTGCTTTACTGAATCTAGTTATGAAAGATCAATTCTCCGGTGCTGGAGATGATGCTGCTTTACACTTAAACAATTTTGTTGAACTCTGTGATATGCAAAAGTACCAAGAAATAGATGGTAATATTGTTAAGCTTAAGCTTTTTTCCTTTCTCCTTGAGAGGAGGAGCTAAAATTTGGTTTCAATCTTTGCCTAGAAATAGCATAGATTCATGGGACAAGTGCAAAGATGCTTTTATTGGAAAATACTATCCACCTGCTAAAATTATCCAACTAAGAAGTAACATAATGAATTTTAAACAATTGGATAATGAACACGTTGCCCAAGCTTGGGAACGCATGAAATCTCTTGTCAAGAACTGCCCTACTCATGGTTTGACTACTTGGATGGTTATCCAAACTTTTTATGCAGGCTTGAACTTTACCTCGCGGAACTTGTTAGATTCGGCCGCGGGAGGAACCTTTATGTCAACTACACTTGGTGCTGCCACGAAGCTTCTCGATGAGATGATGACCAATTATTCTCAATGGCACACCGAACGCGCTCCAACAGGTAGGAAGGTAAACTCTGTCGAGGAGATTTCCTCCCTAAATGAAAAAGTTGACTTGATCATGTCTCTACTTTCGAAGCAATCTTCTGTTAATCCTCGTGATGTTCCTTTAAATTCTTTGATTGCTCAAGAACAAGTAGATGTGAACTTTATCTCTAGAAACAATTTTAATAACAATGCTTATAGGAGTAATTTTGGTAGCAATCCTAGACCGTTCCCCTCTAATTCTTATGGGAACAACAATGCTTATCCTAGCACCAAGAACTCCACTACTGAACTAGAGATTATGCTTAAAGATTTCATCACTACCCAAAAAGCCTTCAATAAGAGTGTAGAAGAAAAACTAAACAAACTAGACGATCTCTCTTCGAAGGTAGACAATTTAGCCTATGAGGTAGAATTGCTTAAAATTAGAACTTCTCCTCTTGAGGAGAGGAAGGTCACTCCTATTAATGCTATTCAAGTGCAAATTAATGAAAACATTAGGATGTTGGCTAAACTTAAAGAGAGATGGGCTAGAGAAAGGGAGGAAGAAGATAGAATTAAGAGCCTTCCTACCCACCACACTGTTGCTACTATCCAAGTTGTTGAGGATATCCAAAATCTTAGCACCCAATGCACTCCTGGTCCCAATGGACCTATTAATGGTGATGCTATGACCATAGAAACTACCAAACAAGTGAACCTAAAGGACACCACTACCACTTTACTTGATAGTAGTGACCTTGATTTTGATAATTGCACTCTTACCGAAGTTATTGATTTCCATCACAAGATGTCTAGAGATCCCCACACTAGCACGCTTAACCTTGCCTTCACAGAGCATATCACTAATGCTCTCATCAAAGCTAGGGAGGAGAAACTTAGAGTAGAAGCCTCCATACCTAGAAAGATAGAAGATGGTTGGGATCCTATGATTAAAATTAAGTTGAATAACTTCTCTTGCTATGCTTTATGTGATGTTGGAGCTAGTACCTCTGTTATGCCCAAAAGAATATATGATATGCTTAAACTGAAACCTTTTGATTCTTGTTCTTTTGGTGTTCGTCTCGTTGATTCTTCCATAAAGAAACCTTTGGGGAGGATCGACGATGTTCTTATCATTGTCAATGACAATTACGTTCCCGTTGATTTTACTATTATGGACATTGAATGTGAACCTTCTTGTCCAATTATTTTGGGATGTCCTTTTCTACGCACCGCTGGTGCTATCATTGACATGAAAGAGGGGAATATAAAATTCCAATTTCCTCTCAAGAAAGGTATGGAACACTTCCCTAGAAAGAAGATTAAGTTACCTTTTGAGTCCGTTATACGGGCTAGCTATTCTTTTACTCTTGATAAAACTTGATCTCTATGCATTATGCCTAGCTTAAAGGCATAAAAGAAAGCGCTTTTGGGAGGCAGCCCACATGAATAAAATTTTATTTTGCTTTTGTTGTGTCTTGATGTTGTTACTACAGTAGAATCATCATTGTATCTTTACTTTTCAACTTTGTGCCAAGTGTAGCCTCTGATTGCAAGAAAGTTCAAAAGTTGTGACGTGCTGTCCAGGAAACAAATTCTGTCCTTGGATATACAAATTCGTATAAAATCACCAGATCATCTTTTTGGTCTGAATTTTTTCGACAGCGTGCTCTATACAATTGTCTTTCTAGCGTCTGTTCTGAGTTTTTTGATTAGAGTTGCAGAAGTGCCCCGAAAAAAATCATTTACTACCTGCTGTTCTGTTTTTCACAGATTCTGTCCTGTTTTGCCTTTCCTTCATTTTGCAAACCTTGAGCTTGCTTTTTCTTTGCAAAAACCTTTTGGCAATCTTGAGAAACAGTAGACCTTCAAGAATATCCTTATTTCCAGCAAGGAACAATTATATTATTATGGGTACTAACCTTGCTAATCAGATTATGATGAGTTATGTATGAAGGGAGTTTTCAAGTGTGCGAGGGAAGATGATAAAAAGATTCAGGAGTGTCAAACGCTCAAGCTTGGGGATGCCCCCATGCACCCCCAAGAAATATTCAAGGAGACTCAAGCGTCTAAGCTTGGGGATGCCCCCGTGCATCCCCTTCTCCATCAACATTATCAGTTCGTCCTTCGTTCCACTATATTTTTATCACTTCATGTGTTATGTGCTATGCTTGGAGCGTCTTGCTTTTAGTTTTCTTTTTTAGTTTCCTTTAGCTTTTCATAACGAGTTGGAACTCAGCTTTCTTTGTGTGGGAGAGAAACACGCTCCACTTCAACCTAGAACACAACATAGAATTTTCATGTATATCTTTGTTGTGTGTGTTCTTTGTCTTTCAATAGCTACTGTCATGTTCAGCTCTTAGTATTCATGCTTATTTTTTTAAAGAGCTTTTGTTTAGTTGGTTGCTTGAACTCTCTTTAGTTATCATGCTTATCTTATTAAGAGAGTTTGCTTCTGTTGCATTGGTTGATATGTCTATGATAAAAATGCTACGTGCATAATGGTGCTTAGTAGTTCATGTTTTCTTATGGTTAGTCTCAAATAGCTGGGGGGTTCCCAATGTGTTATTGGAGTACCAACATGATTTGTTTGCCTATGATGTGGTATGGTTTAGTAATATCTTCCTTCAAGAATTTATTTTGATTGACTTGGCGTATGCTCGCGCATATTTAAGACTGTAAAGAAAGTCTGTCAAGCCTTGATGATCTTTTGTTTCTGAGAAGCGATATAACTTCCATGCCTGATTCAATGTTGCTTTGTCGCTCTGCATGATTATGACCGTCATTGCTCTTTTAGTTGGTCGCTCCCAGTCTTTTGCTAACCTCCACTTGTACTTAGCGGACTGACTGCTTGTGCATCCAAAATCCTTTAAACTAGTTATGCCATATGAGTCCACCATACCTTCCTATACATGGTATTTACCTGCCATTCCTAACGAAGACTTTCATGTACCATCTCGAAATTATTCAAAAAAAGAAGCATTCCTATTTTGTGCCTCTGTTTTAGTTCATGAGGAAGTAGTAGTTAATTCATGATCTTTTTAAGTTGGACAAGCTTCACCCTGGGATTGCATGTCTAATGTGCAAACCCATAATACGAGAAGGAACTGGCAAAGAGTGCGCCCGGCTCAAAAATAATATAACAAACAAACCCTCCTTCACGCTTTGTTCATGAGAAATCAGAAAACTTTGGCAGTGATAAACAAAGGAGATTAAGAGGATGTGATCGTCCTCATTCGGGAGCCGTTCCTTGAAACCTGTCCATCTCAAGAAGTGATTGAGTTGTCTGCTAGCATTCGTTGACGGAACATGCATAATCTAAAAAAATAATAATTACCTCTGTTTTTAAAACCAAGAGCTCTGGTACATGTTTTGTCTTTGTTTCCGACTACGGGTTTTCAACCTTGCCAACAAAAGCCACGGTTCGAGAGTCTCCACCTTATTTTAAAGCACCAACTATTAAGAGCATGATTGTCATTCTGAGTGTAATGTGCATTGTCCCAAAGTAGCATTGTCTTTTGCATGATTGTGATATTGTTTATTCTGAAATCATTGTATCTAGTCATCACTTAAACCTTGGAGGTGCCCCTGCATTTATGTTTTGCTTCACTAAAGGGGGCAAGCGAGATATCACTTTATCATATTTGCACACCATGCTCATTACAAATCTATTTGATGTTTTAGTATCATATTGTAAAACTTTCAGTTCTTTGTGATTCTCTCATGAGGCAACTTAATTACTACAGATTCATTGTCTCAGTAAGCTTTTGTCATATGACTATGAAAAGTCCTATATGGTTAATAGCATGTCACCACAGAAATTATTCTTGTTATCATTTACCTACTCGAGGACGAGCAGGAATTAAGCTTGGGGATGTTGATACGTCCAAAACGTATCTATAATTTCTGCTTGCTCCATGCCTCTTTTGGGTGATATTGCTATGATATTTATACACTTCCATACACTTTTGATCATATTTGGACTAACCTATTAACTCAGTGCACCCCAGTGCTAGTTTCTGTTTTCTGCTGTTTTTGTATTTCAGGTTTTCCCGTCACGTAAACTGTCAGAAAAATCCCGGAAAAATTATATAATCAGCGTTCCGGAAGCTTCCACACGGTCGAAGTAGGGCCGGAGGGGGGCCACCAGGGCTCCAGGCGCCCTGGTGGCGCGGCCCCCCTCCTGGACGCGCCG
>LR738709.1:280490973-280543356 GCA_902687465.1 Secale cereale | reverse complement strand
ACCGCCCATGCTTTGAACCTCTACCTTTCTTGCAACATAGTTAGCATTGGTTTGCGCACATAATTCTGTCAATTGCCCAGCTGTAATTCGTTTACCTCACATAGCTGTTTTATCGTCTTTTGGGAGAGAGACATCACTAGTGAACATCATGGGACCCCGGTCCATATTACCATCACTGATCACATCCGCTATTTACTTTCTGCTTTTACATACTAGTTACAGTTTTACCTATCACCATTATCACTTGCGTTTGATCCTTTGTAAACGACAAGGCCGGAGGGATTGACAACCTCTCTGTACTCGTTGGGAGCAAAGTTATTTGTATCTGTGTGCAGGTCCAAGTTGATTGCTAATATCTGGCGCCGTTAGCAGTTGACACCTTCTTGTTGAAACTAGGAGTCTCAGGGGAAATCGATCCTTGGTATCTTTGCCAAGGGAAAACTACCGCTACACTGCATCTCAAACCTTCCACTTGGGGTAACCAACGAGGGGTGATAAGCCATCTGTTCCTCAAAGAGTTGATCCATTCGAGGCTTGATCTGATCTTGGTGTTGTAAGCTTGTCCTTGGGCCTGTTGGCTTGTTGTCCATGAATGAGTCAAGGGAAAACATAAACCCCTGTTTGTGTACCCTAACATGATGCATTTGTCAACCAACTTATATCAGACAAGCTTACACTTACACCCAAGTCAGATAAATGCATATTCGTGGGATATCCGAGGGAAACCTTAGGATATAGCTTCTACAACCGCGAAGAGAACAAAGTGTTTGTTGCTCGAAACGGGGTCTTCCTTGAGAAAGTGTTTCTCGGGCGGGAGGCTAGTGGGAGGCAGTTGCAACTCGAAGAAGTTAGACCACCACTTGGGGACAACTCGGCGGATGACGTGATCATACCGGAGTCTGTCAGGGAACCCGAGGTGGAAGCGACACTGGTGAGGGAGTCCTGGATAAGGGGGTCCTCATGTGGCCGGACAAACTCCTGGTGGGCCGGACTGGTGGGCCATGAAGATTATTATAGAATATCATCTCTTGTATCCGGATAGGACTCCTGGATTCTTGTAATGGCAAGTTTTAGGCTCGAGCGTAGATTTTCCTTCCTCTGCAAGATGATATGTACAAACCCTAGGCCTCTCCATTGTGTATATAAACCGGAGGGTTTAGTCCATAGAGGCTAGAGAAGAATCATAATATCCTCATAGGCTAGACCTAGGGTTTAGCCATTACGATCTCGAGGTAGATCAACTCTTGTGCACATATTCACCCATACTAATATAGCAAGAAGTAGGGTTTTATCTCGACCGAGAGGGCCTGAACCTGGGTATACATCGTGTCCCCTGTCTCCTGTTACCATCGATCCCCAGACACATAGTTCGGGACCCCCTACCCGAGATCTGCTGGTTTTGACACCGACATTGGTGCTTGCATTGAGAGTTCCACTATGTCGTCGACGGAAGGGTTGATGGATCACGTCGTCAACTGCAACGGCGACGCCGAGGGGATTTTCCCTCCCGACCAGCTTTTCGTGTTCGGTAGCTTCGCGCTTCGTGCCAACACGAAAGGCTACCTTGAGCAGATCGAGAGCTACGCCCCTGGCCATCATGTCAGATTTGGGAGCTTGAACTACGTTGCGGATATCCGTGGAGACTTGATCTTCATCGGATTCGAGCTAGAGGCAACCCCTCTCTGCCACCACGATGATCATGACTTAACTCTGCCATCGGATCAGGAAATAGCACCTTCAATAGTTCTGGCCCTAGATCCAGAACAAATTGCGTCACCCGAAGATGGGAAGCTCAACCCCACCACGGGAGCCGCGGACTCTTCGGCGTTGGAGCTGCATACGGACCCAACTGACGGGGTCTGTGTTACTGGAACCCCAGACTCGGCTCAGGTGTCTGATTCCGAACTACGCATAACTGCGCCCCTCAAATCCAATCAGGCGCCTATCGCCAAATTCTGCGCTGCAGATATTTTCCAGCACTCATCACTTGGCAACATGTTAAGGTCATTAAGATCTCTCTCCTTGGATGAGAGCACACAACCGCACTATATCCGGTTCAAACTGGAGGCTGATGAACAACCGCGCTATGCCCAGGGGGATGGAGAATTTCGTTCCCCACCCACCACACACTTGGTAGCTACGGTTGAAGATCTAACCGATCTACTTGACTATGCTTCAGAAGACTTCAACGAGATGGACCTCGAAGCGGAAGCAGATACAGATCAAAGCCGGCCTATAACAGGGCGGTGGAAAGCTACGTCTTCATATGACGTGTATATGGTGGATACACCCAAGGGGGCGGAAGGCGACGACGAAAACAATCCCGTAGAGGATAAGCCCGTCGAAGAACCTCCCAAGCGTCGGCGTCCAAAATGCCGAACAAAATCCCGTGAGGGAAAGGACGGCAACACCGTGACTAATGACGGTGATATTCCAGAACAAGCTGAAGACCCCGCAGATCCAGCGATAGAGCAGGAGGAGCGAGAGGACGGTGAATAGAGTCCAAAGCCACAGTCCGATGACAGCGATGCCGAAGACGGTGACTATGAACCTGTCTCCGAAGAAGAGGCTATCCTGGATGACGATGAATATACCGTCCCAGAAGAACCCTCCGAACAAAAATGCTTCCATTGGCGGCTTATAGCCATCGCACGGAGCTTAAAAAAGCAGCAGAGACAGTTTCGAGCTGCACAAGACACGCTCAATGATAGATGGAATCAGGTGCTAGACGCCGAACAGAAACATGGCTTTAACGACCAAACCAAAGGCTATCCCATGCGCAAGCTGCTGCCCGAATTCGACGACGAGGCCTTTGCGCCCGTCCCACCGAAAAACAACACCGCCAACAAGCCGGACCGACTACCTCGTGGATGGGATATAGTCGCTAGCAATGGCGTAAACAAGCCCCCACCCCATAAAGGAAAGGAGGGTGCAGCCCAAGTCCGAAAACACGATCTATGTGAGGACCTAAACAAAAAAGCTAGCAAGTCCAGGTCTATATTCGGACCCAGAGACCGAGCTCCCGCATGGGACGACAGCTATCAAGCCAATCGTGCTGGTGACATACCAGTTTGGGGTCAATACCGAACACCACAACCATCAGACATACGCCACGATATAGCAAGATACAGAGGAGCTTCACACCCTCTATGCTTCCCCGATGAGGTGCTGGGTCATGATTTCCCATAAGGGTTTAAACCCATGAACATTGAAGCATACGATGGAACGACGGATCCTGCCGTCTGGATAGAAGATTTTATTCTTCACATCCACATGGCTTGAGGAGATGATCTCCACGCCATCAAATATTTACCCCCAAGCTAAAAGGACCAGCTCGACACTGGCTAAGCAGTCTCCCAGAAAACTCCATTGGGAGTTGGGAAGAACTCGATGACACTTTTCGGGCCAATTTTCAAGGGACTTATGTCCAGCCCCCGGACGCTAACGATTTAAGTCTCTCATCCAACAACCCGGGGAGTCAGCCCGCAATCTTTGGAACCGGTTTCTCACTAAGAAGAACCAGATCATCGACTGTTCGGACGCAAAAGCCTTAGCGGCATTCAAGCAGAGTATCCGGGACGAATGGCTAGCTAGACATCTCGGATAGGAAAAGCCGAGGACAATGGCAGCCCTAACTACACTCATGACTCGCTTTTGCACGGGTGAGGATAGCTGGTTAGCTCGTAGCAGCACCAGTGACCCTGGAACATCCAAAGTCAGGGATGGCAATGGAAAGCCATGACGCAACAAAAACAAATGTCGAAATAATTCTGGAAGCCCAGATGATACAGTGGTAAACGCCAGATTCAGCGGCTCCAGACCCGGTCAATGGAAAAATCCATTTAAAGGCAACAAAGATGGTCCATCAAGTTTAGACATGATATTAGACAGGCCCTGCCAAATCCATGGCACCTCAGAAAAACTTGCCAACCACACCAACCGTAACTGTTGGGTTTTCAAGCAGGCCGGCAAGCTAAACATTGAACACAAGGGGAAGGAGCCTCAGAGCGAAGACGAGGATGAACCTCGCCAGCCGAATATAGGGGGACAGAAGAAATATCCACCGGAGGTCAAAACAGTGAACATGATATATGCCACTCATATCCCAAAGAGGGAGCGCAAGCGTGCACTCCGAGACGTCTATGCCGTCGAGCCTCTCGCCCCAAAAGTCAACCCATGGTCAGCCTGTCCGATCACTTTCGATCGCAGGGATCATCCGACTAGTATTTGACATGGGGGTCGGCTGCCCTAGTGCTCGACCCAATAATAGATGGATACCATCTAACCCGAGTCCTTATGGACGGCGGTAGTAGTCTCAATCTGATATATCAGGACACTGTCCGCAAGATGGGGATCGACGCATCAAAAATCAAGCCAAGCAGCACAACCTTTAAAGGAGGGCATTGAAGCTCGCTGCTCAGGCTCTTTAACGTTGGAGGTTGTATTTGGTATCCCTGAAAACTTTCAAAGCGAAGAACTACTCTTCGACATAGCTCCATTCCGAAGTGGCTATCACGCTTTACTCGGAAGAACGGCCTTCGCCCGCTTTAATGTAGTCCCGCATTATGCCTATTTAAAGCTCAAGACGCTTGGACCATGTGGCGTTATCACAGTCAATGGAAATATGGAGCGCCCTCTCCGTACGGAGGAGGACACTGCTGCCTTAGCAGCCGAAGTCCAGCGTGGCCTACTCAAGCCGGATAATCTATCAAAAGCGGACACAGTTAAACGTGTCTGGCACACGCTTTAGTGCGGCAGCTCAGATGAACCTGATCAAGATTGACAGCTACGCCCCCGTCAACTGCCCCATAAGGTGATAACATATGTGCCTCGAGTACATAATTATGCCTTAAAAATCCCTTGGGCAACGACCGTGGCACCTGCATATAGTCCATCGTTCGGCTAGACCCTATTCGGACTTTAAACTTACCTCCTTTAGGTTTGTTAAATGAACCAGACTTGTTATGGCCACACCGGATCGATTTATTCTTTTCCAGGTTTACCTTTTTTCCTTTCTACAGATGGCCATCATATTCGCACCTTCAAGGACACATCACAGAGGAGGAAACGGCGCACACGTGCAGCTCGGTCCCGTACTAAGGTTTCTTTTCCGATTAAGACCCTGTGTAAACCTTTTTTCTTTTTCTTGTTATATACCTTCTTGGCCTGTAAAATGTCCAAAAAAGCTCATCGCCATTATCTGTAAAGTTTGCGGCTCGCCGTACTATAGAGAGATATTAATAGAACAGTTTTATTCATATTATGTCTAGAGTTTTATTCACTCGCCATGGAATGTTCTTTTCCCGCATCAGATTGCCATATGTGCCTTGTCAATAAGAGTTCATTACCAGGGGCTATAGTCAGCCCTGGTACATATCGAAAAGACCGAACACCTATAGGGAGTGTTCGGCGTCCTGGATATTTGCATTATATGCATCAGTTCCGATTCATGTCTTGGGTCAATAGTTGGGTTGCCCGGCTCCTGTGCTTACCCCTACGTTCCCGATTGTTCGGCTAGGGTGTAAAGGGAGAACTATTGCGATAGTACTTCCGCCTAGTCCGGTCAAGTACCTCAGTAGAGAAAGCCGAAAACTTACTGTCATGATAAGCGAGAACCTGGTCTGCAATCCGGTGACTTAGTTTTATACTACGATCGATAGAGATCTACCCCAAGTTATACGAAGGGTTGGTTTTTCGCCCAGCCAAGTGCAATTGGATTCTTCATCCGCACCAGGGGCTAGTACCTAGCCCCACTTGTCAAATTCCTACGACTAAGTGAAAGGAATAACACCGCATAGTCTGATTGCCTGGTTCGCTCCGCATACACCTCCTATACGGACCAAGACGTTGGATAAAGTGTGTATTTGCATATGACCGAACACCACAGTACTATGTACCTGGGGGCTGAAGCCGACGACTGGAAACTTTCAGATTTAAAAATAAACAGTCACACGGGAGGAAAAAGACATTGATATTATAATAGCGCAAAAGTTATATACATTGGATTCATAAGAATAGACTTTACATCCGGATACAATCATTCGAAGACAACATCCTTTGAACACTGGCCTTCTACAAGAAGGTCATCGTCGATGACGTCCTCGAAGTACTTCTCTGGCTTGCGATGCTCCTTGCCTGTGGGCGGGCCAGCAGTAGCTATATGCACCACGTTCATCTTCGCCCATTGCACCTTGACGCGAGCGAAGGCCATGCGAGCACCTTCTATGCAGGCCAAACACGTTAGTGCGTCGACCCACGGACTCGCCTCGACGAGCCGCTTCGCCAATCCGAAATAACTACTCGAGGTTGGCTCAGCGGGCCATAGCCGGACAATTAAGTCCTTCATGGCCGAACCCGCCATATTGTGCAGCTCGACCAGCTGCTTCATCTGGTCGTTGAGGGGAACTGGATGTTGTGGCGCATAGAACTACGACCAGAACAATTTCTCCGTATCATTCCCCTCCTGGGCTAGGAAGTATTGAGCGGCATCTGCGCTGCTCCTCAGAAGATCAGCAAACACGCCTGGAGAACTCCACAATCGTGTTAGCCCAATATACTTCCGCCCTCCGAAGATGCTTTGTAAGAGAAATATCTTACCAGATGCTATCTGTCGTGCTTGTTTGATTTTCTCACAGGCGTTGCGCGCCTCGCCTCGCGCGTCCTGGGCAGACTTTACTGCCACAGACAGCTCAGTCGCCTGCTCTGAAGCCTTCTTCTCCGATGCCTCACACTTACGGATGGCATCTTGGAGCTCGACCTCGACTTCGGACACCTGAGATTTGTGCTTCTCGCACTCTGCCTTTTCAGGCTCCAAATCAACAGCCGCTTTATCAGCGGCTGCCTTGTTCGTCTCGGCCTCCTTCTTGGCCTTAGCAACCTCGCTCATAAGGGCCTCGAGCTCGGCGGCGCCAACTGCGTAATACAGAATACAATATTAGAGTTTGTAAACATACTCAATCAATTAGATCTTATTGACATTCTAAAAATCCGCATACCTTGCGTTTCATCAAAACGCTGGTTGATGCGGCCGAGGTCCGCGTTGGCCACCTCGAGCTTTCGATTTAGTCCGGCAACCTCTATGTCTCGCGCAGTTGCCGTAACTAAGGAAGCCTGCACAACAGTTTAGCTCTGTAAGTATGCTGATCTATGGATACTTCGTCCGATTCTTTTCAGAATCACACAAAGCATTAAGGGCTACTGGTTATACATGTGTATTTAAAACAAATAAATTTTCTTAACATCATTACGCTTTCCTCAAAGCCCGTTAAAAGGCTGTTGAAGGCTTCATTCAGTCCGCCCTTGATAGACTGAATCTTCTTCATCACCGCACCCATCACGGTGCGGTGTTCTTCAATGACGAGAGCACTTTGCAGTGCTCCCTCCATAGAATCCGGCGCCTCCGTATTAACTTCGGGCGCCGCCGTATCCTCCTCCGCTTGAGGAGCCGGGTCTTCAGACCCCGGAGCCGCGCTAGGCTCCGGGATGGTGTTCGGTGGGGCCCCGGACTATTTGGGCCCCACGTATTCGGTCTCCGTGGGGCCCGTCTCCCCATGATCAGCGACCGCTGAGGTATTACCCTCGGCCGCCTTGTTTCCTGCCCCGCCCTCATCTCCTTGGGCGGAGAGAACCCGCTGGGATGACACTTCGGTGTCCCCGCCAATTACGTTCGATGGAGCCCGGACTGGTGGGTCACTCTCCGTCTCCCCAGGCGCCAGAGAGTTCCCCTCTGATGATGTAACATCGGGGTTTACACTGGGAGGGCTGTAGGTCAGCAGGAGAAAAATATTAAGTAAAATATCAGAAAAACTGAATAAACAGAGGTGCAGCACTTGAGTCCGGACTGACTTACGTCTTGGGCAGGGGTTTTTCCCTGGGCTTCATCACATAGTTATGTTCGGATGAACTCGAACTAGCTCCAAGGTTTAGTTTCTTTCGGGGTGCGGCCGTACCCACGTCAGCGACGCCCCCCCTCTTCCCCCTGCCTTGCGCAGGGGGCATGTCTTCCTCTTCCTCTTCCTCCTCATCATCTTCCTCCGCCTCGTCAGAGGAGAGGATGTGGAGGTCCTCGGGCTTCTTGCCTGTAGGACGGGGGTTGTCTCCGGCTCCCTTGTCCTTTGTCTTCTTGGGCTTCTTGGTCGGCGCCTTGTACGACATCGGAACCAGCATCGCCATCAGTAGAGGCAGTGCTGGCTCCTCAGGCAAAGGCGCCGGACACTTAATCCGGGACGCCTTCTTCGTCCAGCCCTGTATATCACGTAAAAGATCCAACTCCTATTATCATTGATAAGGGAAAGGGTAAGTGTTCGGCAAGGATTATTATTATTACCTCTGTGGCGGAAACTTCGGTGCTGAAGCCCGCATCCTCGGCCTCTTCGGGCCATTCCTTCTGGCTCTTGAAGAGGTGCTTCCAGTTCTCTTTGTGCGTAGAGCCGAAGAGATGCTTCAGCGTCTTGTCTCCTGCCGGATCGAACTCCCATAGGGAGGAATCCCGGCTTTGGCAAGGGAGAACAAGCCGAGTCAGCATCACTTGGACCACAGAGGAGAGCAGGTGCCCCTTGGAGATCACGCCGGACACACGACCCACGAGAGTCGTTACCTCAGTATGCGACCCCTAGTTCAGCCCCTTTTTGGTCCAGGAGGTCAACCTCATTGGGGGTCCGGATCTGAAAGCAGGTTCCGCCGCCCACTTGGTGTCGCGGGGTTTGGTGATGTAGAACCATTCCTGTTGCCAGACCTTGTTCGTCTCCACGAACGAGCCCTTGGGCCAAGTTGCGTTAGGGAGTTTGCTGATCATGGCGCCCTCGCACTCTGCGTGTTCCCCGTCAACCACCTTCGGGTTCACGTTGAAGGTATTAAGACATAGGCCGAAGTGTGGGGGGATGCGGAGAAAAGCTTCACACATCACTATGAAAGCGGACATGTGAAGAATTGAGTTCGAGGCTAGATCATGGAAATCTAGCTCGTCGAAGAACAAAAGACCCTGGAAAAATGGGTGGAGTGGAAACCCAAACCCCCTAACAAAGTGAGAGGTAAAAACTACCCTCTCGCCCACCTTAGAAACGTGAATCACCTGGCCCTTAGGGGGGACTCGGTGTGCGATGTCGCCGGCGAGATACCCCGTGCTCCGTAGATCCTGATGCGGAGCATCCCACGATCATCCCCATGTTCACTTCGACGAGACCTCAACTACACACAATTGGACACAAGGTTAACTTGCTCCTCTCCGAACCTCCACTTTCTACATGTGAGACATGGCTACTACCTCAAATATATGTGCTATGCATGACCAGGAACCAAGAGGGAGGCCATGGAACAGCTAGGAGCATTGGACAAGACGGCGAGGACACCAAGTACAAGGATCAAAAGAAGCTGCTGGAAAAGCTACATGCTCCGGACGTCCGGCCTTCAACGGACGACCGGCGCGTCCCAGGCGACCGGACGACCGGCAACCACCGGACGTCCGTAACAGCGATCACAAAAGGAAAATAGCGGAAGTCCGAAGACTTCCGGACGTTCGGACCCTCGCGAGCCACCAGACGTCCGGTAGCCGTCGGACGTCCGCTACATGCTGTCTGTGCACAGTTATCGGGCCAGAGGCCCATGTATCCCTCTCCCACTTACCCCTTCGTGGCCCTAGACTATATATACTCCTCCACCTCCTCCTAGTGAGGGTTAGCTTAGTGATAGCTCATTTGATACCTAGATCTTTGCTCATCTAGTGGTTCATCTCCTCAAGAGTGACTGCGGCACCTCTTCGGAGAAGATCCACACGGATTCAAGACCTCCTTCACGGAGAAGATCCCGCGGGATACCCCAAGACCTCCTCACGGAGAAGAACCGGTTACCCTTTGTATCGTCCCTTGTTGATCTTGGATCTTGTATCTCTTTCTGTTTCGAGGATCTAGCATATGTGTGACTTGTTCTTGTTGGTTTGAGTGATTCTCTCGTGTTTCCCCTCGTGTTCCCCCTCGTGTTCTTCGTGTTCTTCATGGGATCCCCTCCATTTCGTGAAAGATCGGCCATCTAGGGTTCCACCCTACATCATTATGGTATCAAGAGCCATGGTTTCTCACGAATTTGGAGCCCCCTCCACCGTTTTCTAGCTTGTTTTTGTTGTGTCCTTCCCCAATTTCGAAAATTCCCCACCAAAAATAGCCCCAATTTTTTTTGTGATCTGTTGGTTTGATGAAGTTTTGTTGATTTTGATCCATGGATTTGCTTGGTTTCAAGTGGATCTAGCATTTCCCCAAGTTTCCCCACTTTCCATCCACGAAATCTCATCAATTTTGACCTCAAAATGTTCAAATTCCGCCCAAAATCACGTCCCGGAACTCACATCTCGCGTTGACCCGGACCCACCGAACGACCGGCGTTTTACCGGACGTCCGGACCCTCACGAAGCACCGGACGTCCGGACCCTCACGAAGCACCGGACGTCCGGAACTCACCGGACGACCGGAACCACCTATACAGAAGAAAATACCGGATTTCCGAGCTTTTCCGGACGTCCGGTACCTCCAATTTTTGAATTCGGCTGATTTTTGTTTTGGCCGTAACTATTTCATACGAACTCCGATTTGGACGTTCTTGAGCTCGTTTTGAAGCTCTTCACATCCCCCATTCCACAAAATACCACCATATTCATTTGATTTCATCAAATTTTGTCAAATTTGGCAAGTTTGCCTAGGCCTTCCACCATATCAACCGCATAGCCACCATAGCTTTCCGCAACCTAACCCATTTTGTCCACCATAGCATTTGTGGTTGCTTGAGTAGTGATTTGAGTCTCCTAAGGTGTTTAGGCTACCTAGGGAGAATTGCTTCTTCATCAACCACCACCACCACTTCCGCATAGCTTAGTCCACTACACTTTTCCGCCAACCCAACCTAACCCAATTTTGTTGAGCTTGTTTGAGTTGTGGCTCGTGTCTCCTAAGGTGTTTCGGCTACTTAGGGACCGTGACTTCAACTCCGACAACATGTATAGCCCATCATTCCACTTCCGCAACCACCACGGCATTGCCGCCACCACCATTTGACATTTGTCCTTGAGATTTTGAGTTGTGGTTTTTCCGTTTCCTAAGGTGTTTCGGCTAATTAGGAACGGGTCTACATCAAGAGCACCACCTCTCATCATCGACACGGACGGTAACTTCGACGACATCATTGTATATTCACTTGCAATTGCATTGTTAACCCCTAGCCCATTTTTGCGTCACCTACCTATCGAGACTAGCCATTTGAGTATTGCCGGCAACGTGACTTGTGCACATTAGTGATCATACTTCCCATATCATACATACCATATCACCGTGGTGCATATCTTGGTATCATCTCTTGTGACACAAGGTTGTCATCGCATATACTCAATTGCTATCCTGGTTCGTGAAGTTTTGCATGAGAAAAGAGCTCAAAAGAGAAAGAGCCAAACAAGCTTTTAAGCACAAAGAAAAAGATAAGCAAAGAGCTTTTAAGCAAGAACCATAGCATCATACTACATTAAGATTGTCATACTCGATCATTTTGAATCATACCACCGGAATACCATATATATAGCATACTTGGGATAGAAGTCGTTGCATTTTGCTTAGTAGGTTGTGCACAAGTTCGTATCCGCCTATTGTGCAATCGCGCTAGCATCTCTCTAGTGTTGTGCAACACGAGCATTTTCGTGGATTCCACATTTTGGCTCATTCCTTGGTTGCACGACCCCATCTATCTATCCGTGTGTGTGTTTCCGTGTGCCACCCATATTGCTATTGGTATACTTGTTTCACTTGCGAATTTGTGAATCTTTTTCAACTTTATTGACTCTTGCTAACATTTTGCATCAAATTTTTGTGCCACTATCCTCACCGAGCTCCACCATAAGCTTTACTTTTGTAGGTGTGAGAAACCGACAAGAATTGGTACCAATTGTGCTATTTCCTTGTTCCACATTTGAGCGATCATTGATCCATCTTCAACATCGGTCAAGGTACATTTGGTATAGTTCTTCTCTTTCTCCCACTCATACTTGCTAGCATCTTGTGATGGATAGGCAAGGCATTTCATCTCCGGTCTTCGACATCGACGGCGCGAACAATGACATCCACGCGAAAACCATCGGACTACAACGAGCAATGCAAGAGCGCTTGGGCAACATCACCATCGAACTACGACACTCCGAGACAAGGACAATGGATTCCTTCAACGACATGTGCGACTCCTTCAACAAACAAATGGCGGAGCTCCAACACTTGGTGGTCGATTACAAGTCTTCCCCTTCGTCATCCTCTCGGCGGCGACGTTCAAGTCACACGTCTTCGGAACGCAAACATGATGCAAGTACAAGTCTTCCACGTCCACACCGCCATGGCGACCATCGACATCGTCATGAAGGGCAAGTCACCTCCAAGCATCATGTGCACGACGATGACGAACGACATCTACCAAGAGCTCAAGCACTACAACAACACCATCAAGATGAAGATGCTCGACATGCGCAAACATACAAGTCCGAAGACGCTCTACTTCACGCCAAGCCCAAGCTTCAAGAGAACATAAGAAGACCGCGAGACAAGCACAACCAACACAAAGCTACGGCTACAACCACCACTTCGGCATCTTCGCCAAGTGCTATCAAGGCATCTTCGCCTTTGGACGTACGGCATCTTCGCCTACTTCCCGTGAGTTCACCTACATCAACATCTCCAATTACAAGGCGACCACCTACGAGCGAGGGCGACACTTCCATCTTCGGAAGCTCCCCACATCAAGACGGCGACAAGAAGGTCGAGCAAGGGCCATCCCCTTCGACCAAGGCGACGAGCATGAACCTCTTCAACAACATGAAGACGGCGCCCAAATATGACTACTACTCCGAGTCAAGCTACGCGAGCGCACATGAGCCTTCTTTGATCTCGGAGGAGAGTGATGATTTGCCACCTCCTACGGCATTCATCTTTGGAGGTGTTATGGATGAGGAGACGATTGGAGTTGAGCATGGAGACGTTTGCACCTACATCTCTCCGACACCCACATATGACGAGATGCCCCAATTTCCATGTGAGGAGAGCCACCACCACATGAGTGACATGAGTGACTCCACCATATGTGACATTGAGTGCATTTCCTATGAGAGGATGAGTGTGACCACCACTAGCCCCACACATGAGAGCATGCCACTTCTCCTATGTGAGGTTGAGAGCCATTTGAGTGACTCCCCCAACCATACGAGTGAGAGCATCCATGAGGGAGTGAGTGAGCCACAACACTTACTGAGTGAGGTAGTTGATAGGGCATGTGAGGCCACTATGATTTCTAACGACTTAACCTCTACTCCGAGTGTGTTTTCTTTGGTGCTAGGTCTCCTACAAGAGAGCATGCCTACCCTCGACGAGTCCGTCCCTCCAATGGACAACCCGATGGCCATGGAGGAAGACGATGCACCACCCACATGGTTCCATCATGATGAAGATGAGAACGATTGGATCTTGAACACCTCACCTACAACGCATGAGCGACACTCCAAAGGTAAAATAGGTGAAGGTGATGCTCTAGTCCCACTAGTGGACTATCTTGACAATGATTGCTTGCATGATGCTGACACACCTATTGCCATGCTTCATGCTAGTGCGACTTCATCATGTCTTGACTTACCTATTTATGATGAATATGATGATGAGCATGTTGACTTGCCTAGTTGTGATGCTATGCTCCATAGGATATCATGTGAAAATTCTTTTGGTCACATCATGTTCGACAACCCTTTAAATTTGTCATATGCTATGAGTGAGATCTCACATATTGCATCATTTCAATCTCAACATAGTAACTATGGATGCACCATTAAAGTGAATCCTATTTGCACTTGTGGCATAGATGACAAGATGATGGTCATTGGAATGTGTTTCTCTTGCGATGACATTGACATGCTTCCTTTACATGATTTGCGCAATTCATCTAATATACCATGCCATGATCACATTGCTCCGGATATGCATTGTTTTGGATGCTATCAATATTCTCCATGTGATGTTTCCATGAATGCTATTGAGGAGACCCCCATAGTTTCCTCATACATACTAGGAGATCTTGATGCATGCCATACCTTGCATGATGACCATGATTGTGTGCACCATATGCATTCCATGAATCACAATGATATTTCTCGTGATGCATTACACAACTTGAGTCTCCATTATGCTATACATAACAACAAACCTCTCATGATGGATGACATGTTTCTATATCACGCATCTCATTTATTTGAGCATTGGCTTTTATGTGCTAACCAACACATGCACGTGCACATCATGATGGATGATGTGTACATATACCACGCACACACAATTTTCCCTTTGTCTTTATTTTGTGTAGGTACTCATGAACATTTGTCAACCTCACAATCCCATGGGTTGACAAAACGAGCTCTTGAGAGCAACGATGACTTGGGATTCCGTGGAATCTCCTTACCACCATTCTCTTCGCGAAACCACTATGAGCATCTCTTTTACTTGGCTCTCACACGGCTATGGGCTGTTTGCCACTTGTCACATTATGCCCATACTATCGTGTTCACTTTGCATGTTATGCCTCTTGCTATGACCTTGCCATGCAATTGTGACCCTTGCTTGCATTTACTCATAATTCACCATTATGATACTCCTATGTGTATTTGCATGCTTGGTGGAGATCCTAGTAGCTATTGCAATGATATCTTTGTGCCCCATGCTATTGATGCTTATTGTGTTGGGAGAGTCATGATGTTCCATCGCTATTTCCGTATGGCCTCTCATCAACACATTGATGCTATTTTGCTCATATCATGTGCATTATTCATGCCTTCTATTTGCACACATGACATGCTTGCCATGATTACCTCTAGTACGTTGCATCTTCGCACTACTAGCTTGTTTGACTTGATCACTATGATTGCTTGCTATGTTGCATCACCCATGTTCCTCTCTTACTTGCTTTCTTGGGTTGATGCCATATATGTTCATGACACTCACATGATATATCTTGATCATTGTCATTTGTCTCCACTAGTTGCATCTCTCATCACTTGTATTGAGTGCAACAATGCTATGTTTGTTGATCTTGGAGACTTGTACACCATACTTGTGATGCATGATTGTTTGTTTGAGCCTAATGTCTTTGGTTGTTATCGCATCATATGCTTACATGCCATGCCACATTCCCTTGTACTTTCTTATGATAAGAATGATGCAAGCACTTGTTGGGTATTTTCCCGCACGAATGCTAGGTTTTGCATTATAGCTAACCTCATTTGTTTTTCCGAGTGTTTGTCATGTTCTTTCATTTTGAAGGATTCACAAGGCGGTACCATCACGAGGCATCTTGGGCATGTGACGGCATACACGTTGCGCGACACCAACACCTTCGAGAACATACATAAGGTGAATTCCTTCATTGTGAGCCATCCTCACATATGCATATTGGATGGGCCATACTTTCATTGTTGTTTCCTTCTTGTTGTCTACATGATACATCTACGGGATGGAGGACCGACATTAAAGATGGACCCTATGGATTCACCACCGGTCTACCACTCTTGCCACGACATCGAGCATTGGTATGTCAAAACCCCTTTGACACATTACACCAAAACCTTCATATTTGTTGATTGTGTGCTCACATGCCATGCTCCATGGACATATCATTCCCATAACAAATTTGCATCTTGCCCATGGATTGACTCACATTATGATTGCCTTGTTGCATTTTGTATTCCCATGTCATCCATGATATATGAGCTTGTGCATTTCCTTAGCAAATTTGTTGTGATCTTTCTTGATGGCATATTCATACATCATAATCATCTTGTCCTCCATCAATTGCATGATAACATACACATATTGAGCATCCATTGCCATGTTCATGCTCTTGATAAACCATCACACTATGACATCATTTTGCACAATGGTTGCATTGATCACATTCACAACACCTTTGTGTGCACCACAAATGCATTTGATCACATGAATGCTTTACATCTCATACTATATCATCTTGCTAAGCTTCATGTACCTTGTCACACGGACTCATTCTTACATGATGGACATTTGTGTGCGCTAACCATTGTATTTCCAAGTGTACTTTGTGTTTGCTCTTTTTGCATGTACCACATACCGGAGACACCTTGGAGTACTTGGATTGCGACATGACCTCAACTTCGTCCAACTACAAGTCCGTTCACGCCTACTGTTTCCATGGCGATGAGGTTTTTGATCCGAGGTCGGATCTTCCCCAAGGGAGGGGAGATGATGCGGAGCATCCCACGATCATCCCCATGTTCACTTCGACGAGACCTCAACTACACACAATTGGACACAAGGTTAACTCGCTCCTCTCTGAACCTCCACTTTCTACATGTGAGACATGGCTACTACCTCAAATATATGTGCTATGCATGACCAGGAACCAAGAGGGAGGCCATGGAACATCTAGGAGCATTGGACAAGACAGCGAGGACACCAAGTACAAGGATCAAAAGAAGCTGCTGGAAAAGCTACAGGCTCCGGACGTCCGGCCTTCACCGGACGACCGGCGCGCCCCAGGCGACCGGACGACCGGCAACCACCGGACGTCCGTAACAGCGATCACAGAAGGAAAATAGCGGAAGTCCGAAGACTTCCGGACGTCCGGACCCTCGCAAGCCACCGGACGTCCGGTAGCCGTCGGATGTCAGCTACATGCTGTCTGCGCACAGTTATCGGGCCAGAGGCCCATGTATCCCTCTCCCACTTACCCCTTCATGGCCCTAGACTATATATACTCCTCCACCTCCTCCTAGTGAGGGTTAGCTTAGTGATAGCTCATTTGATACCTAGAGCTTTGCTCATCTAGTGGTTCATCTCCTCGAGAGTGACTGCGGCACCTCTTCGGAGAAGATCCACACGGATTCAGGACCTCCTTCACGGAGAAGATCCCGCGGGATACCCCAAGATCTCCTCACGGAGAAGAACCGCTTACCCTTTGTATCGTCCCTTGTTGATCATGGATCTTGTATCTCTTTGTGTTTCGAGGATCTAGCATATGTGTGACTTGTTCTTGTTGGTTTGAGTGATTCTCTCGTGTTTCCCCTCGTGTTCCCCCTCGTGTTCTTCGTGTTCTTCATGGGATCCCCTCCATTTCGTGAAAGATCGACCATCTAGGGTTCCACCCTACATCAGATCCTCCAAAGTCTTTTCGGTGACCGTGAAAGCCTCCCACTTGCCCCTGGCACCGGATCCAGCCATTGCTGGGGAGAGGAGTAGTGGTTGAGGAACGAGGAGTTGTGGGCGCAGGAGATGAGAATAAGGGGGCTAGGGAGATTGGAGAGCTCGAGCTTGAGGAAGGCGTGGGGCTGGTGAAAGGGATTGATATCCTTTTATAACGGTGCGAATACAGAGCGCCCCCCACTTTAGCCATAAAACTCACCGGTTCCCAAAGCGATCATGCGTAATGCACGGCGTGGGTGCTCACGTCACACTGATAAGAATCCCACAATAAGCAGGCACGATCTCTATTCTAATAGGGCGTGCCAATGAGGATATACCTCGAAACGTGAAACTAGGACCAAATAAAACAGTTTGATATGTTAGTGGGTTGGACGCGACGCTTCACCCAAAAGTTGTCAGTAGAGACACATTATTCATTTTCTTTAAGAGCCTTTCCTTCGAGGCCAAGGGTTATACTAATCTTGTAGATCCAAACACAATCCATCTATTTGCAGAAGATATATTCGGGAGGAGGAACCCGCCTTGCAATGCCAAAAACAATACGGAAGCCAAACTCATCGTCATCGAAGACAGGTTCAGGGGCTACTGAGGGAGTCCTGGATCGGGGGGTCCTCATGTGGCCGGACAAACTCCTGGTGGGCCGTGAAGATTATTATAGAAGATCATCTCTCGTATCCGGCTAGGACTCCTGGATTCTTGTAATGGCAAGTTTTAGGCTCGGGTGTAGATTTTCCTTCCTCTGCAAGATGATATGTACAAACCCTAGGCCTCTCTGGTGTGTATATAAACCGGAGGGTTTAGTCCATAGAGGCTAGAGAAGAATCATAATATCATCATAGGCTAGACCTAGGGTTTAGCCATTACGATATCGAGGTAGATCAACTCTTGTACACATATTCACCCATACTAATATAGCAGGAAGTAGGGTTTTACCTCGATCGAGAGGACCTGAACCTGGGTAAACATCGTATCCCCTGCCTCCTATTACCATCGATCCTCAGACGCATAGTTCGGGACCCCCTACCAGAGATCCGCCGGTTTTGACACCGACAACTGGAACCACAAAGGTTGGAAAGATTGCGCAGAGTGTTTGATGTATTGCTGCTGGAAAGCAACGAGCCGACTACATATGCAGAAGCCATGGTAAGCCTAGATTCCGAGGCATGGCTGGAGGCCATGAGGTCCGGATTAAAGTGCATGGATGAAAATCAAGTGTAGGACTTGGTTGATCCGCTGCCTGGCGTAAAAGCCATAGGTTGCAAATGAGTCTTTAAGAAGAAAACCGATGTGGATGGAAATGTTCAGATCAACAAAGCTCGGCTTGTCGCTAAAGGTTATGGACAAGTTCAAGGATTTGACTATGATGAGACTTAGTCGCCAGTAGCAATGTTGAAGTCGGTGAGGATCACACTAGCTATAGATGCCTATTTCGATTACGAGATATGGTAGATGGATGTCAAAATAGCTTTCCTTCATGGAAATTTAACCGAGGACGTGTATATGATACAACCCGATGGTTTTGTCAATCCGACTAGCACTAGTAAGGTGTGCAAGCTCAAGAGATCCACTTATGGGTTGAGACAAGCATCTCAGAGCTAGAATATTCATTTTGATGAGGTCGTCACTTGTGGGGACCCCGACTCATAAGTCGAGATCACCGAATGCACGTGTACAGTGATCCCAGAGATCAATGCTCACTGAACACACATAAGCTAAATAACAAGAGTCTTACATTTGTACATACCGTGTTACACAAATTGTGACCTTTATGGTTACATCTTGAGTATGTCATTGCAGCGGAAATCTTCAATAACAACTTGGACCCATGCCATCTGCCTTAACCCTACATGCATTCTGACTGGGAAGCGTCCTAGCTCGCATGTTCGTCACCAAGAAATCTTCATCATATCCTGTTCTTTCATGCATGGCCAATAAAATAACCAGTGGCAAGCCAATGAGTACTTTGAATGTACTCGCAAGCAACCCAAGTGTGATAACAGAATAATTATGCAAGGCTCTACTGCTAAATTGGCAGTTTTGCGGAAAGCTAGTTTTTCATATGCAAGTATGATCAACATATAACAAGGGCATGCATGCGTCTGCAACAAGTATCAGGAGGTTACAGAGATCAACATCGAGAAAGAGTTATGAACAACTCTTGCTCAAGCTCATTGTGACTTTCTCACAAATCACGTCAATAGATTTACCCAAACTGTGTTGTTTTCCAGAAACTTATGGACATAGTCTAAGCAGCACCACCCAACTGTCCTTAACCGTGGACACAACTATTCAAATAGTTTTACACTCTGCAGAGGTTGCACACTTTACCCATAAGAATCGGGAAGCTTTCGTGTCATCCACGATCCCGCAGTACCTCAGGTACTCGGGGGAAGCACCCGATCATTACCTTTCCCTAAACGACACTAACATAGGGTCCACTCATTGGTGCACAACCCTCGTGTACAAATAAAATATCGTGGGACTTTGCCCTTTTTACATTGTCACGCATACACGAAGGGACCAACGGTGTGTCCGGTGCCCTGTAAAAACAGTCATGGCCGCCTATCCAAGCACGACCCCCTCCTGGGAATGACCTCAAGTCTCCCCCGTCACTAGTAACGTGGGCACCATGCAAGTATCTGCCTAAGTAATCAATAATGCCCCATCCCATAAAGGGGTAGAGTGGTTGCACATGTTTGGTCGGGACGGTCGACAAATCTTAAATCTAATCCATCTCTGTAAATGACACTTTCATCAAGACTCGGTACACTACTTCTCCACCAAGTAGTGCTTTAGTTCCTCATCAACTCCCAGGGGCATTAGTGGCACCCACTCGGTTATTTGCAAGTATGTCACACCACACTTGTTTCTTTCAATGCATAATCCTGATCCATTTAGCGTAGCCAACTACTATAGCATATTTCTACAACTCATCAACACAACTCTAAATAGGGATGGCAATGGGGACAATCCCCTATGGGGATACCTAAAACATCCCCATCCCCATCTATTCCCTATCATCCCATCCCCATCCCCGTTTACATGACTAGGGATGGAATTTCCCCATACCCATGCCCCGCTGGGGAACGGGGACCCACTAGGGTCCCCATCCCCATAAACAAATACTCATATACATAATATGACACCCTACATAAATGCTGCTGTCCTTGTCCTGCTAATGCATATCTAGGTCGTACTAACTTCTTGGTCATGGTGGCATATGAGATGAGGACATGAGATAGGGTTAAGGTTATTTTCCAGAACTTTTTTTGTTTTCGCAAGTTTGTTTATGAATATTTAAGGTTGACGCAGTGTCACAGTTACTAACCGGGTCCCCGATGGGTATTGGGTCTAGGGAATAGGATATCGTCTCCATCCCCATTGTACCCTATGGGGAATAAATTAGTTTTTCAAATATCCCCATGGGGATGTTTTTCGCCCATCCCCACCCCCTAATAGATGAAATACCCATGGGTTTGGCGGGTATGGGGCCCCATTGCCATCCCTAACTCTAAATGATGATAGAGTCATGAACAATGCAAGTATCAACGGGGTATGCAACGGAGGCAAGCCTAGCAAGGTTGCCATTCAAGTTATATCATGCACTCGATGAAATAATGATAATGCTTTCATGACATAAAATGGTTCAACATGGTCAAAGGGTTGCTTGCCTTGTCCTTCAGAGTCTTCAAACCTTCTGGTCCATCTCCAAGTACTCCGTCTATTTTGTCAACTAACGACGGAAACAATCATAATAAGTAACACAACAAGGAAAAAATAAAAGTGCTCTACAAATAGGAGTTGGACTTTTCTAGGATACTTTTGGTCATATGAGGAATGACCAAAGTGGTTTCATTGGGATTTGATCAATGGATATATCTGAACATTTCAATATGATGGAATCAAGTGGTTTAATGGATCTGTAAGAAGTGTACAGAAGAATTTTTTTGAAAAATGGGCAAAGGCACCCATTTAACAAGGAATGATTTTAGAAGCAGCTAGGATTTGGTTTCACTTGATTTGGAATTCAAAATAATTTCCTATGATTTTGCAAAGTTGGCTATTCATGGATAAATAGACCAATATTTGATGTGGTACATAAAGTATTGGGATAAATGTTCCAAAACTAAGTTCTGATATTATAAGTATCTAGGAATTTGAACCATGGCATTTGGATCAAAAGTGGGCTCTCTGTTATTTTCTAAAGTTCATCACAGCAATGGAAAAATAGGATTTGCTAATTATTTGTGAAGAAAGTTTTTCTGGAAAAATGTGCAACTAGCACCATGTGATAGATCATGTTTTATGGAGTCACTAGAAATTTGAATCACCAAATTTGGAGTTCAAATCATTTATTTATGGATTTTACAAGTTGTCTGGAAAAGAAAAAGGGAAATTAGGCTTTAACCTTATCTTTCGCACAGGGCGACAGATAGCCCGCAGGCTGGCCCAGCAGCTCGGCTGCATGTGCGAAGGGGCCACGTCGGAGGCGGCTGCATGGGAATGCGCCTTCGCGCGGGGTAGGTGGAATTTCTTCGGGTGCGCGTCCACTTAAACAAAGGGGCCCGCCCAGCTGAGTCGTTGACGAGCAGGCCTTGCTGGCAGGATCATCTCCCTCCTCCTGCCCGACGCAGAGGAGGAGACAGGGAGACGCCGGCGCCACCGGCCACCGTTGGACGCACTGGGGGCACGGGCGTGCTTGGGAGACGGCGCCACACCCGCCCCGCGTGCCAGCACGTCCAGGGGAGGACGGAAGCGAGCGGAGCCATGGCCGTGGCGGAGACTGGCGATGGCGAGGATGGGCACGGCGAGGCAGGCATGGGGAGGAAGGGCTGGTGTGCGGGGAGTGTTGGCGGTGGTGCTGGTGATGCTCTGGAACAAAGAGGTGGGGAGGAGGTGCTCTTAGTGGTGAGAATTTAGGTGGAGGACGGCGGCATTGCTCCGGCCATGGAGATGCAAAGAGGGTACGAGGAGGGGATTGGGTTGGTCCAGGGGGTCGCTGGGAAGGAGAGAGAGCAAAGGGGCTCCAGAGGGAGGTCTGGGGCTGCCCTATATAGCAGGGCGGCGGTGCACCATGGATGACGTCCACGGCCACGCCCTAGGCGATGGCAGAGGCCAAATCGCCGCTCTGGATCATGTCTAGGGTGTTCGTGAGGGTCGTCCAGGTCGAGGGGAAAGGAAAGGGGGAGCGGGGCGTGCCAAAGGCTCCGCACGTGTGAGCTCACTCACTAGAGCTCTCGGGCGGCCGGTGCGTGTGCGAGAGGAGCAGCAGGAGAGAGAAGGAGGAAGGGGCCGACAGCGTTGCGTGACACGGACATCGAGGCGGCCTCGGGGGACACAAGGGGAAGGCCCGAGGTGGCCAGGCACTGCGGATTGGGGGTGGCTACAGTGCGGGTGTGCACTGTAGCGCGCTCTGGAGCATGCCAATTGCATGCCAGGGCATGTCTTTGGCTTGTAGGGCTCAGCCACTTTGTCTAGGGGGTTCTGGGAGGTGTAAACAAAGAGGTTTTGGCCTTGGATGCCCTGGTGACCCAATGGAAGAGGAGAGAAGTTGAGGGAGAGATGAACATGGGCTGTCTAGAAGGGTAAAAGGAGGTTTTACCCCCCTCAATCATTGAGCTCTGGCCATGGGAGAGTTACTGGAGTTAGAAGGGGTCTAGGAGATGCTGTGGTAAAAAGCCTAGCTCAAGGAGAACAAGGAAAGAGGTGAAAATATCTGTTTTGGAAAATCAGCAGAAGGTGTTTGATGGTGTTTTGGGCAAGCAAATGATTCCCAATTGACATGAGACTTAACATGATCCAATGGCAAATAGAAATAGGGTATTCCACCAAGTTTGAGCTCATTTGAAGAAACTTCCCAATGTAACTTTGGTAAACCTTAGAAATCAGCAGAAATGACTTTTCCAAGATTTAGCCATGCAAATCATCCCTCCTTGATGCACCACTTGTTGTAGTGTCATCATTTGGGGTTGTGATCATGTCCACAAAATTTGAGGTCACAAGTAAAAAGTTGGCAATGTAGAGTTGTTCAAATTTGGATCTGGTCAGAAACGGGTTTTGGGGGCACTTAGATCAAGTTATCCTTCTCCAAAACTTGTGCCATTTGGCATAGATGCATATTTACATCATTTGAGCATGTGCACCAAGTTTGAGAGCATTTGGAGAAGTTTGGCAATGTAAAGTTGCTCAAACTTCAAAATGGACATAAATGGTTTTGAGGGGATTTGATGATGTTTTCTTGATCTTCAAGGCATGAGGCTTTATAAGATCATCTAATATGTCATATTTGACATGATAGAATTTTCCTGGAATTTTTAGGGAATATTTCCTTTGTAAATATTTCAAAAGCTTGAAATATCCAGAAAGGGTTTTTGAGGGATTTGTCCAATATTTTGAACATGACCATGTGTTGAAACTCTTATATATGGACAATATATGTCCTATGAGCTTCCCTGAATTTTGAAAATTATTTTTGAAACAGTTGAATAATTTAAACCTATTAACGACCATTTCTGGCCTAAAGAAAAAGCCTTTAAATAAAATATGAAAATAACTTTTAAAATTATAATTTTGTGGTTTATGGGAGTCCTATACCTAATAGGATTCAAATATACTTTTTGAAAGATTTTTCACACCCTAAATAAGGTACTTGCAGTACAAACCTCAATTCAGGGGTTTTTGGAAAACTAATTTTAGAAAATACTTTTTGGCCAAATTATTTTTATAAGAAAATACTATACTGTTCTATACACATGGCATGATCATTGGGAAAGGATTTTGGATCAAGGAGATGAAGTATATGAGTTGGAGGATTTATTTTATTTTTAGAGCACTAGCAAACAGCAAACAGAAAACCAAATCAAGCTAGGTCAAAAACACTCAAAAGTTTTTGTCAAACCACATTTTAGCATGATTTTTAGCTTAAGCGTTGTGGCATGAAAATCAGGGTGTGACATCACTGGTCTCGGTTTTATCAAAAGCGAAGAGGACGCTTGTTTGTACATGCAGTTGAGTGGGAGTTCGATAGTGTTTTTGATACTATATGTGGATGACATATTGCTGATCGGAAACGATGTTTTGATGCTGAACTAGGTCAAGGAATCACTGAATGGAAAGTTTTTGATGAAGGACCTTGGTGAAGCGGTTTACATATTGGGCATTAAGATCTATAGAGATAGGTCAATGGGGCAGCTCGGCTTGAGCCAGAGCACGTACATAGATAAAAATGTTGAAGAGGTTCAACATGAGTGAGGCCAAGAAAGGGTTCTTGCCTGTCTCACATGGTATAAGGCTAAGCGAGACTCAAAGTCCTTTGACATCTGATGAGCAAAGTGGGATGAGTCGGATTCCGTATGCCTCGGCAATTGGATCCATCATGTATGCCATGATATGTACATGGCCTAATGTTTCTTTTGCAATAAGCCTAACAAGTAGATACCATGCCAACCTAAGTGAGAGTCACTGGGCGGCACTAAAGACTATTTTGAAGTACCTGAAAAGGACTAAAGAGATGTTCCTAGTTTATGGAGGTGAGGAGGAGCTTGTCGTAAAGGGTTACGCTGATGCTAGTTTCCAAACTGATAGAGATGATTGTCAATCACAGTCCGGTTTCATGTACATCATGAACGGAGGATCAGTGAGCTGGACGAGTTCCAAGCAAGACACAGTGGCCGATTCTACCACAGAAGCCGAATACATTGCGGCTTGTGAAGCTGCAAAGGAAGGTGTTTGGATCCAGAGCTTTCTGGATGATCTTGGTATTTTCCCAGCCTCGGTGAGACTAATGGACCTTTATTGTGATAATTCTGGTGCCATTGCGCAAGCCAAGGAGTCGAGGAACCACCACAAGACCAGACACATAGATCGGAAATATCACTTGATACGAAAGATCATAAAGAGTGGTGATATAGAGTTATGCAAAATTCGCACGGATGCAAATGTTGAAGATCCGTTGACTAAGCCGCTTCCACAACCCAAGCATGGGGGCACGTTAGAGCTATGTGCATATGATGTCTATTTGATTGACTCTAATGCAAGTGGGAGACTGTTGGAGATATGCCCTAGAGGCAATCATGTATGATGATATTTCCTATGTGTTTATGAATAAAGATAGTCCTTGGATGTAATAAATGATACTTGTTGGCAAGTACGTGACTTGTTTGTGAGATCTTGTGTTGTATGATACATGCTAAATGGTCCCTAGTTGTAAGTGACATGTGGGCACACGTCGGACTAGACTAGCATGCAATACCGTGGATGGCTTTGTCTCACTGGCTATGAAACATGTGATGCTACCGAACTGCATGGATCTGATCAGATCCGAGGTTGGATCCAAGGTGACCGGATCCAAGCTCGGATGGATATCAGATTGGACAATCCCAACTATGATACGCAGCGATATGTCATCTATGAGTTTCTAGTACAACATATGTTTTATGTCCTAAGACCTGAGCTGATGCATGTACTCGAGATGGTGACAGACTTGCTTTGGACCGACCAAATGCTACTCCGTGACTGGGTAGTTACAAAGTTAGATTTCGGGCTTGTCCAGACCCATGCTGCAAGACATGGTCGAGCAAGATGGGATTTTCCCCTCCGATTAGGAGAGATATACTCCGGGCCCCTCGTGTGATTCGACCAGGATAAGCATGGCCATGCGACAAGGATTATGACATAATCTGGTTTGGGTCGGCATCACTGGATCGAGAAAGTGGTCGGGCTAGCAAAAGGATGACAGACTCACCTTGAGCCCGACAACATATATCGTGTGGCAAAGGGAATGGAAGTGTGACATATTGTACATGTTCGCTAACCAGCTTCATAGTCTGCTTGGTGGTCAGCACACCTTGCTAGAGGCCTTAGCAACCGTGCATGTTGGAGGTGATCCAAACTGTGACCAAGTCGACTTGAACCCGAGTAGACTTGGAACGTGACCGAGTAGACTTTGGGCTTTAGGATCTGTGCGAGGCCCAAGTTTTGAGCCCGCGAAGGATGCCTATATATAGTGGAGGTGTGGCACAGTTATTCAGTGGGTCGCTTTGGTGCCACCATTAGGGCTTTGCATGTGTTGCAACTAGCCACCTCCATTCACCGCCGGTTGTGTGATCGGACCTAGCAGGCCACTGCACAATGTTCCTCCTGCACGCTCGGATACCATTAGAGGCGGTGCACTTGCGCTGCTTCGGCGGACTTGTTCATGGGATCCTTGCTACGTGGGAGATCGACAAGGAGGAGACGACTCTGGGAACGCGAGACGACTCTGGGAACACACTGCCTCAACTCTACTTCCGCTGCATGGCACTGCGCGTCTAGTGGTAACGATCTGTGATCCATCTCCCTTAGCATGTTCTTGGATGTTCTGCACATAGGAAATTTTAATTTGCAGTCAATGCACCCTACGGTAGAACCCGACAGTGGGGGCGTCCCTGTCCCGTCGTTCTGACATGCGTCCCTGCCTGGGCCCAACAATTCATTTAGGTGCCACGTCATTTTGTTCCTAACGAGCGAAAACCTGCGCGTCGTGGGCCCGAGGGCTAGTGTCGGACCAGTGGAAACCCAGGTACCACGACCCATCTAGATGTGGACCAGGAAGTAACCCCCGGTGATGCCCTCAAGAGGCGGCCCAGCCATGGGTGCCACAAAGCAAGACACCTCCCGAGGATCCAGCCTCGCGAGGGCCCTCTCCGCTTGAGGAGGCTCGACTGAAGACCATATCCCGCTTCAAGCGGACTCGTGAGGCTAACTCCCACGAAGCCCTTCGCGCGGGGAGCCGCGCGGCGCCAGTCGCATGGCCATGTACCCATCACATGGGTGATGCCCCTATCCAGGATAAGGATAACAAGGGTTGTGCCAGCAGGTACAACCAGGACCGGTTTCCATTTCGGTGCTAAGTGAGCTGTGGTGTCTGCCTCCCTCCAAAGGAAGTCCCAAAGAATTCTGCTTTGGTTCACGAAGATCAGGATGGTTCAGCGCACCAGGGAGGACCCATCGTCGAGCCCACCCGCGCGTCGGCATAGCATCTTTAGCATGTGAAGACCACCTTTTGTCAGGATAAGACTGGGCACATGTCCCCCTTTGAACTTTCATTGTGTGAACTCTTCCCGCCAATATTTTTGGGGGAAGAAGACCCAGGAAACTATAAAAGTGGCAAAGCAGGCACCGTAGAAGGGGGTCACGCAACTGGCCCCTGCAACCCACCTTGTAGCTCCAAGAGAACGGTCTCCACAAGCAATCCCACCAAGCAGGAGCAGGGTTTTACACCGCACGTGGCCGAACCTCGGTAGATCATTGTGTCCGTATCATGCCTTGTGCCCCTCCATCGTGCCTTGCTCGCCGTAGCCACCCCAAGCTCGCCGTCTAGTTGCTAAGTCATGAACCAGGGACCAAGAGTTTGAACCTGGATTTTAGAGGATTTCCTGTAGCACAAATCAATCCCCCGACAAATAATATGTTTGAACCCTGTCATTTACGCTTAGTAGCAACAATATCAATACATGCCTTGCAACTGCTCCCGTCACAGAGTAAGGACACCACAAGGTTGAAGCTAGTACCAAGCACATGTCCCACTTAAGATAAATTGATCTTATTGGCCAAAAGAGATAGATATACCAGAGAGAAATGCAAGGCAATTAAATGACACATAAATAAATCTCAGAAAAGACTCAAATACTTTCAATGATTAATCGGATCATAAACCCACAATTCAAACACACTGCAAAACTTTACATCGGATTGATCTCAGATGAGATTATTGTATTAAAGATCAAGAGAGAGAGAGAGAGAGAGAGAGAGAGAGAGAGCCATCTAACTACTACTATGGACCCGTAGGTCCCATGGGAACTACTCACAGATCATCATGGAGGCGGCAAGGTTCATGAAGATTGCCTCCCCAATGGTTTCCTCTCTAGAAGGGTACGAAAAAAGGCCTCCGAATGGAATTGCAAAAGAACATAGGCTTGCGGCAGCGATAAAATTGTTTCGGGGCCTCCCCTGGGGGTTTCTGGATTTATCGGAATTTATAGCGCTCGAATTAGGTCAAACGGAGCAAGGAGTGGGCCACAAGGCACTAGAGCGCCCCCTGCCTGGTGGCTCCCTCGTATTTCTCCTGGCCTCCTCCCGAAGCTTCAACAGTCTTCTTTTTTATCCAGAAGAAATCATCAAAAAAATTCATCATGTTTAGGTTTGGTATGTATTTTCTGGAAACCACAAACATGCAGAAAACAAGAGCTCACACTGGGCACTAAATTAATATATTAGTCCATAAAAACAATATTAAATGTCATATAAAGTATACAAGACTGATAATATAATAGCATGAAAAATAAAAAAATATTAGTGGTACAACGAGGTGCTATACAAACGGTTTTTAATCTGTTTCCGCGACAACATTTGGAACCGTTGCCAAGTGAGTGATTGTGATAGCGGGGTCCTTCCCACACAACCTAGAAACCGTCGGGGATATGGAGCCAGAATCTAGAGGCCTTGCAAAATGTAATCATGTGCGATGGAGCACACACTACATTCTTTCACACGTGTGGGATCGATGATTAAACGTTTCTAATGACGCAGTGAAACCAAACAGTGTGTCGTAATGAACCGTTTGGGAAACAATATGTAAGGCACACATGCCAACATATGAACTGCGTGCAATATGTGCCCCATCGCACACGAGTTTTCTGCGGAACCCATCTGCCATGCAAGACTCCATCGCACACGTTTCCCAACAAGTACCGTGTGCGATAATGCTCTTTCACAAACAATTCAGGAGCCCCTTCGCACACATACAAGTGCTGCAGACCGTTTGTGATTTGTTGTGTATCACCGACGGTTGTGGAAAGAGTGACGTGTGCTTTTTGTTTGGGATCCCACATGTTTCCTGAAAAATTTACGACTGGGATTGTATTTTACATTGGGCGCGATTTACTCCGAGCTTTCGTGGGCGATAATGTGATATCACGTAGTAGCGCTGCAAATCGTTTGCGATCTGTTGTGTATCACCGACGGTTCAGCTACGATTTACGTATGCTTTCTGATGTGGATCACACACACTCATATAGTTGAACCGTGTGTGGAGCAATTGCCAGGTTAAAAAAATAACACATTTTGAATCGACATGCAAAAAGCAAATTCACCACAATATTAAATTGAACAAATAGTGCCCACAGGAAGAATATTCATCTGATTTCGCAACAATTGCAATTGAACATATGGTAGCTAAATTCCAATGATTTGTTGAGACATATTGACATGGGTCCCTTTTTGGTTCAGCGGGGGGATGGGCATGTTGCACAAAGAGCGGAGAGTGTGGCGGAGCACGACAGAGATCACACGGGCAGTTTTTACCCAAGTTCGGGCCACCGCGAGGTGTAAAACCCTACTCCTGCTTTGGTGGATTGATGGTGGAATGGTGGAAATGAGCACGAAGATCTTTCCCGGCAAGGTTGCCTTGGGGCGAGAGCGATCGTGCGCGTAGGAGTGCGTGGGTTCGAACGGCCGAACCCTTTCTACTGTCGCCATGGGACTCCTTTTATAGATTAAGGGGTCACTACAGTGGCAAATCAGTCTTTCTAGGCTGATTAGATAGCAAACAATGCTATCATACCTAACTCTGCAGACTGACAGAGCGCATTAAAGGCGCCACTTAGTGTCACATCACAGCTCGCCCGACAGGCCTTGCCGGGCCATTTTGCCAGCTTCGCGCCTGCTTGCCTGACACGTTGCTGGACATGTGTCATTTGTACGCTCTTACTGTAGGAAGTGGCTGCCATGTGGCAGGAGACTGCCACTCAGCCACTTAAGAGCTCGACACCGCACTGATTGACGATGGGAGTCATTGTGAGGTGGCGGTTTGCCTCCGCAAGCCCTCGACAGACCTGCCGGGGTGATGTTGGAGGCTTGCTTCCGGGGCGACCCCGCCCCTCCAGGCTCGCGTGCCCGACCAGTAGGGCTCCTTTTCCGGTGATATCTTGCCTCTTTGGCTGGTCTTGGTTATGTTGATCTTCTTGGCCAGCTCTCTAGTTTCTCAAAGGACTGATCCCTTCGAGTCTTGATCTGATGTTGTTGCAGTAAGCTTGCTTCTGGGCCTATGCATAGTATGGGGCAACGACCCCAGGGTTTGTTGCACTGACAGGAGCCCCCGAGCCTGGCATGGTCACACCGCTGGGCGTCACCGGGGTAGGCTCTAACTAGTGCACAAGTAGAGGTGCAGCAACGGCTTGCCTCCCTTGAGATCTTTTTTCGCTTTTCCATAATTCTGAGCCCGGGCTGGTTTACACATCTCCTGTGCATCACGTAACACCAATCTTGGTGGGACCATTCTGTGTAATGGCCCGTGAATGACTTTAACACACACGGGAGTAACTGCCAATTCACTCTTCCCACCAGGCCCTTATCCTTAGCCATATATGCTGCATGCATTGAGTGTGGTAGGTAACGGAGGCTTGTGGTGTGGAAGAGTGTTAAAGGAGGGGCCCAATCCTTTTGAATTGGCGGAGGAGGGCGGCGGTTATCCGCCGGGGAATTGGCCTCCACCCCCAGCTTGCCAATAAAAGGAGTGCGGGAGGAGCGGAGGCACTCACCCATGCTCCTCTCTTCTTCTGCTCTTCGTTCGTCTGCTTATGCCGAAGAAGAGAGCCTAGGGCCAGGCCTCGGGCCATAGCTTGTGGCTGTCAATATCGAAAGGTTGTGTTGAAGCTTGGGGAGTGAGTTTGGTCCGAAATGCGGGGAGATGTCGCGGCCGGGGTATCCAGGATGTGGGAGGCGTTGTGTGCCGCCCGGGTGGCGGAGCACTCGCCTCCTTCACCTGGGTCAGTTGCTTGATAAGGGATGTCGGCTTCCTCCATGAATCATCGATGCTCGTCGTCCCAACAATGAGGCCTCTGGGGTTTCACGACATCCTGGGTGTAGTGTTCGGGGCCATAGATGTCCCCTGCACGACTCCAACCAGCAGAGCCGGGGCTGATGCTGAAGATGGTGGCACCTCCCTGCCCGCAGAGGTGGGTGTCGATGTCCCGTACGTGTTATGGGCGACACCGCTACCAGTTGCCGCTCCTTCGGGAGAGGTGGCGGATCATGCCCGTCACCTTGCGCGGCTCCGGAGTGCACGCCACTCGTAGGCCGTAGCGGGCGTTCGACCCTTGACGCGCCCTTCCCGGGCGGCGATGGGGGAAGATGGTGAGGGAGGGCGGAGGAGATGGGAGGCAGGCCGTCAGGCCGGAGTACGACTACACTGGAGCTTTTGCCCCGTCCTGGCAGTCCGCTGCCTCATCTTCCATCCCTCCCCTCTTCCTTGGTGCTTCCTCCTTTCTTCAGTAGTCCACTGGCGGGACTCCCGGCGGGCCTCCTCATGGCTTCCGGCTTCGTTCTCCCCCCCCCGCGTCCTGCTGGTCCTGGTGGTGGTGATTGGGGATCCGTTCACGTGGCTCCCTTCACCACCTCCTTTCCCTAGGCGCTCCTTTTGTCCCCTTCCCCTCTTGCTGCAATATTTGGAAAAGGAGGAGCAGAGAAAAGGATTATGGGGCACTTATCTTTATTTCAATCTTAAATTTGTGGGCACTTGCCAAACTTTAATTTAAATAACTATAATCTCTTTTTATCCATGCTTGTGTTCTATAAGATTTGTATTTGTTGATTAGCATATTAATGAAAAATATAAACCTTGCCGGGGACTCGTGCATCTAATGTGTCCATGCAGAGGTGGGATGCCTCTATACTTCCAAGTAAACAAGTTTTCCCCTGGCAGGCTACCTTGCCAGTACCCTCAGTCTTGTTGCCGCGGAGTCAAGCTTGCCGGGCATAAGACGTGGAGAGGAACTAGCCCCCTGCCAACCCTTTTTTCAAGAAAGGCCACTGCGACCATCCTAATCGAAGCAACGTTCGGGTCGAAGGATGGGAGCACCTAAGTTTCGAAAAGTAGTGAGGTTTTATTATGCACAAGTTCTTATAGAGCATGTATGGATAAAATGAAAAAACTTATCTGCTTGGCTTGCCGAAGATTGCAATGTTGGCTTCTCTTTTCATCTCCTCTTGGGGAGCCAAGTCCACGGCATGAACTTGTGGTTTATGTAGATGAAAATGATGCCAAATGCAATCTTATCTACATGAACATGAGATGCTCATGATATGCTTGTGCATGCATGCATGCAACTTGTCGCCCCCCTATCATCGCTTCATTTATTTCTCAATTGCTCAGGGTGTGCACCGGGCTTTGAACAAGGGGTTACATGCACCTGAGGCAAGGCCTGTACAAAAGGGTGGCTGCTGGGCAGGGCCCAAGAGCCGCGCCTTACAGGTAGTACTTACGGAGATGCTCAATGTTCCATGAGTTTTGCAACTGAATGCCATCTCCAGTCTCCAGATGTACTGCACCAGGTCTGGTGACTCGTACCACCCGGTATGGGCCTTCCCACTTTGGCGCTAACTTGTTTGCACCCTTGGTGGACTGAGCATGCCTAAGGACAAGGTTGCCTTCCTCAAAACACCGGGCATGAACCCTGTGGCTGTGATAGCGACGCATGGCTTGCTAGCAGCGTGCAGAAAGCGTAGCAGCCCAGAGACGGTTCTCCTCGAGAAGCACATCGTCATCACGCCGGTGCTGATGATGTGCTTCTTCATCGTAGGCAAGCACTCAAGGAGACCCGTAAATGAGTTCTTTGGGGATAACTGCTTGTGCCCCATAGACAAGGGAGAAAGGAGTGTGCCCGGTAGCTCGGTTTGGTGTCGTTCTGAGGGACCAAACAACCACCAGTAGCTCATCTATCCATCACCCGTCGCACTTCTGTAGCTTATCAAATGTTCTTGTCTTGAGGACCTGCAGCACTTCAGCGTTCGCCCTCTCAGTGGGAGGCGTGGCAATGATGCCGCATGCGTCGGCCACATCCTCCATAGTGTCTGCGTTCCCGTGCGTCCCCGCATTCCCCGCGGCATCAGCGGCTGCGGGCAGCGAGGCCCTCAAGGTGGACGGGTGAGCGGCGGTACTAGACTTCTTCTTGGGTGCCATGGTTGATGGAGCCGAAGATGGTGAAGCTGGTGATGCCGATGACGCGTTACTCAAGCTCTCGGGTTCGCGCAAGTGATCCTCCTACCTGGCACGCCAAAAATGTCGCAGGAAAACCACATCCACCTATGGGATAGGGGTCCCTTTTTGGTTCAGCGGGGGGATGGGCACGTTGCACAAAGAACGGAGAGCGTGGTGCCGCACAACAGAGATCAGACGTGTAGTTTTTACCCAGGTTCTTGCCGCCGCAAGGCGTAAAACCCTACTCCTACTTTGGTGGATTGATGGTGGAATGGTGGAAATGAGCACAACGATCTTGCCCAACAAGGTTGCCTCGAGGTGAGAGTGATCGCGCGCGTATGAGTGCGTGGGTTCGAACGGCTGAATCCTTTCTACGGTCGCCATGGGCCTCCTTTTGTGGATTAAGGGGTCACCACAGTGGAAAATCCGTCTTTCTAGGCTGATTAGATAGCAAATAGTGCTATCATACCTAACTCTACAAGCTGACAGAGCGCAAAAAATGCGCTGCTTAGTGTCACATCACAGCTCGCTCGACAGGCCTTGCCGGGCCATTTTGCCAGCTTCGCGCCTGCTTGCTTGACACGTCGCAGGACGGGTGTCATTTGTAGGCTCTTTCTGTAGGAAGTGGTTGCCATGTGGTAGGAGACTACCACTGAGCCACTTAAGACATCGACACCACACTGATTGACAATGGGCATCGTAGTGAGGTGGCGGTTTGCCTCCACGAGCCCTCGGCAGTCTTGCCGGGGTGATGTTGGAGACTTGCTTCTGGGGCGATCCCGCCCCGCCAGGCTCGCGTGACCAGCAAGGAGGGCTCCACTTCCGGCTATGTCTTGCCTCTTTGTCCGCTCTTGGTTATTTTGATCTTCTTGGCCAGCTCTCTGGTTTCTCAAAGGACTGATCCCTTTGAGTCTTGATCTGATGTTGGTGTAGTAAGCTTGCTCCTGGGCCTGTGCACAGTCTGGGGCAATGTCCCCAGGGTTTGTTGCACCGACACATATATGCATTACATAATTAATTATAGTGTACAAAATATGAAGACCTCATCAAATGGATACAATGGTTCCATGCGTATATGTTTAGCGGCTAACTCTTACTCAATGTTTCAGGAGAATGCATGCTGAAATCTTCATTATCACAAGTGGGATTGATGTAGTGATTCGGGAAGAAGTCGTTGACAAATCTCCCAACCATCAACAATTCACAAGTGGGGAGCGGCTCAGGGGTCCTCGGTTCTAAGATGAGCTGCAGTATTTTTAAGACCAGAATGTGCCATATGAGTGGAGTAGAAGATATTAATTAAGATAGACTTACTGGTACTAATTCGTGAGGATCTTCACAACTATCAGCAGATTTGGAGATGGAGATCATGTGTCTGCAAACATAGTATCCACAAAGGTTGGTCCCTGCTTGTTGTTGAGGACACTGGAATTTTTTGTACAAAATTAGTCATGTATTTGTCCTGTTAGGAACAAGCTAACCGGTGTTAGATGTTTTTTCTTTGGACGTAAATAGAAAGAGGTTTATTTAGAAGCTTGAACATTGGACTAGTGTAAGAAAAGGTATTTGCAGACTATTGGATAAATTTTCCGAAAATGACGGATTTCAGTGTGTTACCGGAGAAACGATCTCATGCTGCAGAGGTAGTTACCTCTTGAACATGTTCCCTGGTTTAGTTTTCCACAATGCAAGCACACTGCAAATGAATATGAATTTTGACAACATCAATTATTGAACTAGATATGAATGCAAATTAATTTCAACATCATAGAATTTAATACCTTTCCATGAATTGCTGAAGATGCATTAGATCCTGAGCGTTTGTTGACTCTCTGAGAGAATCCATGTAGTAAACTATGTTCCTATTTGGAACAATGAATACCAATATCCAGGGATTGCTACATATTAAGAAAGCCATGAACTTACGAATTATGTTGAAATTTGAAAGACAATCATTGTATGCGTGGTTGTTTGCCATTTGCTAATGCAGGATCTATGAAATACACACTCTCCCTTTTTCTTCTCTGCGCGTTCAATCCCCTGAGAGGAATAAAATGCAATCAGTTGTTTATCATTTACAACCTTGTATGGAGAAGTTGATCATAGTTTGTTAAATACTTACAAGATCAGGCATGTAACAAGAGTGGCATCGAGATCGTTGAAGTTGAAAAAGAGATGTAAGTCCTCGAAACGCACATTGATGGAACCAGCATGGTGTCCGAAATGATCTCTGTTGTAGTGGACTAGCAGAACATGATGACCTGCTGTGATTTGATCCATGCAATATTCATATAACTCACGACAACTGGAGCTGAACTCATCAAAGTATTCGCCAACAAGAAATGGCTGGCCATGGACGTAATTGCGTGCTTCAAGTACGTCTGCTTTATTTTTAGCAAGCTGCAAATCTATTTCTTCATCATCCATGCCATAAAAAATAATAGTACTCCCCGATTCGAATAACTTGCTGTTAATTTGGTTCTGGGCGATGAGTGCTTTAAGTAAAAGGGAATCGTTCTCTTTCCTCTTTGCTCTCCGGGCGCACTTCCTCATGGGTGCAGCCTTTTTGGCCACTTCCTTATTGGTACTTGAAGCATTTCTGGTAGAACGGCTGGTTGGCTGAAAGGTCGACCGCCGAGCAGACGGTGAAGCTTCGACGGACTGCTTAGCAGATAGTTTAGCTATGCCGGACCGCTGAGCTGGCGGTGCTGCTGTGACGGACTGATGTGCTGTAGGAGCAGATGCATCGGACTGCTGGCCATGTGTTGAAGCTATGTCGGTTTTCTGCACAGGTGGTGCCAACTTGTCAGTGTGCTGCGGAGGCCGTGCCAATGCATTGGTTTGCTGAGTAGGAAGTGCCGACGCATTGGTATGCTAATCACGCGGCTGCGGACCGACGGACTGAAGAGCAGTCGGTTCTAGACCTACAGACTGCTTAGTAGGCAGTTCCGAAGCATCAGACTACTTAGCAGTCCATTCCACCAGGTTAGTCTGCTGAGCATCTGCTGCAGCTGGGTCTCCCCCACTGCTTTAGCAGCCGACATCTGAACCGATAGTGCGTCTTCAGCAGTTGTATGCCTTGCCATCGGTTGCTCTGGGGCGGACGATGATATGGCCTGTATGGCACAAAGTTGGGCCGGCTGATCACATGTTGATGGATCAGTCGTCAGTTTACGAGTATTAGGTTCGTTCGGGGAAGCACGCGAGAGCTGCTGTGGCAAGGAGAGCATCACCGCTTGAGGGACGACATTGGTTGCTCTTGGCGGGGCTTGAGGAATCTCATCAATGAACTCTATTTCCTTTCGTGGCCACTGGATGTGATGTAACAATGTATCTCCCAAGGTCCTTTGCTCATCAAAGTCTCCTAGGACATTCTTCAGGGCAAATTCATTGAATCCAGGCCTTACTTAAGTCACGTAGCACTTCACACAGCCCGGCTTCAATGGCACATTATCCAACAAGAGGCCCTCTTCCAAGAAGGTTGGGCAAACCCAGGCTGTAGCACATTTTAATGTACCTTCATAATGTTAAGCACGCCCTTTAGTCTGTATTTCATTCCAGAGAGATCACATTTGGAATCATGATGAGCAGCTGCAGTCTAAGTGTCACTGGGGTTTGCTGATGCACAACTACTCTTGTGCGGTGTTGTTGCGCAATAACCAACATACCCCATGCCCGCCTCCCCTCCAATATGATGGCTATCTGTCGGTGTTAGAGCCTTCTGCATCATCATTGACTCCTCAATATCCTTTCGAATAGCCGGATACATGTCCTTCCTCAACCTTTCATACAATTCATTCTGGTTCATTTCACTCCTCTTTTTTTCATGCCGATCCTCTCTTCTTTCTGAGTATGAAAGCCCTCTTGTGCGGGACATTAACACCTATACCCATTGCACAGCCAAGGGGCTCTCTTGTTTCCAGAGCATCGGACAGTATGTCACATGGCCTCGAGTTTTTGTAGAACCTGCCAGGGATCTTGGAAGGCTTTAACATCACGCGATACAGTTCTTCGTCATGTGAGTTTTCAAAGCAATAAGTTCCACCATCACGCCTCCTTGCATGTGCCCACAAATAGTCTCTAGCCCGTTCACCCCTGATTTCACTAAAGGCAGGTGTGCCGCTACTGCTTCTTTGTCCTCCTGGTCCCATATTTGTTTCATGCCGTAGTATTCTACCACACCCATATGATGGGTGTGTGTGTTCCTCTTCTGAAGTTTCGATTGCTTGGCACTCATCTCAGCAAACTCTGTAGTTGTCCTAACCCTTTTGAATTCTGCCCAATCTGCCTTTGTAATTTGGGGGTATGCGGGGATTGGGTCCCTGCCTTCACTCAAGTACTTATTGTACATCACGTGCTTCCAGTTTCTCCAAGCATTTCTAGCCTTCTTCAGTGCAGCGTGTTCCACCTGCATTCTCCACGGCTCTGGAACATTGAAGTTATCCATGATCTCTCGGACTATCCTTTGCCATGTTTCCGTGTCAGCCTTCCTAAACCTCGGTAGATTAATGTTGAGCCTTGCCCTGCCAACAAATCCACAAACACTCCTGAACCTCGTGCGTGCTTTATCTGGATTAGTTGGAGCCCAAGACTTTAAATCGATCTCGGTTACTTCATATACACCTTTAGGCTGGTGTGTGGGCTTCCTTGGAGTGTTCCTCTGTTTCCTGACCGGAAGGGTAATTGCTGCAGCTCTATTCCGTTCAAGATTACTTGATCCCTCACCATCGCTGAAAACCTAGGGTTGTCCGAATCATATGAAGATACATCACCTGAAGCAAGAATGTTGTCGCTGCGACTCGACATCTATAGAGAACACATGTGAAACTCATGAAAGGAGAATAAGCATAGAACTAACAAATTGGTGTCAAGCTGTCTAAACATGTCATGCAATAATTTAGAAAATGTACGGCTTATTTGTTAAGTTCGTGTGACACGGGCGCCCACGATCTATAAATCGGCAGTAACTTATTGGAACAAATACAACTTATATGTACTAGTTAGGAAGGTAATAATGAACATATACATGCTCTCCGTTATTTTATAGCCAATTTGGGAACATACAGAACGAAATAGGAAGAGGGATTGCAAGGAAATATAGCTCACTGCGATGGAGAGCAGTAACAAATAGGTTTCTTAATGAAAACCTGACTAGACCACAGGAGAGGCGAGGGTTACATGATCGATATGCTTGAGGGTGGTTGGCGAGCAGGGAACGACAGTGGAGGTAGGGTTGACGCCGAAGAGCGGGCACACGACCGGGGTGAGCACGCCGGCGCCACATAGGGTTCTACTGTGGATCCGGGGGAGGGGGAGTTGGCGATAGAGATTGGATGGACTAGTTGAGTGAAATGCGGGCGGGCGGTGGGGGGTATTGGCGGCCAAGCTGAAAAGGGTGAAAAAGTAGCACGGAAAGGCCAATGCAAACAATTGCCTCTAAGCGCTCGTGTGCACAAATAGAATAATTTCATTTGGAATGAAGACGTGAGTTCATCGTTTCGCCTCTAAATTTTTCCCTCGTTAAGCAATCACCATTATACCATGGGTTTGATTTGCTGGTGCATTTCAGGTCTCGTGTGCTATATTTAAGAGATTTTTTGTCATTTACCATGCATTTTGTTATATAAATCAAATCCTAGTCGGACTGCATTTGTTGTCGAAAGGGATGAGGATGGACGTTCGATCTGGGAGCATCCAACAGTGCAGACATATGATCCGTGGGGTTTGGGTTCTGGCCAGTCTGAACGCAGACTCAGATCGCGCGCACAGCAAAGGGGGGGGCGGGGGCCATCGGCCGCGGTTTGGTAGGCACACAACATTCGTGAGTGAACCGTGTGCTATTTGAAAACATTTACATGAACTAACAGCATATTTTCCTTTCAATGAAAACAAGTGTTCATCGTTTCGCCTCCAAATTGTTTTCCACTATAAGAAATCACCATTGTACCCTATGGTTTGATATTCTGGTGCATTTGAGGTATCGTTTGCTTTATTTGAGTCGTTTGCTATAGTTGCAACTACATGTGGGTGCTAGCTAGCAAGATCATTTGTGTGTCGTTTTGGGAGTTTTCATTCATTGTTCGAGAAATGAGAAAAAATTCAAACAGTTCGGCCGCAGGGTGTGGCCAGGGCAGTAGGCCTTGTTGGTATTCTAATTATAGGAAATGCATATAGAGTCCGGAAATAACGAAAATCGGTCTGTCACCGTGGCATGCTCTTAGGATCCCATGTAAAAAATTGGTAAAGTTTGGCCCAAGTTTTGATGCTGGCACCTTCCAAATCGGAGCATCACACAAGAAGGATCATAGTTTCCAAAAGGAGACGCGGCACTTCGGACTCCAATCGTCAGTGACTACATCATTCCGCCTCGAATTTTTTTCACGGTAAACAATCACGTTTATACCCTAGGTTTGATTTTCTGGCACATTTCAGGTCTCGTATGCTATATTTAAGTCATCTTTAGCACTTACCTTGCATTTAATGCATATAAATTCACAACCGTTCTACAACTACATCTGGGTGTTAGTTAGCAAAGAAGGTGTACAAATTATTTGTGTGTCGCTTTGCGGGTTTTCATCCATTGTCTGAGAAACGGGGAGAAGTTTCAAACATTTCGGCTGCGAGGTGCGGCCATCTATCGACGTAGGCCTACTTGGTATTTTAATTACAAGGAATTAAAATGGGGTCCAAACATCATCAAAATCAGTGTGTTCCCATGGCGTGCCCTCACGACCCTGGGGAATTTTTTTGGTAAAGTTTGGCACAAGTTTGGATGACCGCTCCTTCCAAACCGGAGCATCTCACATGAAGGACCATGGTTTCCAAAAGGAGACATGTCAATTCAAACTCCAGTGGCCGGTGACTTCATCGTTTGGCTTCATAAAAAGTTTCGTGGTACGCAATCACCATTATACCACGGTTTGATTTTCTAACTCATTTTAGGTATTGTTTGCTATTTTTAAGACATTTTTTGAATTTACCATGAAATTTGTAGATATATATAAAATCACAACCGGAACTGCATGTGCTCTCGAAAGGGACGATGATTGTCATTCGATCAAGGAGAATCCAATGGTGCAGACGTACGATCCGCGGGGTTTGGGTTCTGGCCAATCAGAACGCACGACTCAAATCGCCCGCGTGGCAGGGGGCAGGTGCTACGGTTTAGTAGGCACACGACTTTCGTGGGTGAACCGTGTGCTATATGAAAACATTTACATGAACTAACAACATATTTTACTTTGAATGAAAACATGAGTTCATCGTTTCGCCTCCAAATTTTTTTCCACGATAAGAAATCACGATTGTACCGTATGGTTCGATTTTCTGGTGCATTTGAGATCTCGTTTGCTGTATTTGAGGCATTTGACATTTCGCAACTACACGTGGGTGTTAGCAAGATCATTTGTGTGTCGCTTTGTGAGTTTTCATTCATTGTCCGAGAAATGGGAAAAAATTCAAACACTACGGCCGTAGGGTGCGGCCACAGGCGTAGGCCTTGCTGGTTTTAATTACATGAAATGCATATAGAGTCCAGAAATAATGATAATCATTGTGTCACTGTGCCGTGCTCTCACGATCGCATGGAGGGCACATGTTTTGGTGCTCGCACCTTCCATACCGGAGCATCTCACAAGAAGGGTCATATATAGTTTCCAAAAGGAGATGAGGCACTTCAGACTCCAAATCATCAGTGACTACATCGTTCTGCCTCTAAAAAAATTCATGGTAAAAAATCACGGATATAGCATTGGTTTGATTGTCTGGCCCATTTCAGGTCTTGTCTGCTATGTTTAAGACATTTTTTGCATGTACCTTGCATTTAGTGCATATAAAGTAAAAACCCTACTACAACTACATGTGGATGTTTTAGTTAGGCTATACTTAGGCTGCTCATAGTGGAGAGTATCATATACTAGAATCATCTATATGATACTATAGTGTACGATACTACCTTTAATTATAGTGCATATATAGTATAATAGAGTAGTATCATAGATGATCATAATTATTGCCATGCATGACACAAATTAGCATCGCATTTAAATGATACGATATCTACCTATATGTTACTCAACCCTCTCTATCTTCTTGAATTCTTTTCCACATCAGCATACTTGCTATTTCCGAGTGCATGATATCGGCTATGATACCACAACTATGGCCAGCCTTATAGGTGGGAGTATTATATACTAGTATCATGCATATGATACCCGTGTATGATATTATGTACCTTCATAGTTCATAATATCATAGAGTAGTATCATAGATGTCCGTATTTATGGCCATGCATGACACAAAGTAGTATAGCATTTATTATGTTACGTATCTACCTATGTTACTCTAAGGCCCTTCCCAGTAGTGCTCCACCATGGACAGGTGCTAAGCATGCCACATAAGCGAAAAAATGACATGACACAACATTTGAGGAGGGGAGAGAGTACTTTGGTGACCCCAGGAAGAACCATTTCCAAGCGCGAGAACCTAGGCAAACCACTTAAATGAAACAATTTGACCAATGCATGAAAGACTTTAGGTGCTAACTCATTAAATAAAGTGTGCTTAGCAACAATAAGTTAAGCACCTATGCATTGGGGAGTTGAGTTGCTAAGGTATTTAATGCACTTAGCACCTCATCTAAGCACCTTGGCATTGGAAGAGGTCTAACCCACTCTCCCTTCTTTAATTCCTTGACACATCATCATATTTGCTATTCCCGAGGGCATGATACCGGCTATGATACCCCCACTATGGCCAATCATAGCAAAGAATGTGTACAAATCATTTATGCGTCCTTTGCGAGTTTTCATCCATTTGTCCGAGAAGCGGGGAGACGTTTCAAACATTTTAGCTGTGAGGTGCAGCCACAGGCGCATGCCTAGTTGGTATTTTAATTGTAGGAAATTCAGATGGAGTCCGGACATCATCAAAATCGATGTGTGCCCGGGGCGTGCTCTCATGACCTCGTGGAAAAATTAGGTAAAGTTCGGAACAAGTTTTGATGATCGCTCCTTTCAAACTGGAGCATCTCACATGAAGGATCATGGTTTCCAAAAGGAGACATGTGAATTCAAACTCCACTAGCTGGTGACTTCATCGTTTGGCCTCATAAAAATTTCCACGGTACACAATCACCATTATACCACGGGTTTGATTTTCTACCGCATTTTAGGTATCATTAGCTATATTTAAGACATTTCTTGAATTTAACGTGCAATTTGTGGATATAAATAAAATCACAACCGAAACTGCATGTGCTGTCGAAACAGATGAGGATTGCCATTCGATTAAGGAGAATCCAACGGTGCAGACGTATGATCCGTGGGGTTTGGGTTCCAGCCAATCAGAAAGCACGAGTCAGATCGCGCGCGGGGTTTGGTCGGCACACGACTTTCATCAATGAACCGTGTGCTATTCGCAAACCAGATTGCATATCTTTTTTCACACACAAATTTGAGTGTGCTACCTCTATGATAATAATAATAATAATAATAATAATAATAATAATAATAATAATAATAATAATAATAAATAGTTCATATTCATTGCCTAAGCTGATAGCATATCAAAGTCAACATAGTGACGGTTCTTGCATCAACAGAAAACCGGGCATAACTCACAAATTTAGTACACGTGCCAGTTCTAAATTGAACGAATTAAGTTGGAGTGTAGGCATAAAGACTAGTCTTACGGCTTAATTCCCATGTACATGGGGGAACTGGGATCATTACATTGACCCCGAATGAACTTGGGTTTTATGATGATTTTACACTTCTCTCTTACATGGGTGTGTGATCCCTTGGCTGGCAACTCAGCAAATTTATCATACTCGTCCTCATCAGCAACATCCTCGACACCCAGTACCTCCTCTTCCCATGCATCACTATATGGCCGTTCTTATGCAAGGGTTTTCCGCATAGAAAATCTGGGTAGCATCGCTGGCAAGAATGAACGGGTCCGCGTGATATGCCATCGTTGTCCTATTAACACATGTGTTTTTGTAATCATCAACCTTTACATGACCAAGAGGGATCCATGCGCACCTGAATAATGCCACCTTAACTTTCACATAGTTAAGCTCCCAAATCTGTTTGATAGCTCCATAGTATACCCTTTTATCAGCTTCATCTACAGTCATGCATTGAACAAAGCTGTTCTGATATGATGTCTTATCATCACATTCTTCAGTGTAGAGCGTGTATCCATTTATGTCATATGCTTGGTACGTCAACACAGTAGGTGATGGCTTTTGTGCCAACCACGTAGCAATGTCATCGATAGATCCTTGTGCCAAACGATTCTTCAGCCATTTCGCATAATTCCTAGTGTGCTCATTCATCTCCACAAATGATGAAGGCACCATTGGTAAGAAGCTTTGGTGTATCTCCGCCAAGTGTTCTTCGGCATAAGCATTGAGAACTAGGCTCTTAAGCAATACCGTCAAATGGGCTTTCTCTGCCAATTATCCGGGTGCAGCCATTTGCGTGCCAGCAAGGATCAGCTTACCTTTCATCCTTCCCTCGCGGCAAGAGAGGGGCAAACCTATAGGTCTTTGTTTCATGTATTCAGTGAAAAACTCAACCACCTCCTCCACGATATAACCTTGTAGGATGCTTGCCTCTGGATGGTTTCAGTTCCGACAATAGCGCTTCAGTATTCCCATGAAGCGCTCAAAGGTATACATGTTACGAAGAAACACAGGACCACGATACTTTTGACAAGCTGCACAGTGAGATGGACCATGACATCAAAGAATGACGGTTCGAAAAACATCTCTAGGTTCGACAATATTCTTGCAATATCATCTCGCATATGATCCAACTTTTCAGGATCTACAACTTTCTGTCATAGTTGGTTGAAGAAATCACATAGCTCAATGAGTGTGTTTCTTATATCTTTGTCCATCAGACTCCCGATGGCCACCTGGAGGATTTGTGTCAACATTACGTGGCAATCATGTGACTTCATGTTTCCCAACTTCATTTTACCTGAGCTCACATCAACGAGACTTCTGAGGTTTGCGGAGTAGGAAGAGGGTGTCTTAACTGACAACAAATAGGTGAAGAATTGTCTTGCTTCTTTTGTACTGAAATAGTAACTCTGGCGAACTTTGATGAATTTTTCTTTATCTTCTGCTTCACTCTTGCGTTTTGATTGATCAACAAGCATATTGATCCGTGCACCGTCACCATCCTTTGTTTTACCTTTAATCTTGGGCAAAGTACCAAGGATGCTTTCACATACGTTCTTCTCTACGTGCATGACATCGATGTAGTGACGTACACGTAGAAGCTCCCAGTAAGGTAATTTCCATAACACCAATTTCTTCTTAAACACTTGACCCTTGGATCTTTGTTTCACCGTCAAAGCATGCTTCTTGCCAAGCACAACATTAATTTGTTTAGCCATGTTGTGGACCACCTCCCCATCATAGGGTCTTGGGCCCACATCTACCTCTATCGTACTGTCGGTGTACTAAAGTAGGGGTACCTTAAGTATCCCGACTTATGCACGGGCAGTAGCAGCTTCCCGTGGCAGGGCTTTCCACGCGCCCGCCAACGCCCACTATAGTTCCTTTGGAGCCATTCAAGAACAAAGTATTCAAGTTAAAGAAACAAGACCCCGGCAAGAGGAGCTTGCCGGGAAGGCCGCTCTAGGCTCAAAACCACCCCTTTGGCACAAGACCCTGGCAAGAGAAGCTTGCCAGGAAGGCCAAAAATGACATTTCAGGAGACTTGCCGTGGCACATCGCGCGCCCCGACAAGGCCCGGAGAGCGACAAGCTCACGGGCGCGACAAGTTAATTACCGCGGCAAGGTGCAAGCCGCGGCAAGCTTCCACTACATGCCACGCGTCGTCCTGGGGCTCTTCCAGGCGCACGTGGCGGAAGGCTATGCAGCCTGGGGTACACGGTGGCTAGTTGCGGTGACGAGGCCACCATCGTGGCGAACGGAGACGCCCTGACAGACGCTTTTTTGCACTGTTTGGGGCGACGGCGACATGCATTTAATGCCCTTGTCCCCTGCCGTCAGGGTTAGGTATAGAGCACTATGCATACACTGTTCCAACTACCACCATTTTTACTTTTTTACCCTCGTCTACGTTGCCACCTGTCGGTGACCCCTTCGACCTATAAAAGGAGGCCCATGCGCAATGTAGAGGTGGTTCCGATCTTCGATCACTCTCACGCTCGGTGTAGCCAGCGACAAGCACTGTAGCTCTTCTCGCTCCCGAGCTAAGAACACAATACAAACCAAGGCAGGAGTGGGGTTTTACGCATCCGTGCGGCCCGAACCTGGGTAAACTGCTCGCGTGCACGCTTCGATCCGCTCTTTGTGCATCCTCCGCCCCCTTGCCGTACCGAAAAGGGGCTCCGGTCCCATAGGTGTTCGTGGGCGATCAGTTTCCCCGACATCTTTGGCGCGCCAGGTAGGGGGCGCGTCGAGGTTGTGTGAACCCGATCCGGCGTTCACGCGGGCGAAATCTTCAGCAACTTCATCAACTTCGTTAACTCCATCGACATGCCGCCGAAGAAGAAGGCTTCGGAGGTAGCAGGCCCGTCCGCGTCGATCCCACCACCGCCGGAGCCAACGGCTGGTGGGGTAGACACCGGCGGAAGGACGGACGCCGGCGAGGAAACTCACGGCGCCGCCAAGTCCAAAGACAAGACGGACGACCGGGCGCACTCCAAGACCTCGGCGTCCGTGCGCGCACCGCGTCCCTCTCAAGAGGTGCCGGACCGGCAGCGACGTTGTACCCAAGGTACCATACGCTTGCTGGGACAAGGCCAAGCTGGCGGGTCACGGGACGCTCAAGGCCAACGCGCTGGCACGAGCAAGGCGCGATCGCCGGGACGAGACGTTGCTCCTTCTAACGCTGTTAGAAGTCCGAGCATATCTCGCTCCTCGCACCGCTCGCCACCGCTCCCCTCCACTCCAGCAGAAGCTCTAGCTCGAGCTCAGTTGCTCCTCGATTTCCCTCCAGCGGTAGACAAGGCCGAAGACTGGAGGGCCACCATCCAAAGCCTCATCGCCTTCGCCAATAATGACACTCCGCAGCAGCCGACGACGTCGCGGCCGCGGCAAGTCAGCCAGGCGCGGGCTGATGGCGACAAGACCGCAGGGGGTGCAACTACCGTGCACTCCCCGCCCCGAAGGCCGAAATTACCGACTCGCCGGATCAACATCGACGACGACTCCACGGCATCGTCGGATCCACGAGCTCGCCGCGATCAACGCCAAGTCCTCGATGAGAGACGACAAGAAGATGCTCGAACTCGCATCGAGTGTCGAAGAGAAGCGCGGCGGCAATCCGACCAGCGCGCTGGGCCCGCTGTCGACGTGCACGCGCCCGGAGAACCATGCGACTTGCCGTACGCGGCGGGCTGTCCTGCGTTCACCCGTGAGCTGCGGCAAGTCCAGTGGCCCAGCATGAAGAACTTCAAGCCTGACGTACCCGAGAAGTACGACGGAAAAACTCATCCGTCAGAGTTCCTCGGCATCTACACCATTGCGGTGCAGGCTGCCGGGGGGCGAGACGAGAAGATACTCGCGAACTACTTCCCGCTAGTGCTCAAGCCAAACGTCAGATCTTGGCTCATGCACTTGCCGGAGAACTCTATTTCTTGTTGGGCTGACCTATGCCATCAGTTTGTCGGCGCCTTCACAGGTGGCCACAAGCCTCATGGCCAGGAGAGCGACCTTCATATACTTGCCCAGAAGGAAGGAGAGTCCCTGCGAAAGTACATCCAAAGATTCAGCCGCGTCCAGCACAACATCCCAGACGTCCACCCTGCCGCGGTTATCAGCGCGTTCCACCAGAACGTGCGCAACCGCAGGATGAGGGAGGAGATGGCGATGTGCAAAATCCGAGACGTCAGTGAGCTTTATGCCCTGGCCGACAAGTGCGCACGCACTGAAGAGGGGAGGAGACTCCCCGGAGAGGATGCTAGAGCAGGGGGAACAGATAGTGAGGATGCCGCCCCGACAAGGAAGAACCGGTGGCGGAACAACAAGAAAAAGAAGAACAAGGAAGTACTGGTCGTTGAGCAGTCCGGCAAGGAGGCTGGCGCCAAGAAAGCCCAGGCTGGCAGCTCCGGCAAGGAGACTGTGGCAGCTGCCGACAAGCAGGACGGCTCCGACAAGAAGTACTGCAAGACCCACCGCACCAAGGGCCACGACCTCCAGAACTGCAAAAGGGTCGAGTACCTCATCAAACAGTAGAAGGCTGAGTACGAGCGACGCGACAAGGAGAAGGCTCAGGGAGGTGGAGGGGAGTCCGGCAAGAAGCGGCCATTCAATGGCCGGGGAGGACGCCGCGGCAAGGCCAAGCAGCGGCAAGGAGATCGACCTCCCCGCGGCCGCGACAAGGACGAAGACGAAGACGACGACGAGGACATGGACGACGGAGACAACAGCGAGCAGGAGTTACAAAAGGCCACAGAAGTTTTGTGCATCGATGGAGGTGCCTCTCTGCATACTTCCCACCGCCAACTCAAGCAATGGGTGCGGGAGGTTAATGCAGCAGAGCCACCCGTCAAGTCGCGCAAACTCCTGAAGTGGTCCAGCACGCCCATCATCTTCGACATTGAGGATCACCCTGACCGCACAACTGCGGTCGGGTGTTTGCCGATGTTGGTTTCACCAACCATCCGCAACCTCAAGGTCACCAAGATGCTGGTTGACGGCAGGGTCGGCCTGAACCTGATCTCCTCTGCTGTGGTCCGGAAACTACAGATCCCCGACAGCGAGCTCGAGGAGACCGGCACGTTCCAAGAGATCAAGCCGGGAAGGAGCAAGCCGAAGGGGAAAATCACACTGCCAGTAACCTTTGGCGGAGAGCTGAATTTCAGGACTGAGAGAATCACCTTTGACGTTGCCGATATCCCATTGCCATACAATGGGATACTTGGCCGTCCCGCGCTCGCCAAGTTCATGGCAGCCTCTCATTACGCCTACAACATGCTCAAGATGCGAGGCCTGATAAGCGTCATCTCTGTCCCCGGCGACAAGAAGGACTCGCTTATCTGCGCCGACAAGATTTACCGGGACGCAGCAGCCGCAACAGACAGCGAGACACTTGCCGCTGAAGCTCCCGGGGGGAAGAACAAGACCAAGTCTGGCAAGAGCTCTGGGGCCTACTCCGGCAAATGCACCTCTTCGGAGTGCTGCGCTGCCGTCGAGGACGCACCATCGAGCTCCACCGGCAAGTGCAAGAAGGGAATGGCAGCTCCACCTGCAACCAAGAAGGTGTCCGCCAAGGAGGACGGCACTGGTGGTACTTTCACCATCAGTGCCACGCTCGATCCTAAATAGTAAAGCGCGCTCGTTGCTTTCCTGCGGGTGAATGTCGACGTGTTTGCGTGGCAACCGTCTGACATCCCCGGTGTTCCCAGTAAAGTGATTGAGCACAAGCTTGCCGTTTGTCCTCACGCGCGGCCCGTCAAGCAGAAGGTCAGAAAGCAAGCGGTGGAGCGCCAAGAGTTTATTGCAGAAGAAATCAAGAAGCTGGAAGCGGCAGGCCTTGTCAGAGGTGTACTTCATCCCACGTGGCTGGCCAACCCTATTGTCGTGCGCAAAGCGAATGGGAAGTGGAGGCTTTGTATAGACTTCACCGATGTGAATAAAGCTTGTCCCAAAGATCCATTTCCCTTGCCGCGCATTGACCAGATCGTTGACTCCACGGCGGGATGTGAGTTGCTTTCATTTCTTGAGGCATACTCCGGATACCACCAGATATTTATGGCTGAAGAAGATGAAGAGAAGACCGCATGCATTACTCCATGTGGCACTTATTGCTTCATACGCATGCCCTTTGGATTGAAGAATGCCGGTTCGACGTTTGCGAGAGTAGTCCACACTGCTTTTGAGCCACAGATACACATGAATGTAGAAGCTTATATGGATGATATAGTGGTCAAGAGCTAGGACAAGGATACCCTGATTCAAGATCTAGATGAAACTTTTGCGAATCTGCGGAAGATACAACTCAAGCTTAACCCCGAGAAGTGCGTGTTCGGAGTACCCTCCGGCAAGCTTCTCGGATTCTTTGTGTCCCAGAGGGGGATTGAAGCCAATCCCGACAAGATCAAAGCCATCGAGAAGATCGAAGCTCCGAAGCGCATCAAGGATGTACGAAGGCTTGCCGGCTGCGTGGCTGCTCTCAGCAGGTTCATTTCTAAGTCCGCAGAACGCGCCCTGCCGTTTTTCAAAATCTTGAAAAAGGCGGGTCCAATGAGATGGACTCCGGAAGCGGAGGCAGCGCTGCGAGACTTGAAAAGGTACCTGTCCTCCACTCCAATACTTGTCGCACCTAGGCCGCAAGAGAAGTTGCTGCTGTACTTGGCGGCAACCAATCAAGTGGTTAGTGCTGCGTTGGTGGCGGAAACGGAGGCAGATGAGGAGCCCACAGCCCCGACAAGCACATCCAGCGACAAGCAGGGGGCTTCCCCGACAAGCTCTAGCCCCGACTAGGATGAGTTTGCGCAGATGCAAGAAGAGGCGCGGAAGAAGATGGTGCAGCGCCCAGTTTATTTTGTTAGCTCCCTTCTCCAGGGGGCTAGGTCAAGATACTCTGGGGTGCAGAAACTGCTTTTCGGCCTCCTCATGGCCTCGAGAAAGCTGCGCCACTACTTCCAAGCACATGAGATAACGGTGGTCACTCGCTTTCCGCTAAAAAGAATATTGCAAAATCCAGAAGCAACAGGCAGGATTGTCGAGTGGGCACTGGAGCTGTCAAGCTTTGGCCTCATGTTTGAAAGTACTTCTACTATCCAGAGCAGAGCATTGGCAGAGTTCATAGCGGAATGGACACCAACGCCAGATGAGGAAATTCCAGAGACAAGCATCCCCGTCAAAGAAGTGAGCAAAGAATGGATAATGTACTTCGATGGTGCCTTCTCGCTGCAAGGCGCCGGCGCTGGAGTGCTGCTTGTCGCGCCCACCGGCGAGCACCTCAAGTACGTCGTCCAGATGCATTTTCCCAAGGAGCAAGCAACGAATAATACTGCAGAGTATGAAGGTTTGCTTGCCGGCCTCAGAATCGCAGCAGAACTTGGGATCCAGAAGCTGATTGTGCGCGGAGATTCGCAGTTGGTTGTCCGCCAAGTGAACAAGAGCTACCAGAGTCCATTGATGGAAGCTTACGTTGAAGAAGTGAGAAAGCTTGAAGAGCACTTTGAAGGCCTACAGATGGAGCACGTTCCAAGATATCAAAATGACATCGCAGACGGCCTGTCAAAGTGTGCTGCACTAAAGCTACCTGTGAAACCAGGGATGTTTGTGCTCAAGTTAACTCAACCATCCGTTACACCATCAATTGGACAAAGTAAGAAGAGAAAGTTGGTTTCTGGTGACTACTTACCGGCGGAGCTTCCCGAAGCCGCTACCAACAAGGTCCCCAAGATCAACGACAAAGTTGCTGAGGAACAGTCTGCTCCTGCAGACCCTAGGGTTTGTACAGTTGAAGCAGGCGTCCCCGACAAGTTTTGCCCCGGCAAGCTTGCCGGGGAACGTCCAGCTCCGGCCGAGCCACATGTTCTTGCCGTAGAAGCTGACGTTCCCGCAGCAGCACTAATGCCTTTAGTCCTTGTTGTTGAGCCTCGGGCTCCAGCATGGGCGCAGCAGATTGTCCGTTTCCTTCAAACTGGAGAACTTCCCGAAGAGCGAGAAGAAGCAGAAAGAATAACCCGACAGTCAAGTATGTATCAGTTTGTCGGCGATGAACTGTACAGAAGAAGACTCAATGGTGTCAGATTGAAGTGCATTCCCCGGGAAGATGGACAAAAGCTGTTCGCAGAGATACATGGAGGCATATGTGGCCACCACATTGGCGCGAGAGCAATTGCCGGCAAGGCGTTCCGGCAAGGTTTATTTTGGCCAGAAGCCCTCCAAGATGCAACTGCACAAGTAACCAAGTGTGAAGCGTGCCAGTTACATGCCAAGCAAATACATCAGCCAGCTCAAGCTCTCCAGACGATCCCTTTGTCCTGGCCATTTTCGGTCTGGGGGCTCGACATCATCGGCCCTTTTCCCCGTGCAGCCGGGGGCTTTGAGTACTTTTACGTCGCCATCGACAAGTTCACAAAGTGGCCGGAAGTGGAACCAGTGAGAAAGGTGACCGCACAGTCAGCAGTCAAGTTCTTCAGGTCAATTGTTTGTCGTTTCGGAATCCCTAACAGAATCATCACCGACAACGGCACACAATTCACAAGTCGCACCTTCATGCAATACGTCCAAGACCTTGGCGCCAAGGTCTGCTTCGCTTCTGTTGCTCACCCGAGGAGCAATGATCAAGCGGAGAGGGCAAACGCTGAAGTGCTGCGCGGACTCAAGACAAGAACTTTCGACAGGCTGCACAAATGCAGAAGAAACTGGATTGAAGAGTTGCCGGCGGCTCTTTGGTCAATCTGGACGACACCAAATCGAGCCACTGGACATACACCCTTTGCTCTTGTCTATGGAGCAGAGGCAGTTCTCCCCACGAAACTCGTATACGGATCGCCTCGAGTGCTCGCTTACGATGAGCTCGAGCAAGAGCAGCTGCAGCAAGATGACGCACTGCTCCTTGAGGAGGACCGTCTTCAGGCTGCTGTACGAGCTGCTCGATACCAGCAAGCCTTGCGCCGCTACCATAGCCGCAAGGTTAAAGCCAGAAGTCTCGAGGAAGGCGACCTTGTTCTTCGGCGCGTTCAGTCCGCCAAGAATTCCAACAAGTTGACGCTGAAGTGGGAATGCCCTTATCAGGTAAGACAAGTCACAAGGCCCGGCGCTGTCCGCCTTGAGACCGAAGAGGGCTTACCGGTGAGCAACTCCTGGAACATTGAGCATCTTCGCAAGTTTTACCCATAAGGCGCGGTTGCCGTGATCCGCTCCGGCAACCACTTTTCATACAAGTCTTGCCACTGTTGCATGTAAACCTTTGTACAAAGCCGGGCGCAGACCCCGTGCATCAATAAAACTTATGTGCCTCGCACAGCTTGTCGTTTCATGCCTTTTCGTTTTTCTTGCTTGTATTATCTGACACTTTGTGCAGCACGCATCCTCGGTAAGCAATAACGAGCCGTAAGGCTCCATATCTATGTTTTCCTCCCTCTTCTTTTCTCTCAAGCAGAAGAAGTTTTCCTCGCGCACAAGTTTGCGGG
>LR738709.1:280410296-280490838 GCA_902687465.1 Secale cereale | reverse complement strand
GGGGGGGGGGGGAGGAGACAGTGACATGGACAAAGTGCCGTTCAAGAAAGCCTCGCCTCGCCGGGAAGCAAACAACACAAAAGCTAAGTCGCCAAAGTTTGAGCAATCAAAATTTTAAATTTTAAGGTTATCTTCCTTGAACGACCGCACTCTGTATGGAAAACCTGTGCGCGGAGGAACCAACTCGTGGCTAGCCGCGCCCTTACTTTGTTTCGAGCACGCTCAACGGCTTAAGTGCGCCGCGACAAGTGTCGCACCCTTGCTTCGTTTTCGAGTTCGCTCAACAACCTAAGTGTGCTGCGACTAGCTGCAACGAGGTTTCTTGCCGGTAGCGGCATTGCCAGCAGGCTGCTGAAGTTCCGCACTCAGCGCTCGCGACAAAGGTCCCTTCGCCGGCAAGTTCCCTAAAAGCGTAGGGTAAAAGCATACAAAGCAAAGAAGTCGAGTAAAGGAAATAACATTGCGTCAATTACCCAAAATAAAGTTATATTACAAGATGACTTGTCGCTGTTCTAACAAACTATTGTACATAACGTGATTGGCAGCGACAAAGGAAGCAAAAAGGGAAAATAGCCTAGTCTGCGCGGTCACCGTTGACTCTCTTGATCTTGCCCACCTTGGCCACGATGGGTGTGACAAGGCTCTTGAGCGCCTCCTGGTCAGCGTCGGGCGGCAAGGTCCTGAGGACGTTATCGAGGTTGAGTCCTGGGTTGCGGTAGGCTATCTTCATCAGCACCCTCTCCATGAATCATGTGCAAAGCATGCGCGCCTCGTTCGCCAGCTGCGTGGGGATCCTCTCCCGGAGCTGCTCGAGGGCCGGCGCCACTCCCCTGAAGAACAAGCTTAGCTTGGTGCTGTGAGGGAGGTTCTCGTCGGTGGAGTAGCCGAGGTGCTCCGTCCCCAGCCCCGCCATCTCCCTGTCGATATCAGCGGCGGCGGCGACAAGCCCCTCGGTCCAGTGCTCCATCATCAGCCTGAAGTTATTTTGGGAGAGGGCGGCGCTGTCCAACAGTGCCCTCTCAACCCCGAGGTCCTCCTTCAGCTTCGTCTCCCGATTTCTGGCGCTGTCAAGTGATGCGGTGAGGGTGGACAACTTCAACTCCAAGTCCGCAATGGAGTCCTTGGCGACGGCGAGTTCCTTGCCCTTGTCGGAGAGGCGGACCTGCAGCTCGGAGTGGCTGTGGGCGTCCTTCTCCCTCTCCGACACGAGCGCAACAACCTTCTCCTCGCTCGCTTTCAATTGGATCTCCAGCTGCGCCACCCTCGCCTCCAAGTCTCTCTTGGCGGTCTCTGCAGCTGCAGCGGCGTCCCTCGCTTCCTGCAGAGCCCCGCCAAGGGACTGTTCGCGCGCGGCAAGGTCGTCCTCGTGGCTATCAATGTCGACCTTCCGCTGCGTCAGCTCACCTTCCCGCTGAGACAGCTCTTCGGTGGCGAGCCGTTGCTGCTCTTCTGCTTCGGCCTTTTCAAGTATGAACGCCTGATGCGCCTCGGCGAGCTCCTCCCGCTCCTCCGCCAAGGATCGGAGGGCCGCCTGGTTGGCGGCCCGGAGCTCTTCGGCGCGCTTCTCCAAGTCGACGCCCGCCTTGGCGGCCAGAGCCTCTCGGGACTCCAGCTTGCCTGCCTGGCGCGGTACAGGGCTAGGAGCCTCCGCAGAAGCTGCTCTTCCTCGGGCTCACTACTGCTGCTGGGCGCGTCGACAAATTTCAGCCCGACGGAGGCGAGGACTTCCCCATCGAAGACCTCTCCCTCCGCGGGCGCCCTTGACGTAGATGCCCACGGGATCTGAATGAAGACCCCGTTTCCAGCCTCCAAGTAGGTGCCAGCTTCGGCCGCGGCAGCAGCAGGGTCGGCGGTCGGCGCAGCGTCGGACGCTCCTGCGGCCTCAGGGCCGTCAGTGCGACCGCCGGACCCCTCCTCAGCTGCCGCGTCGGCGGTCCTGGCAGCCTCTTCGACGGCGGGCTCGTCAGTACCGATCGCCTCTTCGGTAGCCGCGGCGTCACCAGTGTTGCCGCGCGCATCCTCCTCGGTGGCGGCCTCCGTCTCCATAGGCTCTGGAGCAGACGAGTCTGAAGACAAGAAAAGAAGAAGAAAGAAGAAAGTAGCTGTCAAGCAAATATCGAAAAAAGAGAAATCCAAGAGAAGAAAAGTACAAGGGTTACCTGCACGGGCCTCTTCTTCGACGGGGTTCCTTGCCGGGGAGTCCTCCCTCGGCGGCGTGGTGGTAGCCCCAGCCGACGGAGCGCCGCTGGCGCCATCCCTTGGAGGGGTGCTCGCCCTTGGCGGGGTACTCTCCCTTGGCGGAGTACTCGCCCTTGGCGGAGTACCCTCCCTCGCCGGGGAACTCCTCCTTGGCGGGGAGGTCGAGACGCGCGGCTCGTCAGGAGCGATCTCTTGGCGCTCCTGAGGCTGCTGTTCTGCTTCTGCACAAGTCAACGAACAAGGAAAACATTAACAAGGATAAAAAGCTCACGCGCGCCCAACAAGCGGAGAGCGGTCAGAAGACTTACGCTGGGGGCTGCGCTGGGGGCTGCTCTGCGGAGCAGCTGGCTGGTCCGGCAAGCCTGTCGCAGGCGCATCCCCTGCTGCTGCGACGGGCTCGTCCTCAAGGTCGACCATTGGGATCTTGGCCCTCTTCGCGGCCCTCTGGGCCAGGGTCCTGGAAGACAGACAAGATCAGAATCAGACGAAGAAAGTTCAAGACAAGAGCAACAAAAATCGAAAGAAACAAGAGTTGCCAGTACTTACTCTTCCTCCTCCTCGTCGGAACTAAGCACGGAGAAGTCAAAGTCTGCCTCGCGTGTCCCGGCGCGAGGAGCTGGAGGAGTAGGCTCCCTCGGGTGCTTGGCGGGCGCTGGAGCAGTGGTCTGAGAAGACCCCGCGCCGGTCGTCGCCGAAGCCCGAGGGGCGGAAGGAGCGGTGGAGCCGACGCGGGAAGATCTTCCACCGACTGCCGTCGAAGCGCGGGGCACTCCCTTGGCGGCCTTGCCCGCCGCGGTGGCGCGTGTCGGACGGCGCTGCGGCTGCTGGCCCGCCGGCTGCCCCGCCACATCTGCGGCTTTGCGAAGGCGCCTCCTCGCCGGAGCCGGAGGACTTGCCGGTGGCGGTGAACTTCCCGAGGATGAAGAAGAAGAATCAAGATTCAGAGACCCGCCCGAGTCTTCGGCAGAATCGCTTGATTCAGCGCCCTACTCGGCGGGCTCGCTCGACTCTGTGCCTTGCCCGGTGGCCTCGCTCATCCCAGCAGGTTCCCCGACAGGCTTTATCACCTTTAGGAGCTCTTCCTCCTCGGCCAGACTTACCGCCTCCGCTGCATCCGCCTCCTCCAAAGTATATCCGAATTCGCCCGCGGCCCTGGCTGCAGCTGCCTCTTCCAACCTGGTGGCAATATAAGCCATCTCCTGGTCGGTGGTGGCGCGGGTGAGGCCTTTCTTCTCGTCGGGATTGATTGGCTGCTCTACCAAGTTGTTGAAGAACGTTTGCACGGCTTCGTCAGAAGGCTCCCGCCAAGTGGGGTCAATCCCATGGGAGTCACACCATGGCATCGCCGCGCGGATAGCGCTGAGCGACGAATTGTTGCATAGCGGAACTATGCCCCGCGGCAATGCGAACCACTCTGGATGTTTGGGGTCGTGCTTGAATAGCTCATGGAGCATTCCGTTGATCTGCATGACGGTGAAATTCTCGTTGACGCCTGGGCGCAACCTCATAAAGTCTGCCGCGTTACCGAACTCCCAAGCAGGCCTTTTCCTCTCCTGCAGGGGAGCGATGCGGAGGCGAAGGAAATCAGCTCCGACAGCCCCTACAGTGAGCCTGGCTTGCCGGAGGCGAAGAATCCTAGTGATGGCTATCTTCAGCTTGTCGTCCTCAGGGGCCAGGTCACTCCAGTCATTACCGCGCACTATTGCGACTTGGCGCAGGGAAGTGAACTGCTGGGGTTCATCCTCCATGATCCAGCACCAGTCGGCCCTCCACTCCTCCCACTTGCCGCGGAGTTCCCCAGTCAAGTAAGCCTCTTTCTTATGAAGCCTAAATATCCAAGAAATCCCGCCAGACAGAGGAGACCCATAATCGACTCGAGGCGTAAAATAATGGCGGAAGAGGGCTACGTTGGGGTATACTCCGACAAAGTTCTCGCACAGATGTGCGAAAACGGCCATGGTCAAGACGGCGTTTGGGGTGAAATCAAGGAGATGAAACCCGTAGGTATTCATAATATCGCAGAAGAATTCGGAGTATGGTGGGCTGAGTCCGCAATAGAAGAACAGAGCAAAAAAGGCGTATCCTCCCGGAAACATGTCGCAGGCCTCGGCGGGGAGTACCTTGGTGCGCGGGTGCGCTTTTGTCTCCCTCGCCCATAAGAGATAGAAGGTGTCCTTCAGCTCCTCCGCGCCGAGCCTCGGCGGGAAAACCGCCATCTTCTTCCGCATTGCTGCTAGCTTCAGCGCCCTGGCGTTCTTCGCGGCTTTCTCCTTGTCGCCCTTCGGGGCCATGGCGGGGACGGCGAGGAGAGTCTACGGCGCTGGGGAGACTGGCGGCGGCGGAGGAAGGGCGGAGCGCTGCTCTCTTTCAACCTTCGGGGAGGAGGGGAGCAGCGGGAGTTTCTGGGGGTTGAAGAAGCAATGAGCGAATGGGAGGAACTGCCCCTGTTTCCCCTGCTTTTAAGGGGGGGAGGGGGACGTTCCGCATTTTCTTCATTAAAGAAACAGGCCACGATCTCTCCCACGACGCCGCAATCGACGCGTGCCGTTAGGGAGAGGCGCGGTGGATACGGAGTGGGAAACGGTGCGCCGTGGGCCGTGTGTGCCCGTGCACTGTTTTGGGCCTAGCCCAACAGCGCTCGGCACCGTGTGTGGCCCAGGCCCGGGGGCTCCTGTCGGTGTACTAAAGTAGGGGTACCTTAAGTATCCCGACTTATGCACGGGCAGTAGCAGTGTCCCGTGGCAGGGCTTGCCACGCGCCCGCCAAGGCCCACTATAGTTCCTTTGGAGCCATTCAAGAACAAAGTATTCAAGTTAAAGAAACAAGACCCCGACAAGAGGAGCTTGCCGGGAAGGCCGCTCCAGGCTCAAAACCACCCCTTTGGCACAAGACCCTGGCAAGAGAAGCTTGCTAGGAAGGCTAAAACATGACATTTCAGGAGACTTGCCGTGGCACATCGCGCGCCCTGGCAAGGCCCGGAGAGCGACAAGCTCCCGGGCGCGACAAGTTAACTACCGCGGCAAGGTGCAAGCCGCGGCAAGCTTCCACTACGTGCCCGCGCTCCAGCTCATCCGGCCACGCGTCGTCCTGGGGCTCTTCCAGGCGCACGTGGCGGAAGGCTGTGCAGCCTGGGGTACACGGTGGCTAGTTGCGGTGACGAGGCCACCATCGTGGCGAACGGAGACGCCCTGACGGACGCTTTTTTGCACTATTTGGGGCGACGGCGACGGGCATTTAATGCCCTTGTCCCCTGCCGTCAGGGTTAGGTATAGAGCACTATGCATACACTGTTCCAACTACCACCATTTTTACTTTTTTACCCTCGTCTAAGGTGCCACCTGTCGGTGACCCCTTCGACCTATAAAAGGAGGCCCATGCGCAACGTAGAGGGGGTTCCGATCTTCGATCACTCTCACGCTCGGTGTAGCCAGCGACAAGCACTGTAGCTCTTCTCGCTCCCGAGCTAAGAACACAATACAAACCAAGGCAGGAGTAGGGTTTTACGCATCCGTGCGGCCCGAACCTGGGTAAACTGCTCGCGTGCACGCTTCGATCCGCTCTTTGTGCATCCTCCGCCCCCTTGCCGTACCGAAAAGGGGCTCCGGTCCCATAGGTGTTCGTGGGCAATCAGTTTCCCCGACACGTACGATCAAATTCAGCTTTCATCTTTCGGTATGGGTGATTTCCCTGTAGGAACCTACGATGACGCAAATACACGGATTTGCGCAAGTTGGGAAGAAATCTGTTAGCTGTCCTATCCATGCATGTGACACACCCTACATCTCCCTTTGTTTTCTGCCCCGATGTGTTGCCTAATGCTGGCATGTCTTGAATGGCATGCACCAGCATCGCATGTAGATCGAAAATCTCCTTTTTGTAAGCATCATAACATTTTACAGCAGGCACATTTATCCACATTGTTAGCAGCTCTTCGATCAGTAGCTGAAAGTAAATGTTGATGTCATTTCCAGATTGCTTTGGGCCTTGGATAATCATTGACATCATAATGTATTTTTCTTCATACACAACCAATGAGCTAGGTTATATATGCACAGAAGCACCGACCATGCACTACTAGGGAGAACCTTATACACAGAAGCTTACTAGTACCATGGTTTAAAATCAGGCGCTACTGCTACTTAGCAGTAGCGCGTGACTAAAAATGACGCTACTGACAGAAACGTAGCAGTAGCACGTCTGGAAGGAAGTGTGCGACTACTACAATTGCCACGACCTTGCTGCCAAACTAGGTATAGCAGTAGCGCCCCTGCCTCAAACGTGCTACTGCTATGGAATTAGCAGTAGCACTTTTTTGAACCCATGCTACTGATAAGTTTAGTCCACTCTTTGCAACTAAGTTTAGTGCCACCTCGCTCCGCGAAAAGGGTGTGTACCATCCTAAATATGTTACTGCTCAAACTATCACAACCACTTGGTCTTCGTTGAACTCTATGTGTAGGATTGTGGCCGCAATAGGAGTCCTCTCCGGTTCCTAAACCAGACAGGACTCCTATTGACAATTCAGATTCTATACAAAAAGATCATTGATGACCAATGTATTTTTATGTTCATTTTTACATGCTAAGCACTAGAAGTAGCGCGTTTTGGTAGAAGGCGCTACTGCTATACCAGTAGCGTGTTTCGTGTAATGGGAGCTAATGCTATGGCTTTTAGCAGTAGCGCTCTATCCTAAAACGTGCTATTACTAACGCTTACATCTTCCCCAACCGGCCGCCCCTCACTCTCCTCTCTCCACTCCACTCACTCTACCCCCGCACCTCGTCGTCCGCCGCCGCATTGCTGCCATTTGCTGCCGCCATCGCCCTCCCTCCCTAGCTCTCTCCTACATACCCTCCCTCCTCCATCTCGCCGCCGTCGCCCCTCCCTCCCTAGCTCCCTCCTCCATCCCCTCGCTCCTCCATCCTGCCGCCTCACCCCCTCGCCATCACCGCCATCGAGGTAGCTCCTCCTACCTCCCCCTCCTTCCCGCCTCCTCCCTCCTTCCCCGCCTCCTCCCTCCATCCTTCCTACCCCTCCTCCCTCCCTCCCTTCCTTCTCTCTGTTCTTGTAGAATGTAGGTAATTTAAATGTGGATTTTAGAATGTAGACATTGTAGAATGTAGGTTTTGTAATAGAATAATTTTTTAGACTATTTTAGGTGTTTTGAATAGACCGCTCATCTTCGACAAGGACGATAACATCGACGACACCCTTGCAATTGCATTGTTACCCCATAGACCATTTTGCGTAGCTTTCCTATTGGGACAAGCCATTTGAGTATTGCCAGGCCACGACACTTGTGCACATTAGTGATTGTCATAGATATTACATACTACATCATTATATACCGGTGTGTCAAAAGAGTGTTCCGCTTACACAATAGCTATATTGGTACGAGAACCTCGCATAAGTGGCCAAAGAAAGAGCTGAAGCTTCTAAGCAAAAGAGCCATCAAAAAGCTTATACGCAAATGACCTTAGCATCATACATCGTGCATCAAAAGAGATCTTATGGAATAGCAATACACCATCTTGTGATAAAGCATCAGCATATCATACACTTATAGCATAATTGTGATAGGAAGTCGCTACTTTTTGTCTCTATAGGTCATGCACAAGTGCGTATCCGCCTATTAAGCAATCAGTTAGCGTCTCTCTAGTGTTGTGCAACACGAGCATTTTCCGTGGATTCCACATTTTTCGCTCACCCTTGGTTGCACAACCACATCTTTCTATTCGTGCGTGTGTTCCGTGTGACTTATTCTTGCTAGTGATCTACTTGTTGCTTGAGCAAATTTGTGAATCAATCCAACATCATTGATTCTTGTTAACGGTTGCATTGATTTTGTGCCACTATCCTAACCAAGCTCCACCAAAACCTTTATTTGGTAGGTGTGGGAAATCAACAAGATACGGTACCAATTGTGCTATTTTCGGTTTATACAATTGAGTGATCATTGATCCATCTTCAACTTTGGTCAAGGTACATTTGGTATAGTTCTTCCTTTCTCCAACTCACACATTCTTGCTTGCAATGATGGATAGGCCAAGTACATCCATGAACCCGCTATTCGACGATCCTCAAGAATTGAACAACTACGTCACCAAACTACATCTCTTCGGTGTTCAACGAGCTCGACATCAAGAGAATGAAGCTATGCAAGAGCGCATTGAGCAAGTTGCCGCCGATGCACGACATTCCAAAGCACGCACATGAGAGCAATTCTATATCATCAACACCAACATGTCTACCCAATTTGAGAGCTACGAACTTTGATAGTCAACCGACGCTCTTCATCTACGTCCTCTCAAAGACGGAGCCGCTCAAGTCATCATACCGACTACACTTCCGGCTCAAGTACTGTGATGGCCTGGCTTATTAGGGATGATAGACTACTCATATCAATAAGGAATTCCTTCTTTTCCGGGAGCCCATTCGGATAGAACTCCAAAGTTAAGCGTGCTCAGCTTGGAGTAGTTTCAGGATGGGTGACCGACCGGGAAGTTGCTCCCGGGTGCGCACGAGTGAGGACAAAGTGCGCAGAAAAGACTAGTATTGATATGTGAGGCCAGTCTAGATCCCGCCAGGAGTAACGACCACCGGCGGGTGTGTCCGGGGCGTTACAAGTTGGTATCAGAGCCGACCCTCGCGGTTACACGGATGTTTGCGGACAGTTTGCAGTCATGTTGTGCATGACGTTTGTGACCCGTCGTGGCACACGGCATGGCACATGTGCTGTCCTGGAAGCACAGACGGTTGTGCCAAGAGGGAACGTTCCTATGGCCCGACGAGGACGTCGGTTCCTCTAAGTGAGGGTGTATGTGATGGCCTGGCTTATTAGGGATGATAGACTACTCATATCAATAAGGAATTCTTTCTTTTCCGGGAGCCCATTCGGATAGAACTCCAAAGTTAAGCATGCTCAGCTTGGAGTAGTTTCAGGATGGGTGACCGATCGGGAAGTTGCTCCCGGGTGCGCACGAGTGAGGACAAAGTGCGCAGAAAAGACTAGTATTGATATGTGAGGCCAGTCTAGATCCCGCCAGGAGTAACGACCACCGGCGGGTGTGTCCGGGGCGTTACAAGTACACCTACATCGAACACTCTTTGCCAAGCCGCGCGATAAGATCGACATGACAACTGGAACCCACTTCATGACATGATTTCATAAGAGCTATTTGAAGAGCAAGAAAGTCGACATCGTCAAAACCAAGCTACACTTGAGCAAGCACAAGAACAGCACCGAGAACGCAAACAAGAAGAAGAGCGAGCGCGCTAGCACCAAGAAGAGCAAGATGTCGAGGCACAATGTAAAATACAACAATGCCGAGAAGCTCAAGCTCTTGAAGCGCAACGTGCACTACGTGACTCACATCACAATGTTGCAACTCGCAATCAACACATTCGTCAAGAAGATGAAGCACTTTGAGATGAGATGCAAGACATGCATTATCAAGCACGAATGCAACATCAAGATCCTCCTCAAGCGCGAGAAGAACAACATGACAATGAGCTTCGACCACGCCAAGAGCAACATGAGGTTGACAATCCTCCAAATCAAGAACGCCCTCACAAGAGGCAAACAAACAATGAAGAGCATCGCTATGCCAAGCTCAAGTTCACAATGCAAAAGTTCTCCGGAAGCATTGATCTCGAAGACTACCTCTCATGGGCATTGAAAGTTGACAAGATCTTTCGCCTCCACAACTTTGATGAAGAAAAGAGGATCGCCATGCCATCCCTTGAGTTCCAGGACTACGTTCTCATTTGGTGGGAGCAAGTCATTGAGAGAAGAGAAGCAAAAGATGAACCACCTATCACTACTTGGAGTCAAATGAAGGATGTCATGCGAGCACGTTTCGTGCCAACACATTACAATCGTGACTTGTTCAAAAAGCTGAAACTCCTCAAGGAAGGAACCAAGTCCGTTGTAGAGTACTACAAGGAAATGGAGATTGCCATGATAAGAGCCAAAATCATGGAAGATGAAGAGCAAACTATGGTGAGATTCTTGAATGGACTCAACTATCCTATCAAGAAGATTGCGGACTTCCAACCATACACGAATCTCCTAGAGCTAGTACACCAAGCAACCAAAGCAGAGCGACAAGTGCAAGAAGACTACAAGTACTCCAAGTTCACCTTCAAGAACTACGGCTCCTACAACCAAGTTTCAACGACTTCGGCAATTCCTACCTCTACCAAACCATCTACAAGCTCAGGTGACAAGTCAAGCTACAAGAATTCGACTACATCAAGTTGTCCCCCTTCTACGAACAACTTCAAGCCAAGAGCTTCATCATTTACAACTCCAACCGTGGATACCTCCAAGACGAGTTCCATCAAGTGTTTCAAATGCTAACGACGAGGCCACAAGTCAATTGAGTGGAAGACCATTCGAACCATGGTCATCAATGACGATGGGTCCTGTGACTCAATGAGCAATGACGAGATGGAAGCTCTTGAACACGTAGCTATGCATCGCCAAGTGAATGAAGATGAAGACAATCAAGTGTTTTGCGACAATGACTCGAGCCCCAACCTTGTTGTCTCCAAGGTCTTCAGACATCAACATCATCAAGAAGAAGATCAATGATGTCACATCTTCCATACCAAGGCTGGCATCAATGGTCGTTCCGTCAAGGTTATCATCGATGGAGGAAGCTGTCATAACTTGGCAAGTGAAGAACTTTGCGACTAGCTAAAATTGGTCAAGACGAAGCACCCTCACCCCTACAAGGCGCAATGGCTTAGCGACGCCGGATCTATTCGAGTCGATCACACCGTGCAGGAATCCTTCAAGATAGGCACCTACGAGGACACATTGGAGTGCGATGTGGTCCCTGTGTCAGTTTGCCACCTTCTCCTCGGAAGACCATGGCAATACGATCGAGGAGTCACCCACATTGGACGGACCAACCATTACTACTTCAAGATGAAGGGCAAGCAATTTGTGCTACGTCCAATGTTGCCAAGTCAAGTGGTCGCCGACAAACAAATATCTACCAACCATCGTGGAGAGAATGGTGAGAAAGTGAACCACCAAAAAGAGAGTGAGAGCCACAAGCTAAATTTGAGCGACTCCACGATGAGCGACAAGAGGCAACTAGTGTTATTTTCCACCAAAAGTGAGATGAGAGAAGTGTGTGAGAACCCATAGAGCGTCTTTCACCTTGTGCTTTTTTGCAATGGGGAAGCAAAACCTACTAACACTTCACCACCTCCACCTTTAGTGTTGTCTCAAGTGTTGCAGGACTTCAAAGATGTCTTTCCCGATGAACTACTTCCGGGACTACCTCCTCTTCATGGCATTGAGCAACGCATCGAGCTCATCCCTGGAGCGCCTCTTCCTAACAAGTCCCTGATACGTCCATTTTGCATCATGCTTTTATGTTGATATTTATTACACTATGGGCTGTTATTACACGTTATGTCACAATACTTATGCCTTTTCTCTCTTATTTTACAAGGTTTACATGAAGAGGGAGAATGCCGTCAGCTGGAATTCTGGGCTGGAAAAGAAGCAAACTCCGGAAACCTATTCTTCACAACTCAAAAAGCTCCGATACTCCACGGGACACCATTTCAGAAAATATAAAAAATATCTGGCAAAAGAGAATCACCAGGGGGGCACCACCTGTCCACGAGGGTGGGGGGCGTGCCCCCTCTCTAGGCGCGCCCCCTGTCTCGTGGGCCACCGGATGGCCCCCTGATGCCCATCGTCTCCTATATGAGGTGTTTTGACCTGGAAAAAATCAGAAGGAGGCTTTCGGGATAAGACACCGTCGTCTCGAGGCGAAACCTTGGCATAAACCAATCTAGGGCTCCGGCAGAGCTGTTCTACCGGGGATACTTCCCTCCGGGAGGGGGAAATCGTCACCGCCGTCATCACCAACAACTCTCCCATCTTGGGGAGGGTTATCTTCATCAACATCTTCACCAACACCATCTCCTCTCAAACCCTAGTTCATCTCTTGTATCCAATCTTTGTATCCAAACCTCAGATTGGTACCTGTGGGTTGCTAGTAGTGATGATTACTCCTTGTAGTTGATGCTAGTTGGTTTATTTGGTGGAAGATCATATGTTCAGATCTATTATGCATATTAATACCCCTCTGATCATGAACAATATTATGTCTTGTGAGTAGTTACTTTTGTTCCTGAGGACATGGGAGAAGTCTTGCTATAAGTAGTCATGTGAATTTGGTATTCGTTCGATATTTTGATGAGATGTATGTTGTCTCTCCTCTAGTGGTGTCATGTGAACGTCGACTACATGACACTTCACCATTGTTTGGGCCTAGAGGAAGGCATTGGGAAGTAATAAGTAGATGATGGGATGCTAGAGTGACAAAAGCTTAAACCCTAGTTTATGCGTTGCTTCGTAAGGGGCTGATTTGGATCCACTTCTTTCATGCTATGGCTAGGTTTGCCTTAATAATTCTTTTGTAGTTGCGGATGCTTGCATTAGAGGTTAATCATAAGTGGGAAGCTTGTACAAGTAAGAACATCACCCAAGCGCCGGTCCACCCACATACCAAATTATCAAAGTAAAGAACGCGAATCAGATGATCGTGATGAAAACTAGCTTGACGATAATTCCCATGTGTCCTCGGGAGCACTTTCCTCCATATAAGATTTTGTCCAGGCTTATCCTTTGCTACAAAAAGAATTGGGCCATCTTTCTGCACCTTATTTACTCTTACCTTTTGTCACTTGCTACCAATTACCTTATCACAAAACTATTTGTTACCGGTAATTTCAGTGCTTGCAGAAAATACCTTACTGAAAACTGCCTATCATTTCCTTCTGCTCCTCGTTGGGTTCGGCACTCTTACTTATCGAAAGGACTACGATAGATCCCGTACACTTGTGGGTCATCAAGACTCTTTTCTAGCACCGTTACCGGGGATGAAGCGCCTTTGGTAAGTGGAAGTTGGTAAGGAAAAATTTATATAGTGAGCTGAAATTTACTGTCACTTGTTACTATGGCTCATCATCCTTTGAGGGGCTTGTTCGGGGTATCTTCACCTCGACCAGAAGAGCAAAGAGTTGCTCCTCAACCTACTGTACCTATTGAAATATTTTGCTTTGAAATTCCTTCGGGTATGATAGAGAAACTGCTAGATAATCCTTTTACAGGAGACGGAACACTGCATCCCGACTTACACCTAATCTATGTGGATGAAGTTTGTGGATTATTTAAGCTTGCAGGTATACCCGAGGACACTATCAATAAGAAGGTATTGCCTTTATCTTTGAAGGGATATGCATTGACATGGTTTAGGCTATGTGATGATATTGGATCATGGAACTATAATCGGCTGAAGTTGGAATTTCATCAGAAGTTCTACCCTATGCATCAGGTTCATCGTGATCGTAATTATATATATAATTTTTGGCCTCGCAAAGGAGAAAGCATCGCTCAAGCTTGGGGGAGGCTTAAGTCAATGTTATATTCATGCCCCAATCATGAGCTCTCAAGGAAAATGATCATTCAAAATTTTTATGCTCGGCTTCCTCTCAATAATCGCACCATGCTCGATAATTCTTGTTCTGGTTCTTTTATGATGAAGACTGTTGAATTCAAATGGGATTTATTGGAAAGAATTAAACGCAACTCTGAATATTGGGATCTTGACGAAGGTAAGGAGTCAGGTATGACCCCTAAGTTTGATTGTGTTAAAGCTTTTATGGATACCGATGTTTTCCGTGAGTTTAACACTAAATATGGGCTTGACTCTGAGATAGTAGCTTCTTTCTGCGAATCTTTTGCTACTCATGTTGATCTTCCCAAGGAGAAGTGGTTTAAATACCATCCTCCCATTGAAGTAAAAGTAGTTGAAACTATTAAAGTTGAAGAAAAGACTATCACTTATAATGTTGATCCTATTGTTCCTACTGCTTATATTGAGAAACCACCTTTCACTATTAGAATAAAGGATCATGCTAAAGCCTCAACTGTGGTTCGTAAGAGTAGTACTAGAACACCTACACCTCTCTGAGCAAATTAAAGTTGAACCTAGTGTTGCTATGGTTAAAGATCTCTTGGTTGAAAATTTAGATGGACATGTTATTTACCTCCAAGAGGAAGCTGCTAGAATAGCCAAACCCGATGCTAGGAATAAACATAGACCTGTTGTAGGCTTGCCTGTTATCTCTGTTAAAATAGGAGATCATTGCTATCATGGTTTATGTGACGTAGGTGCTAGTGCAAGTATAATCCCTCTTTCCCTATATCAAGAAATTATGCATGATATTGCACCTGTTGAGTTAGAAGGGATTGATGTTACTATTAAGCTTGCCAACAGAGACACTATTTCAACAGTTGGGATTGTTAGAGATGTTGATGTTTTGTGTGGGAAAGTTACATACCCTGCTGATTTTCTTATTCTTAGTTCCCCACAAGATGATTTTTGCCCCATTATATTTGGTAGACCCTTCTTGAATACTGTTAATGCTAAAATAGACTGCATGAAAGATATTGTTACTGTTGGTTTGGGGGATATGTCTCATGATTTTAACTTTGCTAAATTTCGTAGACAACCCCATGACAAAGAATTACCTAGTAAGGATGAAATTATTGGTCTTGCTTCTATTGCTGTGCCTCCTAACGATCCTTTAGAACAATATCTGCTAGACCATGAAATGATATGTATATGAATGAGAGGAGGGAAATAGATGAAATATTCTTTAAGCAGGGACCCGTATTGAAAAACAACTTGCCTGTTGAAATCCTAGGGGATCCTCCTCCACCTAAGGGTGATCCCGTGTTTGAACTTAAACCATTACGTGATAATCTTAAGTATGTTTATCTTGATGAAAAGAAGATATATCCTGTTATTATTAGTGCTAACCTTTCAGAGCAGGAAGAAGAAAAATTATTATAAACTCTGAAGAAGCACCGTGCTGCTATTGGATATACTCTGGATGATCTTAAGGTCATTAGTCCCACTCTATGCCAACACAAGATAAAATTGGAAGAGGACGCTAAACCGGTTATTGATCATCAACGACGGTTAAATCCTAAGATGAAAGAAGTGGTAAGGAAGGAAATACTAAAGCTTCTAGAGGCAGGTATTATCTATCCAGTTGCTGATAGCCAGTGGGTAAGTCCTGTCCATTGTGTCCCTAAGAAGGGAGGTATGACTGTTGTTCCTAATGATAAAGATGAACTGATCCCACAAAGAATTGTTACAGGTTATATGATGGCAATTGATTTCCGCAAATTAATAAAGCTACTAAGAAAGATCATTACCCCTTGCCTTTTATTGATCAAATTCTAGAAAGGTTATCCAAACATACTCATTTTTGCTTTCTAGATGGTTATTCTGGTTTCTCTCAAATGCCTGTGTCAAAAGGGGATCAAGAAAAGACCACTTTTACTTGTCCTTTCGGTACCTTTGCTTATAGACGTATGCCTTTTGGTTTATGTAATGCACCTGATACCTTTCAAAGATGCATGATGGCTATATTCTCTGATTTTTGTGAAAAGATTGTTGAGGTTTTCATGGATGATTTTTCCGTTTATAGAACTTCTTTTGATGATTGCTTGAGCAACCTTGATCAAGTTTTGCAGAGATGTGAAGACACTAATCTTTTCTTGAATTGGGAGAAGTGCCACTTTATGGTTAATGAAGACATTGTCCTGGGACATAAAATTTCTGAAAAAGGTATTGAAGTTGACACAGCTAAAGTTGATGCTATTGAAAAGATGTCGTGTCCCAAGGACATCAAAGGTATACGAAGTTTCCTTGGTCATGCCGGGTTTTATAGGAGGTTCATTAAGGACTTCTCCAAAATCTCCAGGCCTCTGACTAATCTCTTACAAAAAGATATTCCTTTTGTCTTTGATGATGATTGTCTAGAAGCATTTGAAATACTTAAGAAAGCATTGATCTCTGCACCTATTGTCTAGCCTCCTGACTAGAATTTACCCGTTGAGATTATGTGTGATGCTAGTGATTATGCTGTAGGTGCTGTACTAGGGCAAAGAGTTGATAAGAAATTGAATGTTATCCAATATGCTAGTAAAACTCTAGACAGTGCCCAGAGAAATTATGCTACTACTGAGAAGGAATTTTTAGCAGTTGTATTTGCTTGTGATAAGTTTGGACCTTATACTTTTGATTCTAAAGTAACTATTCACACTGATCATGCTGCTATCAAATACCTTATGGAAAAGAAAGATGCTAAACCTAGACTTATTAGATGGTTTCTCTTGCTGCAAGAGTTTGATTTGCATATTATTAATATAAAGGGAGCTGAGAACCCCGTTGCAGATAACTTGTCTAGGCTAGAGTATACTTGATGACGGACAACCTATTGATGATAGCTTTCCTGATGAACAATTAGCTATCATAAATACTTCTCGTACTGCTCCATGGTATGCTGATTATGCTAATTACATTGTTGCCAAGTTTATACCTCCTAGCTTTACATACCAGCAAAAGAAAAAGTTCTTCTATGATTTGAGACATTACTTCTGGGATGACCCACATCTTTATAAAGAAGGAGTAGATGGTATTATTAGATGTTGTGTACCTGAGCATGAATAGGAACATATCCTACGCAAGTGCCACTCCGGAACTTATGGAGGACACCATGCTGGAGATAGAACTGCACATAAGGTATTGCAATCTGGTTTTTATTGGCCTACTCTATTCAAGGATGCCCGTAAGTTTGTCTTATCTTGTGATGAATGCCAAAGAATTGGTAATATTAGTAGACGTCAAGAAATTCCTATGAATTATTAGCTTGTTATTGAACCATTTGATGTTTGGGGATTTGATTATATGGGACCGTTTCCTTCCTCTAATGGGTACACACATATTTTAGTTGCCATTGATTACATTACTAAGTGGGTAGAAGCTATTCCATCTAGTAGTGTTGATCACGACACCTCTATTAAGATGCTTAAAGAAGTTATTTTTCCGAGGTTTAGAGTCCCTATATATTTAATGACTGATGGTGGTTCACACTTTATTCATGGTGCTTTCCGTAAAATGCTTGCTAAGTATGATGTTAACCATAGGATTGCATCCCCTTATCACCCACATACTAGTGGTCAAGTAGAATTAAGTAATAGAGAGCTGAAATTAATTTTGCAGAAGACAGTTAATAGGTCTAGAAAGAATTGGTCCAAGAAACTTGATGATGCATTATGGGCCTATAGAACTGCATACAAAAATCCCATGGGTATGTCTCCATATAAGATGGTTTATGGAAAGGCTTGTCACTTACCTCTTGAGCTAGAACACAAGGCATACTGGGCTATTAAAGAGCTCAATTATGATTTCAAACTTGCCGGTGAGAAGAGGTTATTTGACATTAGCTCTCTTGATGAATGGAGAACCCATGCCTATAAGAATGCCAAGCTGTTTAAAGAAAAAGTTAAAAGATGGCATGAAAAAAGGATACAAAAGCGTGAGTTTAACGTAGATGATTATGTCTTGCTATACAACTCCCGTTTATGATTTTTTGCAGGAAAACTTCTCTCCAAATGGGAAGGACCTTACGTTATCGAGGAGGTCTATCGTTTCGGTGCCATAAAAATCAACAACTTCGAAGGCACAAATCCTAAGGTGGTGAACGGTCAAAGAATCAAACATTTTATCTCAAGTAATCCTATAAATATTGAAACCAATGTTATTGAAACCGTAACCCCAGAGGAATACATAAGGGACACTTTCCAGAATGATTCAGACTCCGAAAAGGAAGAGGTATGTGGTACGGTAAGTAAACCGACTCCAAAATAGTTCTAAAGGCAATTTTCACCATTTTGGAATATTTAGAAAAATAGAAAAATAAGTGGTAGTCTGGAAGAGACACGAGGCATCCACGAGGGTGGAGGGTGCCCCCCTCTCTGGGCGCACCCCCTGCCTCGTGGGCACCTCGTGTGCCTCTCGGACTCCGATTTCTTGCATGTTACTCCTTTTGGTCGGTAAAAATTCATTATATATTCTCCCGAAGGTTTTAACCACCGTATCACGCTAAAATTCCTCTGTTTTCATTTTGAGCTGTTGTTTCTGACAGATCTAGATCATCAAGGCGTCTTCTAGCACCCCCAAGGACAAGTTCTTCGAGAAGGTCATTAACCCCTACCTCGCGGAGGTGCTGCATCACCCTCAAACCATGGAGTTGCGTGAAGGGGTGCTGCACATCCGCGATGTTGAGGGGCCAAGGAGGATCGGAAGCGTGGAGTCAAGACTCGAAGCAATGGAGCAGCAAGTTTTCAAGTGCCAAGGTATGGTGGAACGAGGACTCAACGCCAACCACATGATGATCACGGAGCTCGCCAACAACCTCAAGCTGGACTCAAGGATCTTCGGGGAAGCCATCTCTAATCTCCAAGAGAAAATCGAACACCTCCAAGCCCAGATCTATGACCTGCAAAACCAAAATTGTGAGTACGAATATAGATTCAAGAAGATGAGTTTGGCTGCAGATTTGAGCATCCCGGAGACTCGATCATCCTTCTATGATGGTGAGCCCATGCCTTGGAAGATGGATGACAATCCTACATCGTCAGCAAATCCATCATTACCACCTCTAAAGAAGGGGACATAATCATATGGGTATGGGCACTCCCCTTGGCAACCGCCAAGCTTGGGGGAGCTGCCCCGGTATCGTATCACCATCACACTCCTATCTTTACCGTTTTTCTTAGTTCGATCATTTTGGTAGTATCTTGATCTAGTAGAATATAGTTAGCATGATCTAGTTGTGAGCTTTTGCTTTATGATCTTTACCCTTTGTAATCGAGTCCGTGAGCTATATAATAAAGGGCTTGATTTCCTCACTTTGGTCATGATAGAATAAACAAAATATAAAAAGTATCAAAGAGATCATATTGATCTTATGGGAAGTAATGACTTCACATAGAAAGAGTATGATTAATAAAAGTTGTTGAGAGTTGACAAACATAGTTTTGGTCATCGTTGCAATTAATAGGAAGTAATAAAGAAAGAGAGGTTTCACATACAAATATACTATCTTGGACATCTTTTATGATTGTGAGCACTCATTAAAATATGACATGCTAAAGAGTTGATGTTGGACAAGGAAGACAAAATAATGGGTTATGTTTTCTTATATTTGAAATAAAGTATATTGTCATGGATCATCTAACATGTTGAGCTTTCCTTTCCCCCTCATGCTAACCAAAACTCCTTGCACCAAGTGGAGATACTACTTGTGCTTCCATACATCCTTAAACCTAGTTTTGCCATGTGAGTCCACCATACCTTCTTGTGGATTGAGTAAGATCCTTCAAGTAAGTTGTCATGTTTGCAAACTCTCTAAAATATGTATGATTTATTAGTGTGGAGGAAATAAGCTTTATATGATCTTGTGATATGGAAGTAATAAAAGCGACAGACTGCATAATAAAGGTCCTTATCACAAGTGGCAATATAAGGTGACGTTCTTTTGCGCTAAGACTTTGTGCATCCAACCATAAAAGCACATGACAACCTCTGCTTCCCTCTGTGAAGGGCCTATCTATCATTCTTGCCTTATAAGAGTCAAGGTTAAAATCACCTTTCCTTTTACATTTTATCCTTTGGCAAGTACACTGTGTTGGAAAGATCCTAACATATATACCCACTTGGATGTAAGTTATCATGGTCTATTACTGTTGATGTTACCCTTGAGGTAAAAGGTTGGGAGGCAACACCATAAGCCCCTATCTTTCTCCGTGTTCGATTAAAACTCCATAGCCATAAGTATTGTGTGAGTGTGAGCAATTGTGAAAGACTATATGATAGTTGAGTATGTAGGCTTGCTGAAAAGCTCTTATGTTGACTCTTTCCAATGTTAAAAAAATTGCAATTGCTTCAATGACCGAGATCATAGTTTGTTGGTTTTCAATGAAGTTTCTGATTCATACTTAACATTGTGAATGAATTGTTACTTTAGCATAAGAATCATATAACAATATATATGTGTTGTTGTTATAAGAATAATCATGATGCCCTCATGTACGTATTTTATTTTTATCGACACCTCTATCTCTAAACATGTGGACATATTTTTCGATATCGGCTTTTGCTTGAGGACAAGCGTGGTCTAAGCTTGGGGGAGTTGATACGTCCATTTTGCATCATGCTTTTATGTTGATATTTATTGCACTATGGGGTGTTATTACACGTTATGTCACAATACTTATGCCTTTTCTCTCTTATTTTACAAGGTTTACATGAAGAGGGAGAATGCCGGCAGCTGGAATTCTGGGCTGGGAAAGAAGCAAACTCTGGAAACCTATTCTGCACAACTCAAAAAGCTCCAAAACTCGACGGGACACCGTTTCAGAAAATATAAAAAATATCTGGCGAAAGAGAATCACCAGGGGGGCCACCACCTGTCCACGAGGGTGGGGGCACGCCCCCCCCCCTCTCTGGGCGTGCCCCTGTCTCGTGGTCCACCAGATGGCCTCCCGATTCCCATCTTCTCCTATATGAGGTGTTTTGACCTAGAAAAAATCAGAAGGAGGCTTTTGGGGCCAGACGCCATCGTCTCGAGGTGGAACCTTGGCGGAAACCAATCTAGGGCTCCGGCAGAGCTGTTCTGCCGGGGATACTCCCCTCTGGGAGGGGGAAATCATCACCGCCGTCATCACCAACAACTCTCCCATCTTGGGGAGGGTGATCTTCATCAACATCTTCACCAGCACCATCTCCTCTCAAACCCTAGTTCATCTCTTGTATCCAATCTTTTTATCCAAACCTCAGATTGGTACCTGTGGGTTGCTAGTAGTGCTGATTACTCCTTGTAGTTGATGCTAGTTGGTTTATTTGGTGGAAGATCATATGTTCAGATCTATTATGCATATTAATACCCCTCTGATCATGAACAATATTATGTCTTGTGAGTAGTTACTTTTGTTCCCGAGGACATGTGAGAAGTCTTGCTATAAGTAGTCATGTGAATTTGGTATTCGTTCGATATTTTGATGAGATGTATGTTGTCTCTCCTCTAGTGGTGTCATGTGAACGTCGACTACATGACACTTCACCATTGTTTGGGCCTAGAGGAAGGCATTGGGAAGTAATAAGTAGATGATGGGTTGCTAGAGTAGCCCTAGTTTATGTGTTGCTTCGTAAGGGGCTGATTTGGATATACTTGTTTCATGCTATGGTTAGGTTTGCCTTAATACTTCTTTTGTAGTTGCGGATGCTTGCATTAGAGGTTAATCATAAGTGGGAGGCTTGTCCAAGTAAGGACAGCACCCAAGCACCGGTCCACCCAAATACCAAATTATCAAAGTAACGAATGCGAATCAGATGATCGTGATGAAAACTAGCTTGACGATAATTCCCATGTGTCCTCGGGAGCGCTTTCCTCCATATAAGAGTTTGTCTAGGCTTGTCCTTTGCTACAAAAAGGATTGGGCCATCTTGCTGCACCTTATTTACTTTTACCTTTTGTCACTTGCTACCAATCACCTTATCACAAAAATATTTGTTACCGATAATTTCAGTGCTTGCAGAAAATACCTTTCTGAAAACTGTCTATCATTTCCTTGTGCTCCTCGTTGGGTTCGACACTCTTACTTATCGAAAGGACTACGATAGATCCCCTACACTTGTGGGTCATCAGGACCCGTACCGCATCAAACCTGAAGAAACCAAGGAGATCCAATGGCAAGTCCAACAACTCATCGACAACAGACACGTCCGCGAAAGAATGACCCCTTGTGCCGTTACGGTAATCCTTGTCCCCAAGAAAGATGGTACTTATCGGATGTGTTCGGATTTCCGTCCTATTAATGCTATCACCATTAGATACCGTCACCCAATACCGTGCTTAGATCATATGCTTGATGAACTTAGCGGAGCCATATTCTTTTCCAAGATTGATCTCAAAAGTGGCTATTACCAAATCCGCATACAAGAGGGTGATGATTGGAAAACCGCCTTCAAAATGAAGTTCAGGTTATATGAATGGCTTGTTAGGCCTATGGGTTTATCCGAGGCACCCGACACGTTTATGAGAATGATGCACTATGTTCTTAGGCCATACATGGCAGTCTTTGTAGTAGTCTACTTTGATGACATCCTCGTTTTTAGCAAATCTATCAAAAGACCATGTGGATCATCTTCGCACCGTTTTCAAACCCTCTGCAAGGAAAAACTTTATGAAAATATGGAAAATTGCAAATTTGGTGTAGACAAACTTGTGTTCTTAGGATTTGTTGTGTCATCCAAAGGTGTGCATGTAGAAGAGACTAAAATTGAAGCTAATAAAACTTGGCCAACACCAACGAACTTGCATCATGTGCGTAGTTTCCTAGGCCTTGCCGGATTTTATCGATGATTTGTGAAGGACTTTAGCACGATTGCTATGCCTTTGCATGCTTTAAGCAAGAAGAACACACCCTTTGTTTGGGGTCCTTCGCAAGACACCGCGTTCCTTGAGCTTAAAACTTTGCTTACTAACGCTCCTCTACTTGCCTTACCAAATTTTCACAGACCTTTCAAGGTACATTGTGACACTAGTGGTACTGGCATAGGAGGCGTGCAAATGCAAGAAAAGCGCCCAATTGCGTATTTTACCAAAAAAACTTTCCGGAGCGCAACTTAACTACCCCATCTATGATAAAGAGCTCTATGCATTAGTGAGAGTTTTGCGTGTTTGGGAACACTATCTTCGACCTCATGAATTCATTCTTCACACGGACCATGAGACACTCAAGTATCTTAAGGGTCAAAATAAGTTGAACAAGCATCATGCTAAGTGGAGTGAGTTCATTGAGTCTTTTCCCTATGTCATTAAATACATCAAAGGCAAAGAGAACGTTGTAGCGGATGCGCTTTCTCGCAAATGCATGATTGCTACCAAACTTCAGTTGAATTATTGGCTTTGAGCGCATAAAAGACTTGTATGAGCATGATCCTTTCTTTGCAAATTCTTATGCTAAGTGTGTGACGCCACTTATTGGGAACGATATTATATCAAGGATGGTTATCTTATGAGAGCTAACAAACTTTGCATTCCCAAGTCATCTCTTCGTTTGCTCCTTTTGCAGGAATCTCATGGAGGAGGACTTATGGGACATTTTGGATGCGACAAGACATTTGCGACGCTCTCCAAGAACTATTATTGGCCCAAGATGTTCCGTGACATCTCACGCATCACCAACCGGTGCTCTACATGCCGCAAATCTAAGTCCAAAGCTCAATCCCATGGTCTTTATATGCCACTTCCTATCCCAGATCAACCTTGGGAAGACATTAGCATGGACTTTGTACTTGGGTTGCCTAGGACTCAGAATGGCAAGGATTCCATTTTTGTTGTTGTGGATAGATTTTCCAAAATGGCTCAGTTCATTCCATGCAATAAGATAGACGATGCTTCACATGTTGCGAATCTCTTTTGTAGGGAAATCTTGCGCCTACATGGAGTGCCCAAGACAATCATCTCGGACCGCAACGTCAAGTTCTTGAGCTACTTTTGGAAGACCCTATGCGCCAAACTCGGCATCAAGCTACTATTCTCATCGGCTTACCATCGACAAACGGATGGCCAAACAGAGGTGACAAACCGAACGCTATCGATGCTTCTTCGCGTGTTGATTAAGAAGAACATCAAGGAATGGGAGCAATGCTTTCCCATCGCCGAGTATGCCTACAACCGCGCAAGACACTCAACAACCGGCAAGTCCCCTTTCGAGGTCGTCTACGACTTCAACCCACTGTCCCCATTGGACTTTCTTCCTCTACCTCTCCAAGTGCGCACCACCATGGACGCAAGTGCACGAGAAAGTTATCTCAAGAAGATGCACAAAGATACAAGGGCAACGATCGAGCGCCAAGTACATCGCCTCGCCACCAAGCTCAACGCCCACAAGACACCACGGGTGTTCCAACCGGGAGATCTCGTATGGCTTCATCTTTTCAAGGACCGCTTCCCCAACGAGCGCAAGTCCAAACTCCTAGCTCGAGCCGATGGACCCTTCAAGGATTTAGCACGCTACAACAACAATGCTTAGAGCATTGACATCCCATGCAACAAGTACAATGTGAGAGATACCTTGGCCGTCAAGGATCTCTCTCCTTTCCATGGTGATGAAGATTTTGATCCGAGGTCAGATTTTTCCCAAGGGAGGGGAGATGATGAAGAGCATCCCATGGTTATCCCCATGGACCTATCTTCGTCTCACCAAGTTCCAAGTGGACCCATGACGCGTGCCCATGCAAGAGCTCTCGAGACCGAGGTGACATTGCTCCTTAACCAACTTCCATGCGAATCACGTGAGACATGGCTACTACCTCAAACGGAATTACTTTGCATACTCAGGTGCCAAGAAGACCCCCTCAAAGAGGCTCATGAAGATGGACAAGTCCCCAAGCCCATGGAGGAAGAGCAACGTCAAACGGAACCGGAGAAGAATCCAGGCCCCGGACATCCGGCCCCTGGAACGTCTACAATAGCAGACCGCCCTCACTTGAAGCTTCAGGGGCCGGACATTCGGCCAGGCCCCGGACATTCAGCCATACGCCAAGGCCCGGACATTCGGCCCCCAGCTCGGAAATCTGGCGCTTTCGGCGAAGCATACTGATACGTCCAAAATGCATCACTATTTTGTATCATAATTTATCCTTATTCATTGATATATTTCACATTACGATGATGTTCTTATGTTGTTTTGGCCTATTTTACACAGTTTGCAACTTTCCGGTGCCGAAGCAGCAGACGCAGGATTTAACGGTAAAAAGTGGACGCTGAGTTGCTGAAGAAGAATACCTCCAAATTACCTGAAAATCGACGGAGGATATTTTCCGGACGAATCACGAAGACATGCAAAAGGGCAACCAGAGGGGGGCCACAGGGCGTCCAGGTGCCCTGGGGGCGCGCCCCCCTGGCCGCGTCGGGGGGGGGGAGGGGGGCGCCTGTAGCCCCTGGCCCACCTCCGGCTGCCCCCTTTTTCCTATATACTCTCCGTTATCCGAAAACCCTAAAAACGAGAGTTTTTACGGAGTTCCGCCGCCGCTCCGTGGCGGAAACCTACAGAGAAGAAAAAGCCATCTCCGGCGGGCAGATTCCGCCGGGGAGATCACCTCCCGGAAGGGGAGATCGTCGCCATCGTCATCACCATCGTCACGGGCATCATCGAGATCATCATCAACATCATCCCCAACACCAGCACCATCTCCATCTTCATCCAAATCTCATCTCACAATTGCAACTTGTGTTGTAACTCGTACCACCTATCCTCCCTACTCCATCGGTGTTGATTACTACTTTGTGGTGAATGCTATTGAGTTTTGTTGGAGAAATATTATTATGTCCAGATTGTTTATCACCCATTTATCTCCACTGATCATGATATCTTTTATGTCTTGTGAGTAGTTACCTTAGTTCTTGAGGACATTGGGAAAGTCTTGTTGTTAATAGTCATATGCTGTTGAAGTAATATGTGTTGTTTGATACTTAAGTTGTGTTTTCATTCTACTAGTGGTGTTGTGTGAGTCGAACATTCAACACTTCGCCTTATTAAGGACCTAGGGGAATACATTGTGTACAAAGAATGCTTACGGTGGGTTGCCGGAGTGACAGAAACCGGAACCCCAGTTCGCATGCTTTTGCACAAGGGATCAATGGATCATCGGTCGTATTGCTATGGTTAGGCTTTTGCCTTAAATACTATCTTGTATTTGCGGATGCTTGCAAGGTGTTTAATCATAAGAGTGCACTCATCTTAGTCTAGAGAGTGTACTAGCATAGATCCACCCACTCAACACTTATCAACACATAACATAGTATCGATAAGGAATATGGCGAAAGCACATGACTACCTCTCCCGTGTGTCCTCAGGAACGCTTTAGCCTTTATAAGTTCAGTTGCTAGGCCTCTCCTTTGCTCAGAAAGGATTGGGACACTTGTCACTCTCAGTACCTTTTATTTTGTTTGCTTTTACTTTGCTGTTGCTTATATCAAGAAAACCCCTAAAAAGTTATCTTTCAGTGCTTGCAGTAATTTCTTGCTCAGAATCGCTTATCAATACCTTCTGCTCCTCGTTGGGTTCGACACTCTTACTTATCGAAAACGCTGCAATTGATCCCTTACGGTTGTGGGTCATCAAGTACCGTTTTCTGGCGCCGTTGCCGGGGAGCGTAGCGCTATTGGTAAAGTGAAACTGGTAAGGAAGATTTTATAATTCTGTTTTTATTTTTGTTGTTGCTGCTCTTTGTCCTTTTGGACAACCCTGTTATTGGATCGTTGCTTGCGGGAAGACGCCCCACACCTGTGGTGGTCGCTCCTCCCCCTACTAAAATTGTGCCTTATAAAATACCAGCTGGTATTATCGATTATGTTTTGGCTAATCGTTATGCAGGAGACAGACATCCCGGTGAACACTTGCTATATCTGTCACAACTATGTTCATTATTTAAGCTTGCAGGTGTATCGAGGGAGTTTGTCATGAGGAAATTGTTTGCCGTATCACCTATAGATAAAGCTTCAGATTGGTATAGGCTTCTCGATAACTCACACTTGCTTGACTGGCAAGAGCTTATGTCTCTCTTTTATACTAAGTTTTATCCTCTTTATGAAATTCATCGAGACAGGAACTATATCTATAACTTTAGGTCTCGTGACGGAGAAAGCATTGCTCAAGCTTGGGGGAGATTGAAGTCCCTAATGCTCAAATGCCCTATTCATAAGCTTCCCAAGGAAATTATACTTACAAATTTTTATGCCAGGCTTTCTCGTCAGGATAAGGAGATGCTGGATGCCTCCTCTAGTGGGGTATTTTAGACGAAGAGTGTTGAAGAAAGGTGAGATCTCATTGAAAGGATCCAGAGGAATACCGAAGATTGGGAAATCGATAAAGGTATTGAACCCGCTATAAATTATGAACATGATTATATTGAGAGCTATGTGAAAACTGATTACTTCAATACTTTTTGCTCTAAGATTGGTCTTGATTCCCATCTAGTGATTGATTTCTGTAAGAATTTTGCCTCTCACGTTGATTCTTTTAAAAGGAAGAGAGACCAGCATCATGAACCTTTTAAAGAGCTACCTGTTGATATTCATGTTGCTGACCCTATTTTGCCTGCAGTTATATATGAAAAGCCTCCTTTTGCCGCAAGGATAAAGGAGCACTCTCTTGTGACAGGCGTAATAAATAAAATTGAGAGAAGAGTTGATGAGCCTGAGGACCAGATCAGGGTCGATCCTCAAGTTGCATTGATTAAAGACCTTGTTACTAATGATGTTTTGGATTCCAATATAAATTTTCGTGCTGTTTCCACTAACCTTGTCACAGCCAAGAATAAAGGCCCAATTTCAGGTACTCCAGTGGTATTTGTTAAAATAGGAGATCACAATTATTATGGGCTATGCGATTTGGGATCGAGTGCAAGTGCTATCCCCTATTCACTTTATGAAGAGATCATCGGTGAGATTTCCCCTTGTGAACTTGAAGAAGTTGATGTTACCATTCATCTTGCAAACAGAACAACTATCTCTCCTATCAGAATTGTGAGGGACGTTGAAGTTCTATGTGGAAAGGTAAAATACCCTACCGACTTTCTGGTACTTGGTTCAGAGAGGGACAATTTCTGTCCTATTATTTTTGGTAGACCTTTTCTTAGAACTTGTGGAGCTATAATAGATTGCAAGAAAGGTAAAGTTTCTGTTGAATTCAATGGTGAGCCATATGAATTTAATTTTTTTAAGTTCTCTAAGCAGCCTCGTGGTACTAATTTACCTAGTGATGATAAAATTATTGAAAGTATTGCTTCTATTGCTATTCCCCCTAATGATCCTTTGCAGCAATATATGGAGGACCACGAGAATGATTTGCATATGCAGGAAAGAAATGAACTAGATGAAATATTCTTGAGGCAACCTGCTATCCTGAAGCACAACCTTCCGGTTGAACCTTTGGGAATTTTATCAAAACCAAAAGAAGACCCGGTGTTCGATCTTAAACCTCTTCCCGATACGCTCAAGTATGCTTATTTAGATGAAAAGAAAGTATATCCTGTTATTATCAACTCTAACCTTTCAGGATATGAAGAAGAGCGACTATTGGAAGTACTTCGTAAACACCGAGGCGCAATTGGCCATACCCTTGATGACCTTAAAGGGATTAGTCCATCTATTTGTCAACATACTATCAACCTTGAGCCTGATGCTAAACCAGTTGTTGATCATCGACGATGGTTGAACCCGAAGATGATGGATGTTGTAAGAACTGAGATTCTCAAGCTTCTAGCCGCATGTATTATCTACCCTATAGCTGATAGTAAGTGGGTAAGTCCGGTACATTGTATTCCTAAGAAAGGAGGTACAACTGTGGTTCCTAATGATAAGAATGAACTAATACCTCAGAGAATTATTATTGGATATAGAATGTGTATTGATTACAGGAAGCTGAACAAGGCCACCAGGAAGGATCACTACTCGTTGCCGTTCATCGACCAAATGCTTGAAAGGTTATCCAAAAATACCCACTTCTGTTATCTCGATGGTTATTCTGGTTTCTCTCAAATTCATGTTAACACTGCTGATCAAGAGAAGACCACTTTTACTTGTCCCTTTGGTACTTATGCTTACAGGCGTATGCCTTTTGGTTTATGTAATGCCCCTGCTACTTTTCAAAGGTGTATGTCTACTATCTTTCATGGTTTCTGTGGGGATATTATGGAAGTCTTCATGGACGATTTCTCCGTCTATGGAACCTCCTTTGACCATTGTCTCCACAACCTTAATAAAGTTTTGCAGAGATGCGAGGAGACAAATTTGGTACTCAACTGGGAGAAGTGCCACTTCATGGTTAACGAAGGAATTGTTCTTGGTCACAAGATTTCCGAAAGGGGAATTGAAGTGGACAAGGCCAAGATCGAAGCTATTGAGAGGATGCCCTATCCAAGGGACATCAAAGGTATTCGCAGTTTTCTTGGTCATGTTGGTTTCTATAGAAGATTTATTAAAGACTTTTCTAAGACTTCGAGGCCCCTCACTAATCTTCTCCAGAAGGACGTTCCTTTTGTATTTGATGAGGATTGTAAGGAAGCTTTTGAAGTCCTTAAGAAAGCTTTAATAACCGCTCCTATAGTACAACCACCTGACTGGAATTTACCTTTTGAGATTATGTGTGATGCAAGTGATTTTGCTGTTGGAGTTGTTTTAGGACAAAGAGTTGATAAGAAATTGAATGTTATACATTATGCTAGCAAAACCCTTGATAGTGCTCAAAGGAATTATGCTACTACTGAGAAGGAATTCTTAGCTGTAGTATTTTCTTGTGATAAGTTTAGGCAGTATATTGTTGATTCCAAAGTTATTATTCATACTGATCATGCTGCCATTAAGTACCTTATGACAAAGAAGGATGCCAAGCCAAGGCTTATCAGATGGGTACTCCTTCTTCAAGAATTTGATTTGCAGATTGTTGATAGGAAAGGGGAAGACAATCCGGTGGCGGACAATCTTTCGAGGATGGAAGATATACCGCATGATCCCATCCCAGTCAATGACAGTTTTCCAGACGAACAACTTGCCGTTGTAAAAGTACAATCTCTTTCCGATCCTTGGTATGCAGATTATGCTAATTTTATTGTTGCAAAGTATTTGCCTCCAGGTTTAACATTTCAGCAAAGGAAGAAGTTCTTTCATGATTTGAGGCACTACTTTTGGGATGACCCACATCTTTTCAAAGAAGGTCCCGACGGGATCGTGAGAAGATGCATACCGGAACATGAGCAGAAGGACATTCTCAGACGGTGTCATGATAGTCCCTATGGAGGACATCATGCCAGTGAGAGGAATGCACATAAGGTTCTTCAATCAGGTTTTTATTGGCATACTCTCTTTAAAGATGCTAGAAATTATGTTTTAGCCTGTGATAAATATCAGAGAGTTGGTAACATTAGTAGAAGGAATGAGATGCCTATGAATTACTCACTAGTGATTGAACCTTTTGATTGTTGGGGTTCTGATTTTATGGGTCCTTTTCCTTCTTCGCACATGTACACTCACATTTTAGTAGCTGTTGATTATGTGACCAAGTGGGTTGAAGCAATCCCCACTGAAAGTGCTGATCACAAGACATCTTTGAAAATGCTTAAAGATGTAATTTTTCCTAGGTTTGTTGACCAAGGTATCTCATGACTGATGGAGGATCACACTTCACGCACGGAGCTTTTAGAAAAGCTTTAGCCAAATACGATGTCAACCATAGAATTGCTTCACCATATCATCCTCAAACTAGTGGGCAAGTTGAGCTCACCAATAGAGAGATTAAGTTGATCTTGCAGAAGACAGTAAACAGAAATAGAAAGGACTGGTCAAATAAGTTAGGAGATGCTTTGTGGGCATATAGAACTGCTTACAAAAACCCCATGGGCATGTCCCCCTATAAGATGGTGTATGGCAAGGCTTGCCATTTGCCATTAGAGTTAGAGCACAAAGCTTTCTGGGCTGTTAGAGAGCTTAATGCTGACCCAAAATTAGCTGGTGAGAAGCGTCTCATGAACTTGACTTCTCTAGATTAATGGAGAAGTGAAGCTTACGAGAGCGCTAAAATGTTCAAGGAAAAGGTAAAGAAGTGGCATGATAGGAAGATTCTGAAACGTGAATTTAATGTTGGTGATAAAGTTTTGTTGTTTAGATCCCGTTTCAGGTTTTCTCCAGGCAAACTACTTTCCAGGTGGGAAGGGCCATTTCATATTGAAGAAGTCTATCGGTCTGGTGCAATTAAGATTAACAATTTTGAAGGCACCAAACCTCAAGTTGTGAATGGGCAAAGACTGAAGCATTACATAGCAGGAGACACTGTCAATGTTGATGTGAATATAATATACACAACAACTCACGAAGAACATGTTGCAGCCCTGTTTCAGACGCCAGCAGAAGTAGAATAAAGAAAAGGTATATATTACGGTAAGGAAACATCGCGAACCTCCATAAAAGTTCCGTATTATGAGTTTTTGCAAAATTAGTAAAATTCTGAGCCTAAGTGGAGCCGGAGACGAGCTCCAGGGGGTCCAGGCGCCCCCCTGGCGCGCCCTACCTCCTGGCCGCGCCGGGAGGCCGCCTGGACACCCGGAAGTCCGTTTCCGACCCCGCTTTAGCCTGTTACCTTCCTTTCTGTGCATAAATTTTTAATATATATTTTCCCGGATTGTTCCGGCAACGTATCTTGCGATTTTGTGTGTTTTCTTTTCGATCTGTTTCTGCCAGGGAATCTTTCAGCTGAATCTAGGTGCCATGGCTTCTCCAAGTTCCCCCAAGGACAAGTTCGTCGTCAACGTCATCAACCCTTACCTCGCTGAGGTGAAGAAGCACCCTCAGGTTGTTCGGATGGAGGACGGTGTCCTTCATCAAGAAGATCTGAAGGGACCTATCAAGGAGGGGAGCATCCAGGCCAGGCTGGAAGAAGTGGAGCAAGAAGTCTTCAAGTACAAGAAGATGATCGAGCGTGGTGTTGAAGCTAACTTTGACATCATCAACGAGCTGAAGACCTACTTCCTGAAGGAGATGAAGGAGATGTGGAAAAGCATCACCGTGTCTGAAGAAAGAATTGAAGAGCTCCAAGGGCAAATTTATGATCTACATCGCCAGAACTGTGAGTATGAACTAAGGTTTATGCGCATGGGTATGGGTGCTGCATGCAGGATTCAGGAGACGAACTTCTCATATGAGACTGGAGAACCCCTTCCATGGAAGCGTTTCGCCGAGGACTACGTGATCAACGCCAACAAGGATGAGGAGTGAAATCTCCTTGGGTAACGGCATTCCCTTGGCTTGTTCCAAGCTTGGGGGAGTGCCCGGTATCTTTATCTTTACCTTTTGTCTTTTAGAGTTAAGTAGAGTCGTATCATGTCTAGGGAGGTTATTATATGAAATAGGTGTGTGCATTGAGGTCTATCACTCCTTCGGTGGAGAGATTGTATCCGTGAGTGTGGAGTCGTCTATGATGGAATATTAATGAGAAGTTTATTGGTTCCTTTTGCTGCACTCGGTATTCTCTTCACGCAGTCGACCTTATATGATGATTCTTATGGGGAGTATTGACCTTATATCAGGTATGGCTGTGAAAACTTTATTTAATCTTGGCAAACATAGCTTTGGTCATAACAACAAGCATGATTTTCTTAAAGTATCGACATAGCCAAAACCTTTATGTTATTATGCTTGAAGTGTTATGCTGACAAGGAAGACAACTTGATGTGTTATGCTTATCTCAATGTTCATGCTTTATATTGTTTTGCATCTTAGTCATCATCAATTGTCCGCTCTCTCAAAACCTTTGCTAGCCTAACTCTGTACTAACCGGAATTCTGCTTGTGCATCCATACCCTTACACCAATACCTTCCATATGAGTCCACCATACCTTCCTATTCGTGGTATTCCACTACCACCTCCTAAAGTACATAATTTATGTGTTATCCTTAAATGTTCAAAAATCTTTTATTTTGTGCCTCTGTTTTAGCTCATGAGGAAGTAATAGTTAATTCATGGTCTTTTTGAGTTGGACAAGCTTCACCCTGGGATTGCATCTCTAATGTGCAAACCCATAATACAAGAAGGAACTGGCAAAGAGTGCGCCTGGCTCAAAAATAATATAACAAACAAACCCTCCTTCACGCTTTGTTCATGAGAAATCAGAAAACTTTGGCAGTGATAAACAAAGGAGAATAAGAGGATGTGATCGTCCTCGTGCGGGAGCCGTTCCTCAAAACTTGTCCAGCTCGAGAAGTAATTGAGTTATCTATTAGTATTCATTGAAAAATCATGCACCTCTCAAAACTTGTTTTCATTCTGTTTGATTTAAGGATAGCACATGAGTTTTCCCTACTTCCCTAGAGCAGGACCTATCTTTTAATTTTAGGTTGAGTCAGTTATTCCTACTTCCTTCTATTCTTAAAGAGAGCAGACATTTGATGTTGACAAGGATTCATTCATATAAAGTTGCATTAAGATTTGTCATATCATATCCTTGTTGACATTATCATTTGATAAGTAAGTTGTTTGTCATGCCCAGCTAAGGCAAATATCTTCCTTTGTGTTAACACTTTCACTTCTTGCCTATTAACATGTTCTTTCAAAAGCTTCAATTAATCTCATCAAAACATAAGAGGAAGAGCAAAAGTTAAATCTATTTGTTGTTCTTTGACCAAAGGACATGTTTGCCATGATTTGATGAGTTTCCTTAGCCCTACTTTCGAATATAAGTGTTATCACTCTTTTATAAGGGCCTTATGAATTGAAGATTGTTGTTGAGGATATTTGAGTTGGTAAAGAAACTGTGATGCTTCTTGTCCGTATTCTATTTATCGACACTTCACTCTCTAAACTTGTGGACAAGTTTACCGAGCTCAGTATTCGCTTGGGGACAAGGGAGGTCTAAGCTTGGGGGTGTTGATACGTCCAAAATGCATCACTATTTTGTATCATAATTTATCCTTATTCATTGATATATTTCACATTACGATGATGTTCTTATGTTGTTTTGGCCTATTTTACACAGTTTGCAACTTTCCGGTGCCGAACCAGCAGACGCAGGATTCAGCGGTAAAAGGTGGACGCTGAGTTGCTGAAGAAGAATACCTCCAAATTACCTGAAAATCGACGGAGGATATTTTCCGGACGAATCACGAAGACATGTGAAATGGCAACCAGAGGGGGGCCACAGGGCGTCCAGGCGCCCTGGGGGCGCCCCCCTGGCCGCGCCGGGGGGGCGCCTGGAGCCCCTGGCCCACCTTCGGCTGCCCCCTTTTGCCTATATACTCTCCGTTATCCGAAAACCCTAAAAACGAGAGTTTTTACGGAGTTCCGCCGCCGCTCCGTGGCGGAAACCTACAGAGAAGAAAAAGCCATCTCCGGCGGGCAGATTCCGCCGGGGAGATCACCTCCCGGAAGGGGAGATCGTCGCCATCGTCATCACCATCATCACGGGCATCATCGAGATCATGATCAACATCATCCCCAACACCAGCACCATCTCCATCTTCATCCAAATCTCATCTCACAATTGCAACTTGTGTTGTAACTCGTACCACCTATCCTCCCTACTCCATCGGTGTTGATTACTACTTTGTGGTGAATGCTATTGAGTTTTGTTGGAGAAATATTATTATGTCCAGATTGTTTATCACCCATTTATTCTCCACTGATCATGATCTCTTTTATGTCTTGTGAGTAGTTACCTTAGTTCTTGAGGACATGGGGAAAGTCTTGTTGTTAGTAGTCATATGCTGTTGAAGTAATATGTGTTGTTTGATAGTTAAGTTGTGTTCTCATTCTACTAGTGGTGTTGTGTGAGTCGAACATTCAACACTTCGCCTTATTAAGGACCTAGGGGAATACATTGTGTACAAAGAATGCTTACGGTGGGTTGCCGGATTGACAGAAACCCGAACCCCAGTTCGCATGCTTTTGCACAAGGGATCAATGGATCATTGGTCGTATTGCTATGGTTAGGCTTTTGCTTTAAATACTATCTTGTATTTGCGGATGCTTGCAAGGTGTTTAATCATAAGAGTGCACTCATCTTAGTCTAGAGAGTGTACTAGCATAGATCCACCCACTCAACACTTATCAACACATAACATAGTATCGATACGGAATATGGCGAAAGCACATGACTACCTCTCCCGTGTGTCCTCAGGAACGCTTTAGCCTTTATAAGTTCAGTTGCTAGGCCTCTCCTTTGCTCAGAAAGGATTGGTCCACTTGTCACTCTCAGTACCTTTTATTTTGTTTGCTTTTACTTTGTTGTCGCTTATATCAAGAAAACCCCTAAAAAGTTATCTTTCAGTGCTTGCAGTAATTTCTTGCTCAGAATCGCTTATCAATACCTTCTGCTCCTCGTTGGGTTCGACACTCTTACTTATCGAAAACGCTGCAATAGATCCCTTACGGTTGTGGGTCATCACATACCCGTGGCTCAACCCTGCCAGCCCGGACATCCGGCGTCTTGTAACAGCCCGGACATCAGGCCCGTCGCCCGGACGTCCGGCCTCTGTTGCCTTCGGGCATTTCATCTAGGCCAAAGCCCATGTATCCCCTCGCCCCTTTGGACTAAAAATAGACCCGTACCTCTTCCTAGTTATGGTTAGCATTGTGATAGCTCATCTAGACCTAGAGCATTGCTCATCCCTAGTGGTTCATCTCTACGAGAGACCGCGACCTCTACGGAGAAGATCATATGGATTCAAGACCTCCTACGGGCGCAAATTCAAGACCTCCTCATGGAGAAGACTATCACTACTTGTATCATCCTTAGTTGATCGTGGATCGTGTATCACTCTTTGTGTTTTCAGATCTAGCATATGCGTGACCTAAACGTGTTGATTTGAGTGTTTCCCTCTTGTCCTTCTCATGCTATCCCTCGTGTTGTTCATGTTCATCCTCGGGATCCCTCCTTTTCATGAAAGATCGGCCTATTATCGGGTTGTCTCCGCATCACATATTACTGCTACTCACAACAATAATATGCTTGCATACGTAAGCACACAAATCTCGCAGAAACTCCGGTATTACGGTCTAATATGATGTGGTGGCGTGCACAAAAAGTGAATCCATGTGTGGAAAGAGTTGGTGTAACCAAGGCTACACTAAACACTGGCTGAACCCGCATTGCAACTGGATGGATACGGAGGCGACGAAGGACATGGTGACCAAGTAGTGGAACACAAATGTCACGACTACCTCATCATCAAGCGTACGAAGGGGAACCGGACACGTCCAAAGAATGGAATGACAGGGTAGGATAGAGGTGGAAAGCTGGGCTTGCTGGCATTGCTTAGTAAGTGTTGCCAAAGGGAGGCGATGGAATGCACGATCCGGGATAGAGGCAAGTCTATCACCAAAACGATATGGGTGGGTGGCGGAAAGATATCAACGGGATACCCCGAGCATAACTCCTGCTAATGGTGTTTGGAACTCTTGGTACCAAGGCCTCTGCTGGGACAGGGATGGCGCCGAACACCAAAGAGCAGGTGTGCAAAGACGGAGGGTGCAGGTAGTGGATCAAACCGAAGCCACCTACCCTCACAAGATCACTATTAGCGCTCAGATAATAATCTATATGGATGCCACGCAACAAACAAATGCAGCAATAAAGTGCAACCAACCAACTAGACTCTATACTACCGCATTCTAACGCTTGTAGGGGCTAGGGCGTCCTACAGCCATACCTGCTCTAATACAAAGCCTTGTGGCACCCCGGCTCAGAGAAACCGGAACGCCCTGTATTCCAGCACAAAGATCGAGGGAAGTCTTCTGGAATACGACACTGCTTAGCATAGAACAAATCAGCTATTTAATACAATCTATATGGATACAAGGGGATTACATCGGCACGACGACACTACACCTGCCACAGTTTCTCCATGCAAGCAGCAGAACAACACGAAGCAGCGGAATAACTACTGGCAGCGGAACAACGACGATGGTGATGAACTCCAGTCCGTAGGGACTCTCGCTGGAACGCTTATCCTAGCTTGCAAACAATGGATCCTTGGCAAACAAGCAATCAAATCCGGCATGACCTGCAAACTGGCATGACACGCCAGGTCAATACATTGAATGTACTTGCAAGCTCACAACGACGGGAAGCAATCAAAACAAACAACAGCCTGGCAATTATAGGTTACTAGCAATGATGAACGTGATACTATCAGAACAATTGGGCATGTACGATATGAACATGATACAGCTAGAACAATATGAGCATGGCATGAGCATATGAACAAGACAATGCTAGCATGCAACATGATGACACTATCATGCACCAACTTACTCTACTCGGGTTACCTTGTAACCATCACATGCATAACTTACCACATGCGGACATCACACGATCATCTTAGGATCCAATCAAGCTTGGTATTAACAATACCGTAGTCATCATTACATGACCACAAGGAGCTTGACCTTTACCCGTGATTCTCGCATAACACCACAAATATCCACCAACTCGGTATCCTCGATGCCACTGTGATTTTCTCACGATCACATAAAGATCAACCAACTTCTTTCATCATTGAACCAGGGTTGTCATTAATCAAGTTATTATTATTACTGTTGACCATACTGTGACCTACTATGAACTGGGCCCATATCCGCGGGCACGGCTATTGATAGATTAAACACACACTCTGCAGAGGTTAGTACACTGTATCCACAACACAAAACCCATGGCCTTATGCTCCCATTCGGGTGGAACAACGACGTTCTGAAAAAACCGATATATTGCCATCACACTCTCCCGGCCACTCCGACAAACTCCCCATTGGGCTAAGTCATGGGTGGCATCGTGTCAAATCGTGACACCCAACGGCCACCGTCGTGGCAAAACATAAACGGTCCCAAACAGGGGTAATGGATCCATACTCAACAAAGGAAATACAAGGATTATGTCGTCCTACCCGGCCAAGGTAGTGCCCGCGCATAACCTTACCTAGTTGGAGGCACCGGTGAGAGGCATGACAACATACCTAGTTAGGACCCCCCATAAGGCAAGTGTGGCTGCACTAGTCAGCTCGATTTGGTGGCACCATGACTCAGCCAACAGGTGTTCAAGTTTGATTATTATCCTATTAAACTTGAATGCAATAAGCTGAGCCATATTAAAATAACACGATGCAACTATAATTCATGATATCAACATAAGCATGGGGGTGCAACATAATCATCAAGCATATAAAAAAATCATATATCCGAATGAGCATGGAATACTGACGAGCATGAATATCACAAGTATAATACTACTCATAGCATAACATGACCACTAGAATCGGAAATAACTACCAGGCAAGATCATAACGATAATACTACGAAGTAAGCATAACCAGCTAGATGCAAAGGAAACATGCATAGCAACGGTACTGGATAACAGGCGGTAAGCATGCATCAGAACGAACATAACTACTACCAGCATGTACTACTACTACCAAGAATGACATGTAAGAATAATACTAGCAAGAAGTACAAGATAACAAGATGCAGAAGAGCATCGCATGAAGGTGAACACATATCTATAAGCATTACTGAAACAACGATAGCAGTTGCAAACAAACAAGCACTTATTAAATGTTGAAGTATAAAACCATGGCTACTGCATGACTATCATGCAAGTGGTTGTCGTGGCTTGCCTGGAGATGAATAATATAGCGGGGAGAAGTGCGGAAAGCTCGCGGAAGGAATCACCGGAAAGGGTTCTCCCTCGAAGGGGGCTGATTAGGGGCAAGGGCATCAAGGTCATTTTCAAAATGTGAACACATCATGGAAATGATAATAATAGAACGGGCTCGACTAGACGAAGATGAGGGCGTTGGAATCACCTCATTCGGAGTTACGAGCAAAAAGTTAGGAGGGATTTTCTACCAGGGACCTATTTGTGAAAAAAATCTGCAAAGAACCCTGTGACTAAGAAAACCGAAAGAACCTATGGTTGAAATGCTTTTTCTACCAAGGAAAGCGTATTTTCAGCCGTAGTTAAACCAAAGTACGCTCTCTAAACTAGAAAACATATTCGCAGGAATACGTGTCCACTTATCTGACCTGGCAATGGCGGGACCAGGCGCTGTGCGGCTGACGAGGTGGTCCCCCGAGGGATGGGGCCCGCCTGGCAAGCCTTGTTCTTCCTACCGCCTAGACGCACCAGGCCAAGCAGGAGAGCTCACCCCAATGACGATCGTCGGCGATCCCGGCCACCATACGGAACGTGTGACCTACCGGCGAGCTCAGCGCGACGAGGCGGATCTCTTCCCGGTGGTAGACGACGTCAGGGAGCACCGAGCCAAGAGGGATGTCGGCTGCGGTGAATGATGGCTATGGGTGGCGATGGAGATCACGACTTGAGGCCGTTGGAGGAGGAGGAGGAGGAGTTCCGGGGTGGCTCTAGGGGACTCTAGAGGTGGTAGAGTGGAGGGAGGGGCGCCGGCTGCCGCAAGTTTAAGAGACAGGGGCTACGACCATGGTGGCGATGGCGAGGCAAGAGTGGTCCTCCAGCTTGGGGAAGAGGATGGGGAGGGATCTGGGAGATGGAGGAGGCTGATGATATACTCGAGAGGGGCTCGGGTGGCCTTTATATAGGCGGGGACGAGGGGGGCGACCGCGGACGCGTGGCGGTGGCTCGGCCATGGCCGCGTACGTGTGTGCGGTCGAGTTCGGTCAACGGAAGGCGACGCAGAGGAGCAAAGGGAAGGTCACGGGGCAGAGGAACCCAAGGCACACGGGGAAGAACAGGACAGGGGCGAACAAACATGAAACGGCAACAGTCCATCCGTGGGCGCACTGTGTTCACGACGGGGACGGCTCGCCGGGGAAGAAGACGGTGGGGCAAGGACTCCAGAGGGACGACGACAGCTCGGGAAATGCACTGCACATGCTCAGGCGCCGAGGGGACAAGGCTACAGAGATGGAGAAGGAGGCACAGGCGCCAGAGCACGCGTTTTACATTGCCAGACTCGTGATCACCGCGTGCACTAGTGCACACAGTGCAACGCGGTCTGCCAAATGATGTCTGAAACGAAGTCCCTCCAAGATAGAGCAGCCCTGAATGAATGAAACAAGCAGAGGTACTGTGGTTGAGTTGGGATGAATCTCAGAAGTTTGTTGTAGAAATCTTGACCATACTGTTGTGACCAATAGAGTGAGGTTAAGTGAAAAACTTGATGTCAGGGAGGTTTATGATAGGAAGGACTACAGTCCTGAGAATCATGAAGAGATTTGGACAAGAACATATGACATGGTTGCTTTGCCACTGCCAAATCTGGTCCAGGAACAAAATGATGAAGTAGCACTCACTAGGAGTGATGACTTGGGCTGAAAATGAACATGGCAGGATGATTTGGGCATAAGAGTGTGCCATAAAATTTCATACCATTTGGACAAGCCAAGATGGTACTACCTTCATAAAGCACCTCTCTGGACGAAAACTTACGAAAAATCTTGAGGGAAACTGGCTAGATGAAATGAGCCCAATTCTTGTGGAGATAGGTTATATGGGTAGGAGAAGGTCCTCGAAAATTTTCAGTAGTATTGAAGCAAGACAAAATATACTTGCTTCACAAACTGAAAATGTGACCAGAAACAAAGAATTGAAGTTGATTTCACATGGATGCAAGGAATGAGCTCGAATTTGGTGGAGAGCTATGATATGATGATATTGAGGTCATGCAAAAAATTCAACTCATTTGGATATGCCTAGCTTGTACCTGCTTCACAAAGTTTCTTCCTGGAAAGAAACTTTGGAAATTAGCTGAAAAATATTCACTAGGCAAATGAGGTTGAAATTTGGCACATGCAATTATATGGATAGGAAAAGGTATAAAAAAGCTTGGGGTCAAACAAGAAAGGATAAATAGTACTTGCTTCACAAAGTGCCATTTACGGCATGATAGGAAAGGAATATTGGTGGGATATATTTATCATGGCAAGGAAGGATTATGACATATTTGAGCAATAAATGACCCAAACAATTTATGAGAATTATTTGGGACTTTATGGAGTGTTAGAAATATAGGTTGCTTCACAACCTAGGGCAAATAGGGTTATTCCTTTAACAGAAAAAGGAATATTCCCAAGGAAAAGAATATAGGGGTTGGGCCTAGATGAAAATGGCAAGGTCTTGGGATGGATAGGAGGATGACAAGCCACTTTGTAAAGAAAGAAGAGGTCATCTTCTTCAGTTTCTAGACCACATAGCCACGGAAAAAGAAATCTGAAGCAAAATCCTCAGAAAATCAAAAGGAAAAAGAAAGGGCCAAAAATCAGCGTGTGACATGAACGCGCTGCCAAGCGTCGTTGGGGTAGGACCTATCAACTACATAGGCAGAGGGACAGTGGGAGCTTACTTCTGATATTTTCATTGCTTCTTCATTAACCTATGCTTGAATGAGGGCAGTTTCCACTTTTCCCGCTCGTCATGCAACGCCAAATGTGGTGGGAGCCACCTTGTTATGGCCCGTGCATGACTTTATTTCACGGGTTGGTAACTGCCATTTCACTTATCCCACCGCACTTATTCCTTCCGCAACATGCACCGCATGCGCCTCGTGGGGTAGGTAGCTGATGCGCGGACTGGCGTATGAGGGCAGTCGACGGGCCCGGCCACCGCCCGTAGTTTTGACAGATCGGGTTTGAGGGAGCCTTTGGAGGCGGGAGAAGCAGCCGCCAGTCCGGGCTTGCCTATAAAAGGGGAGCACTGTGGGGGTTGAAGGCACCCACCCATGCACCCCCTTGTTTTCTTCTTGCCATGTAGAGGGGAGGAGGCCAGGGGCAGGCCCCGGGCCTTAGCTTGGGAATGGTAACCATGAAAGTTGGTGTAACCTCTTGGGGAGTGAGTCTGATCTAGGGCCGCGGGAGACACGGTCACCGCAATAGGGGCAGTCATTGTTCGCGACGATGTCTCCGTGAACGGCGCATCAACCCTGGCGGGGAGGGCGTCGTGCTCCTTCGTGGTGGTAGAACGCTTGCCCCTTCCTCGCGGGTTTGCCGCTTGGGGAAGAGGTGCCGTCTCTGCCACAAGTTGCTTGAGCTTGCTAATCCATCAGTGAAGTCTTCATGGATTCTTGTGCCCGCCCATAGGATCGTGCTCGGGATTTCTTGTAACCCCAGCACTGCCCGCTTTTGTGAGGCCGGGGACAATGCTAAAGATGGGGGTGCCATCCTGTCCGTCGACGTGGATGACGACGCTCTTCGTGCGCCCCGCGTAGCATTGCCGCCGCTGGTCATCTCTTCGAGGGGGGAGGGCCCGTTGTTCCCCCGAAGCGACGGTGATGAGGAAGAAACTGGCGAAGATGACGAAGGTGGAGGGCAGTCCGTCAGGTCGGAGTACGATGGTACCGATGCCTTCATCTCATAGAGTTTGTCGGCTGCCGCATTTCTGGTTCTTCGCCACCCCTCCCGGTACCATCATCACCGACCTCTTTTGGGCAGCTGGCGGGGAAGGATGCTCTCTTGGTGCCTTTGGCTCCGCTAGCAGTCTTCTAGCTGGGGCGCGGTAGACCTTTCCCTTCGGTGCCCCTACTGGAGCGTCCCGATGGTCCTGGGAGTGGTGACTAGGGTGCCGTTTGGCGGCCCCCTTCGCCCCTCCTTTGTAGCATCGCCACTCCCGATCTTGTTAGGCTGCTCCCAGCAGACCCTGATGGGATGAGGCTGGGCTTCTACCCTGGTGCTCCTTTTGGCCCCTTCACCTCCCACTGTAGTTCCTAGGAGGAGAGGGACACGAAAGGGATTACGGGGCACTTATCTTTGTTTCAGTCTAAAATATGTAGGCGTCCACTAAATTTTAGTTTCAAATATGTAATCTCTTCTATCCATGTTTGTGTCATGTAAGATTTGTAGTTACTTATCAGCATGTTAAGGAAAAGAGAGACAGTCTTGCCTGGCACTTGTGCATGTATTTTATCCATGCCGAGGTAAAACGCCTCTATACTTTCAAGTAAACAAGTTCTTTCCTGGCAAGTTGTCTTGCCGGTGCCTTTCGTTGTTGCCGCATGGCTTGGCCTGCCGGGCACAACGCTGTGGAAGGGAACTACCCCCCTGTCGAACCCCTTCTAGCAAATTCAACTACAACTGTCTTGGACGAAGCATTGTTCGAACCATAGAACTAGAGCATACATGCTAGGGAGGTGATGAGGTCTTTCAAATCCAAAAGTTCTTCTTACATAAACATAAATGGATAGGAAGAAAAGCTACTTATCTGTTTTGCTTGCCAGGGATCGATATGTTGGCTTGTTTCCGTTTCTTCTTTTCGGGAGCGTGTCCGTGGCAAGGAACCTGCAGTTAGTGCAGAAGGACACATAGCAGCATATGCCCTTGTCTATATGCTGATGAGATGCTTATGCAAAGCTATGCATGCATTTTTTTGGGGCCCCCAGCGCTTCGTTTATTTATCAGGTGCTCAGGATCTGCACCTGGCTTTGTACAAAGGGTTACATGCAGCATCGGCAAGGCTTGTACAAATTTGTGGCTGCGCGGCAGGGCCTGACAGCCGTGCCTTACAGGTAGAACTTACGGAGATGCTCAATGTTCCATGAGTTTTGCAATCGAATGCCATATCCGGTCTCCAGACGGATTGCACCAGGTCTAGTAACTCGTACTACCTGGTAAGGGCCTTCCCACTTTGGCATCAACTTGTTTGCACCCTTGGTGGATTGAACACGCCTAAGGAGAATGTCGCCTTCCTCAAGAGTCCATGCATGGACCCTGCGGCTATGATAGCGACGCAGGGTTTGCTGGTATCGTGCAACACGCACATCAGCCCAGAGATGGTTCTCCTCAAGTAGCACAGCGTCATCACGCCGATGCTGTTCATGCGCTACTTCATCGTAGGCAAGTACTCGAGGTAACACGTATATGAGTTCCATGGGGAGCACTGCTTCTACCCCATAGACTAGGGAGAAGGGAGTTTGGCCGGTAGCTCGGTTTGGTGTCGCACGGAGAGACAAAAGAACCACTGGCAGCTCGTCGATCCATCGCCTGCCACACTTATGCAGCTTATCAAATGTTCTTGTCTCGAGTCCTCGCATCACTTCAGCATTCACCCTCTCAGCTTGTCCGTTGGTTCTGGGATGGGCAACAGAGGCGAATGAGACCTTGCTTCCGAGGGCATGAATGTATTGTATGAAGGCGCGGCTTGTGAACTGGATGCCATTGTTAGTGATGACCCTGGCGGGTACTCCGTAACGTCACACCAATCTGCTCAAGAACTTGATAGGTGACTGTGCGGTCACCTTCCTCACGGGCTCCACCTCCGGCCACTTTGTAAACTTGTCGATGGCGATGTACAAGTATTCAAATCCCCTGGTAGCATGGGGGAAGGGGCCCAGATGTCGAGCCCCTAGACCGAAAATGGCCATGACAAAGGGATTGTCTGGAGAGTTTGAGCAGGCTGATGAATATTCTTGAAGTGGAACTCGCAAGCTTCACATCTAGTGACTAGCTCAGTTGCATCTTGGAAGGCTGTGGGCCAGTAGAAACCTTGCTGGAAAGCTTTTCCAACCAAGTCTCTTGAACCAATATGAGAGTCGCACACACCTTTATGTATCTCTGCCAGCAGTTCCTTTCCTTCTTCCCGGCAAATGCACTTCAATTTAACACCATTAGGCCTTCTTATGCATAGTGTGTTGTCGACAAACTAATACATACTGGCCCTCCGGGCTTGTGGCTCGACAACTAGAGCCAATGGCACCTCCTCACTCGCGGGGGAGCTTGCCTCGACCACGAGACCTGAGGTCCTGCAGAAGAGTGCGGCTTGCCAGGCCAGGTGGAGTTGTTCTCGACACCCTCCTTACCGGGGACCTCTGAAGGTCTTGCCAATGAAGGCTTGCCAGAGTCCATCTTCCTCCTCTCATTGGCCATTGTCGACGGGGATATAGACGGGTGAGTTAGATGGAGGACAAAAGTCCCTAGTTCAAAAGGGAGCTTCTGCGCAGCACACTTTGATAGATAATCAGCAGTGCTGTTTTCCGCACGTGGTACATGTTATGTGTGTAATCCGTCAAAGTGTTCCTCCAACTTCCTCACTTCTTCAACATATGCCTCCATCAATGAGCTGTGAACCTCCCAGATGATCAACTTCTTGATTCCAACTCAATTACGATCCTAAGCCCAGCAATGAGCCCATCATACTCTGAAGTGTTGTTGGTAGCCCTTTCTCGAGTAAAGTGCATTTTGACCTCATACTTCAGATGCTCCCAGTGGGTGCAACGAAGAGCACACTAGCCCCCGCACCCTGAAGTGAGAATGCACCATCAGAGTACACGATCCACTCTTGGGGTTCTTCCTTGCCGGGGATGACTGTTTCTGGCGCCTCTTTATCTAGAGTTGTCAGCGTCCTAGAAATCGGGGTACCTAGACTTGCCTGCCTGCAGCCCACATCGTGGCACCTTCACCGGCCTGGTATGGCCCATCTTTGGCATCAACACACAAGACCCTCGCGAGGGGCCAAGCCTCGCAATGCGGACGAAACTAAGGCCTCCGGAAGGAACAGTCTCTCTAGGCTCTCTCCTAAGGAGCGGACATCTCTATGCAAGCCCCCACCTCATGAGGTTCAGATGACGCAAGCCATGACGACCAATGCTAGGCGGGCGCCAGCGGGCGTAGTACATCAGGTTTCCTCTTTGGTGCTAAAGAGGCAAGCGCAGGCGCACAGCCCCGAAGAAGCAGACAAAGATTTCCATTACCGTGCAAGAAGACCATGATCGCCAGGACGACGGGACGGAGGTCACGACCAGAAGCTTTGCAGGCGAAGACCACCTTTCGTCAGGATAAGATGTACTAGTTGTTTCCCTTCGAATTTGGCCACTATGGGATACCTTCCCGCCTTCATTTTGGGAAGAGGACCAAGGCCGCTATAAATAAAGCTTTGCCACCACAGTGGCAAGGGACGGATCATTTAGACCACCCAAACCACCACAAGCAAGAACACACCTCCTGAGGTTGTTCCACCTATGTACTAGTTCATCCTCAGCCCACCTCGAGGCAATCCACCACAAAGCAAGAGTAGGGTATTACACCACAAGGTGGCCTGAACCTGGGTAAACTGCCCTGTCCCATCTTCTTCTTGTTCATCGAGCTAGATCGTGGGAACGTCGAGTAGACAGAAAGGGGAAGTTGAGTTCTTCTCACGCACCCCAGTATTCAAATCTAACAAGGGTTTTGCGGAGCCCCAAATCCGACATTTGGCGCGCCAAGTAGGGGGTGCGTGTTGAAGAACCACCTTCCCCGTCATCACGCTCTATCCTCGCCGTCCAGCTTCCATCCATGGCACGCATCGCACCACTCGCCGAGCCGTGGTCCGCGCTCGGAGGTGGCGTGGGACCCCGGTCCCTCTCCCCCGCCCTGCGACGGGTGCAGTGGCCACCAAGGTTCAGGACGGCGCTGCCACCACAGTACAACGGTGCGGCCGACCCCATGGGGTTCCTCCAGGCCTATATGGAGGCCGTCTGGGCAGCTGGTGGTGACGACAAGGTGATGGCGAACTGGCTTCCCATGGCCCTTGTAGGGGAGCCGCACGCCTGGTTTTTTAGCTTGTCAGAGTCTTCAGTGGTCTCGTGGGAAGAGCCGCGCGACTTGTTCGTTGCACGCTTCGCAGTGTCGGCACCCAACGCAGCCGCGGCACTCCTCGATGGTTCACGGGCACCAGCGTCGGGTCGCCACATCAAGCAATTCAACCGACAGGCGGGAGTCGCGCAGTGGCCCCCAGGCTGGGCGGCCCCCAAGTCTGACCTCACCTTCGACTCAAGTGACCACCCCGAGACCAAGGTGGGCGTGGGTGTTCTCCCAATGCTCTACTCCCCCACCATATGCAACGTGGCCGTCACCAAGACCCTCATCGACGGTGGCGCCAGCCTGATAGTCCTTTTCGTAGAGGCGTTCGGCCTCCTCCATGGGCCCTATGGTCGGCTCCTCCCAACCAAGCCTTTCTCTGGGGTCGTCGACGGCTCCACTTGCCCCCTGGGGAAGATCCACCTCCGAGTCACCTTCGGCACGCACTACAACTACTGTACTGAGCTCATCGACTTCGACATCGCCCGCATCAACCTGCCATACAATGCTATCCTCGGCTACCCGGTACTGGCCAAGTTCATGGCAGTGACTAATCTTGCCTATAACCTCATGAAGTTGCCGGGGAGAAGTGGCGTTCTCACCGTGGTTGGGGACACCAAGGAAGTACTCTTGGCCCTCAAGCTTGCTTTCATATCCGCGGCAACTGCACGACCGGGTGAGGAAGGAGTCTCAGAGGCCCTGGGGGCTGCACCAACGAAGAAGAAGCAGTTTTTTCTCAAGATCGGGCAGAAACAAAGCAGGTGCCAATGGACGAAGATGAAAGGTTAGGCTCCACCTTCACCATAGGTGTCGGCCTCCCCCCAGACCAAGAAGAGGCTCTCGTCCGCATCCTGCGCGCAAACAAGGAGGTGTTTGCATGGGAAGCGGTGGATCTGGTCAGAGTTCTGCGATGAGTAATCGAGCATCACCTGATGGTGTGCCCGAACGCGCGCCCAGTAAAGCAGAAGGCACGGCGGCAAGCTCCGGAGAAGCAATCGTTCATCACCCAGGAGACTCGCAAGCTACTGGAGGTGGGCATCATTCGAGAAGTGCGGCACCCAGACTGGCTCGCAAACCCGGTCATTGTCCCAAAGAAAGGTGGGAAAGAGCGTATGTGCGTTGACTTCACCAACCTTAACAAGGCCTGCCCTCATGACCCTTTCCCTCTCCCGCGCATTGAGCAGATCGTTGACTCCACCATCGAGTGCGATCTGCTGTGTTTCCTGGACGCCTTTTCGGGCTATCATCACATCAATATGGTGGTACAAGATGTCGAGAACACGGCCTTCCCGACCCCATGCGGGGTATACTGCTACACTTGTATGCCTTTCGGGCTATGCAATGCAGGAGCAACTTTCCAACGGTTGATGCACATCACCCTGGGGGAACAGCTCGAGAGGAACGCAGAAGCATACATCGATGACATAGTGGTGAAATGTAACGCCCCGGACACACCCACCGGTGGTCGTTAGTCCTGGTGGGATCTAGACTAGCCCCACAAATCAATACTAGTCTTTTCTACGCACTTTGTCCTCACTCGTGCACAGAAAAGACTACTATTTATTTGTCGGGCTAGTCTAGATCCCGCCAGAAGTAAATACCACCGGTGGGTGTGTTCGGGGCGTTACATGAAATCTCGGGAGGCAAGAACTCTCATTGACGACTTGGAGGAGACATTCGCCAGCCTATGCAAAGTAGACCTGCGGCTCAACCCATAAAATGTGTGTTCGGCGTTCCATCAGGCAAGCTGCTAGGTTTCCTGGTGTCGCAAAGAGGGTTCGAGGCTAACCCTGAGAAGGTCAAGGCCATAGAAAAAATGAGTCCGCCGAAGACCCTCAAGGAGATGCAGAAGTTGGCAGGCTGCGTGACATCGCTCGGGCGTTTCATCTCCAAGCTAGGAGAACGCACCCTCCCCTTCTTCAAGCTGATGAAAAGGAAATGCCCGTTCAAGTGGACTCCAGAGGCTGACGCAACTTTCGAAGACCTCAAGAGATACCTCACAAGCCCGCCGGTGATGGTAGCGCCGCATCTCTGTGAACCTTTGGTACTCTACCTGGCTGCCACACCTCACTCTGCCAGCGCGACACTGGTGGCGGTCCGGGAGGAGCGCCCGACCAAGGGCCTGTAGAAACGAAGCACCTCGCACCCGGTCGGGAAGCCGCGGACTCAGGGCGGTGCTCCCGAGGCCTCGACTGCCCCACCAATCAACGAGCCTCCTGGGCCTTGGCCGACCTTCAAGACAGCGAGGCTCCCGAGGGCGGCGTTCCTGAGGCCATGACTGTCTTTGCGGATGACAAGACTCTTGAGGACCCTCATCCCCAGGAATTGATGGACTCCACCAGCGCCTCCACCCTCATCGAGCACCCGGTGTATTTCGTCAGCACAGTGTTGCGTGACGCATGGGCTCGCTACCCCATGCCGTGAAAGCGCCTACTGGCGCTCCTCGTCGCCTATCATAAGTTGCGCCACTACTTCCAATATCACCCGATCAAGGTCCTCTCAGCTTACCCGTTAGAGAGGGTACTCTGGAGCCCTTATGCAGTAGGAAGAGTCGCCGAATGGAACATTGAGCAGCAGGCATTTGAATTGGAATTCAGCATGACCTGGATCATCAAAGGAGCAGCCCTTGCCGATTTCATGGCAGAATGGACTGATATCCCTGACCAAGAAGTGGGCGAGGACTGCCCCCTCGCCCTTGGAGATGAAGCCCCGAATGGTTCGGTCATGTACTTTGATGGTGCCTTCGCGCGTCAGGGCACGGGGGCTGGAGCTGTGCTCACCTCGCCCACCAACGACAAGCTCTACTACGTCGTGCAACTATGCTTCCAGAATGGTGAAAAGGTCTCCAACTACATTGCAGAATATGAGGGCTTGATTGCTGGCCTCAAGGCCGCGGCGGTGCTGGGGGTGAGGCGCCTTACCATCAAGGGCGACACCCAGCTCCTCGTCAACTTCTCCAACAAGGCTTACGCACCAAAGGACGAGCACATGGAGGCATACCTCAAGGAGGTACATAAATCGAGTAACGATTCTTGGGCTTGGAATTGCACCACGTATCGCGTGGCACGAACAAGGAGGCAGACGACATCGCCAAAAGGGCGTCTCGGCGCTTGTTGCAAGAGCCTTGCATATTTAAAGAATGGCTTTTCAGGCCATCGGCAGCTCCTCCCGCTGAAGGGCCAGTGTCGCCTCGGGAGGAGCTTCCACCAGCTCCCACCTCAGCCACCCTGGCTTGCGGCCCGACCTCAGGAGCCCGCCTAATCCTCGTGCTGGAACCTCGGGAGGGGTGCTGGACTGAGGAGTGCAAGGCGTACCTGCTCCGAGGAACCTTACCAGAGAAAGAAGAAGACACAGAGCGCGTGGCTCGACAAGCCACCACATACTACATCCAGGATGGTGAGCTCTACTGAAAATGGCCAAACGATGTCTCTCTGCGATGCATCTCCAAGGAGCAGGGGTGCGAGATGTTGGTCGGCATACATGGCGGGGACTACTGGCATCACTCCTCCTCACGCACTCTCATGGGCACGGCGTTCGGCAGCGGATTCTACTAGCCCATAGCGCTCAACGACGTCACCGAGCTGGTAAGGTCTTGTGACGCCTGCCAATTCGACACAAAGCAGATCCACCAGCCCGCTCAGGGCCTCCGTACCATCCCGCTATCCTGGCCATTTGCGGTCTGGGGGCTGGACATCTTGAGCCCATTTCCCCGAGCTCCCGGGGGCTATCACTACCTCTACGCCGCCATCGACAAATTCACCAAGTGGGCGGAGGTAGAAGCCATCCGCATCATCCCGGCCGGCTCGATAATCTATTTCATCAAGGGCCTCGTGAGCCGTTTCAGAGTTCCAAATCGTATCATCACCGACAACGGCTCGCAGTTCACCAGCAACCTTTTCAAAACGTACAGTGCTAACCTTGGAACGCAAATATGCTACGCTTCGGTGGCACACCCACGGAGCAACGGCCAGGCCGAGCGCACCAAAGCAGAGGTACAGAGTGGCCTTAGGGCAAGGACCTTCAAGAAGAAACTCGAGGCCCGTGGCAGGGGCTGGCTCAATGAGCTCCAGTCCGTGATGTGGTCCAGCCGCACCACCGCAATCAATCCGATGGGCGAAACTCCATTCTTCCTCGTCTACAGAGCTAAAGTGGTTCTCCCCCATGAGGTCAGGCATCATTTCGTGCGGGTCTTGGCATTTGACGAGGCATGCCAGGATGCCTCGTGGGGGATGTACCTTGTGCTGGGGGAGGAGCGCTGTCGCGAGGCCTCGGTCAGGGCACCGAGGTACCAACAGGTGCTGTGGCGGTACCATTGCCGCAGCGTCCTCTCCAGGATGTTCGAGGTGGGTGATCTCGTCCTGAGGCAGGTGCTCCCTAGGGTGATGAATACATCAATATCATTGTTACACCCACTGCTCCTGCTATTAAAAATACTAGACCAATTACTAGAGCTCGCACACACCAATTGAATGACCAGGTACTTCCGTTTCTTGGTAACGATTCTAATGTTCATGAGAATATGACGCTGCCTAAATTGGATACAATTGTGTTGATTACTAATGAAGGGCCTAGAATGGACAAGAGGGATGAACACTAGTGTAGGATCAAGCATGGAGATGAAGGCGCATGTGAAGGGATCTAGAACGACGTTTCTAGTGCGCATTTGAGTACTTTGAAGCCCCCGTGATGACTTACAAGGACATGGGAGAAATATACAAGAGGCTCCATCATAAATTTCATCCATAGCTTATTTTAGGTGCCGCGTCACCTTATTTTTGGGCCAGGCCCATGTAATTTTGAAATACTAAAGTGTAGGTTGTTTTTAGAGTCCGTATGTGTGGGGAAAACATAGTTAGGGTTGGTTTCGGACCCCTTCTCCATGGGGCCACTAAATTCCCCTCTGTCTCTCCATATATACAGCCCTTAGGGCATCATTTAGACTTTGGGTTTTGTTTAGATTAAAGTTCGCCATAGCTGCAACTTCGCATACTTCGTTCGTGTAAAACGACCAGACAAAGACGTCACAGAACCCCACCTTGATCAATAAAGCTTTCCTCTTATATTCACAATATCCAGTTTGCAATCTTAGTTTCTTGCTTGTTCTTTGTTTGCTTGCAGGAAATAGACCCTCGTGGTCAGGTTGATCGTGGTCTGGTGTGGTCAATAACCTCTCGGAGTTTTTTTAGCGATTGGTAAGGCGCGAGGTCCTCGCATGTTCGTAGTCGGAGCGTTGAAGTCTTCTCCACCAAAAACGATAGCCACCATCTCATCGAAAGATGGGTCACCTTTGCCTCTATCAAGTGGTATCAAATTTTCCGGTTGCTCGGTGAGATTTTTTACAGTTTTCCGTAGTTTAGATCGAGTCTATTCTTCATACCTATAGTCCACAAAAAGCCAAAAAAAGTTAGGGTTAGTTCATCAAATCCGAACTAGTTTGAGCCATTGCATAATCTTTTCTGTGTTTGCTTTGTTGAATTTGCGGTTGCATCGTCGTGTCGAGTTGCTGGTCTTAGCGTCTAGTCCTTCAGAGTTTCGAGTTCCTTTCACACGCCACCGCCGCATCAACTTCATCTCTGCTGCCATATACCACCACCACATATCTGCTGCCAATTCGAGTCCATATACGCCACCACATATCCGCCACCATCACGCGAATCCGAGTCCACCTCCAGATTCATCCGCCACCAGTCTGAGTTCCACCAGATTCATCTCCGCCAGCAGTCCGAGTTCCATCAGATTCATCTCCGCCATCAATCCTAGTCCGAGTCCAGTATTTGATCTTTTGTTTTTGAGTTCGAGATCACGCAATATTACGTGTCGTGGCCAAGTCGTACATCCCAACTTCAGAGCCACTCGGAGCAAAAAAGAGAGGAAAAAGTGAAAAAAAATAGAGTGTGCTCCTCCCTTGTTTACGTACAGCACCGTGATTTTGTTAGTGTTCTAGGCTCGCGTCTCTAGTACGGTCTAGCCTAGGACCAGCACAGTGCCATCGTTGAACGTTTCTTCAATGTTAGATCTCTGAATTGATTATTGCTGACATTTTTGCTACCATATCATAAGCCTTCGCAACTCCACATATAACTACATCGTGCTTTTGACACCACCTGGCAATCACTTTGTCCAAGCTTTGAGAGTTTTGACTACAATGGTTGCCGATCACCACTTGCGGCAGGGTAAGAACCGGTAAGAATTTGAGATTGCTTGACGGTTTTGTGACACCCCATCACCACCACCACTTTCTAAGTAGTCTATAGGATCATATTCTTTTATGTTCCTACTTCTGCTAACCATGCCAGGATCACAAGTTGATGAGCTGGATTGGGAGAACATGACGAACAAGGAATTGCATCATAAATTTCAGCAAATGATGAGTGGCCAGGTGGGAGATGTGCTAAACAGATTTGAAGAGGCCATGGAGAAGATAGATGGCATGGAGAAGTTGTTCGAAACAAAGTTGGACAACAAGTTTAATAAATTGCTCACGCGCTTCCACAACCACCACTAGTTGCACCTGTCGCACCTTGTGACGCCCAGATAATCAAGCTATAGTAAAACCCTGTTAGTGATGCCAGATCATCATAATTAAAATTTTGCTAAACCTTAGTCATTTCAAACTTAGCTCAAATACAAATTCAAATGACAAGTCAAGTAATTAAAGTTTTACATGTCGAAACTAAAATGTTCAAATTGTGGGATATAATCATTTGCTAATATTGGTGGTGATCAAACATTTTTATAAAGTATTTAAATTGCCAAAAACATTTAAAATAGTGCCAAAACAACAATGGAAATACTTTTCTAGTTTATGAAAAATCTAAACTAATTTATTTACCTCCAAACTTTCTGTGGCAGTGCTTAAAATTGCAATATGAATAATGGGCAAAACCTCATATTTTATAAAAACTCATTTGTTGTTAGGCTTAAATGCAAAATGGAAGCGAGTAAAGAAAACAGAAATAAAATGAAAACAGAAAGAGTAAAAGGGAAAGAAAAAAGGCCCTCCAGTGCACTTGGGTCAAAGTGCAAAGTGCACAGGCCCAATGCACAGCCCAGCCCACCTAAGGATCACCCCTTACCTCTGTTCACCCGAGGCGGGGTGGCCGCCGCTCAACCGCCCGCGGCCAAGGATGGCAACGGGGTGGCCATCCAGCGGCTCTCCGGCGCCCTCAAGACGCCGACGACTGCCTCATCGCCCCGGAACCCTAGCGCCCCACATCCCCTTCTTCCCCAGGCGCCGCTCTCTCCTTCCCCGCACGAGCCTGAACCACTGCCGCCTTGGTATCCGTCGATCTCGCGGCCACCGTCGCCCCATGCCTCGAGACAGTGCCTAGGAGATGCGCCGTCGTCCACTTCGTCCTTTGTGAGGACCCGTTCGAGCTCTGCGCCTCTCCATCACGGGATCCGCATCGTGTCCTACCTCCGGCCACCATATCTCCGCCGAGCCAATTTGCCCCCCCTACGCTACGGGACCTCGCCGAGCATTGCGTGTGCTCCTCCGGTGAGCTCCTCCGTCGAAGACCCCCTGTCTACGCTATGAATTCATGCCGTAGCTCGCCGTTGCCATTACCATGCCCGTGCCACCGCTGCTCGACTCACCGACGTGGCTACGACCGTCGTGGGCCTCGCTCGACCCCAGCACCGTGCTCGTGGTGCTCCCAGGAGCACGACACACCCTCGCACGCCTCATGTCGTGCCCCATAGTGCCGTAGCTCCCCCCAAGCGCCATCGCCGCTCTTCGTCGCCATTCCGGCCAACTCTGACGACGCCACCGGTCTTGGTCGACGCGCCGTCGTCTGGCCGGTCGAACGCACCCAGCCGCGCTCCGATCCGTGCCCTGTGCACGATTTCCGGCGAGCCCCGTGCATCTCCGCCGCTGGTTAGGTCGCCGCCGGCGCAACTCCGGCTATGCTAACATGTCCAGCCGGGTTAGTTGCTAATGCCCCTAATTAGTTAACCAAGTGTAACTCACCATCGGGCCCCACTGCCCTAATTAAACTTTGGTTTAACTAAATACTAATTAAACTACCTAATGAGCCACTCACATATGGGGCCCTCCCTTTAATTAACACCTACTTAAATTTATCTCTATTAATTAGTCTGTGTGAATGGCAGGTGGGTCCCAACCACTATTCCAGTGGATAAGGCCGGCCCAGTCAGTTGCTGAGTCAGCAACTGGGCCCACCAGTCAGCCTCTGCTGACTGGGTTGTTGACTCAGTCAACTTGCCCCACTATCAGACACACGTGTATCCCCTGGGTACACTCTCTGTTTATCCATAACAATTAAGTTTAATATAGTTTTCGAATTTTATTAATCTGTTAGTTCCAGAAATTCTTTGAAACTTTGAAAATCAATATAAAACAATCCGTAACTCGGATGAAAATAATTTATACATGAAAAATGATCAGAAAAATGAGACGCACCCGAATATGCTACCCACTTACCTGTCAGATGACTCCAGCACTGCAAACATGGAACCTTCCCCTCCGGGTCATCTATCCGGTAATTACCCAAACCGAGGAAATATCCACAAATATTTTTTTCTGCTTCGTCTATAACGTGTAGCACCGCGTTAGGCCACCCCTAGCACCACGTATTGATGTGTTACACTTTGTGATGCTTTTGATTGCTCTGTTATTTATTGTGTGCCCCCTCCGATGCTTCCTTTCCGGTAGACCCTGAGACGATGCCGATGCCACTGTGTCCGACTACGACTATGCTCCCGAAGATACCTTTCGTCTGCAGAGCTTCCAGGCAAGCCCCCCCTGATCAACCCGATATCGCCTATTATTCTCTCTACTGCTTGCATTAGAGTAGTGTAGCATGTTACTGCTTTTGAGTAATCCTATTCTGCTGCATACCCTGACATTGTTGCTACAACTGTTGATACCTTTACCTGCAATCCTAAATGCTTAGTATAGGATGCTAGTATTCCATCAGTGGCCCTACACCCTTTTCCGTATGCCCTTCTATTCTATCGGGCCGTGATCACTTTGGGTGTGATCACGGGTAAATAATACTTACATATGATGCATGATACATGTCGAGGCTAAAGTCGGGTCGGCTCGTTGAGTACCTGCGGTTGATTCACGGATTGGGGCATGAAAGGACATACTTTCCCGAAGGCCCTCTGTGTCGATCTTTATGGCAGAGCGACAAGGCAGGTCACGACCACCTAGGGGACATGTGGGCCTGGCCCTGGTCGTTGTCTGTGATTGTTTCAAAATAACACGCTTAACGAGTTTGGATATTTGATCTGAGTCTGGCCGCTGGCCTATACACACTAACCAGCTACGTGGGAATAGTTATGGGCTCTCGATGTTGTGGTATCAGCCGAAGCCTTCTTGACGTCAGCGACTTAGCGGCGCAAGCTGGCTTGGACCGCGTAACGTAACTTCCTTAGTAATGGAGGTTGCTAGGTCTGCTCACCAGCCGCGTACGCAACATGCAGGTGTGAGATGGGCAATGGGCCCGGACCCCTGCATGCTTAGGACTCAGACCGGCGTGCTGACCTCTCTGCTGTGCTTAGGTAGGGCTGCGACGTGTTGATCTTCCGAGGCCGGGCATGACCTAGGAAAGTGTGTCCAGCCAAATGGGATCAAGAGTGCTGGGTTATGTGGTGCACCCCTGCACGGGAGTTAATCTATTCGAATAGTCGTGTCCCTCAGTAAAAGGACGACCCGGAGTTGTATTCCGACCTCATGACAACTAGAACCTGATAATTGATAAAACACACCCCGATGAGTTCCAGATATAACTCAGTGGTTGCTCTCTCATAGGGTGATGTGCGGGAGGATCACCGGGTAGGATTATGCTATACAATGTTACTTGGTGAACTTACCTTCTACTCTCTTCTACTGCTGCAAGATGGAGGCTGCCAGAAGCGTAGTCTTTGCTAAGATTAGCTACCCCCCTCTTATTCTCGCTTTCTGCAGTTCAGTCCACAGATACTACCCATACCATTTTTACCCTTGCATATTTAGTATAGATCCTTGCTTGCGAGTACTTTGGATGAGTACTCATGGTTGCTTTGCTCCCCCTTTTCCCCCTTCTGTTCCTTCTCCTTGGATGATGCAACCAGATGGTGGAGCCCAGGAGCCAGACGCCACCTACGACGACTCCTACTACACCGGAGGCGCGTACTACTATTCGCAGCCTACCGACAACGACCAGGAGTAGTTTAGGAGCATCCCAGGCAGGAAGCATGCTCGTCTTTGGACCAGTATCCCAGTTTGTGCTAGCCATCTTATGGCAACTTGTTTAACTTTATGTCTGTACTCAGATATTTATTGCTTCCACTGACTTGTCTATGATCGAGCACTTGTATTTGAGCCCTCGAGGCCCCTGGCTTGTAATATGAAGCTTGTATGACTTATTTTACTTTTAGAGTTGTGTTGTGATATCTTCCAGTGAGTCCCTGATCTTGGTCGTACACATTTGCGTGCAAGATTAGTGTATGGACAAATCGGGGGTGTTACAAGTTGGTATCAGAGCCGACTGCCTGTAGGAATCCTCCTTTCCAACTCCTTGGCCGAAGTTGAGTCTAGTCGTTGAAAAGCGTTTACTAACATGACTGTGTGGCTTACGGGCCCACCTCACCATTGTGTGGTATCAGGATCTTTTATTTCTCGTCTATACTCTGGGACTCTGATCTCTCTTCAACTCGGGTTAAATGATTCTGCTAAAATCTAACTTTAGGTTCTCGAAAATGCTTTTGCCCAGAGAGCCCCTCACTTTAGATGATCGCTTACTGCACCAGAAGATTCCGAAGATACTCTCTGATGTTCTCTTGAGGCTTTGTGCCCATTGCTTTTGCAATTCCCTACCATCGAAATATCCCTATGGATAAATACTTACACATGTTGCTCTTACAAATATTCCCAATAGCACTTATTATTACAAGATTCCCTGAAATACTTTCTGATATTCCGAGAATCTTTTGTGCTTACTGCTTTGCAGCTCTTTTCCGCATGAAAACACCTGCGAGTAATACCTCACACTTATCGAGGATTCGTTGATCCCTTGTTGTTCATGTGTTTCACATAATACTTTGTAATGCAAGATCGATCTTCCGAAATCCTCGATAACCTATTGATCCCGAGTTACTTGCCTTCCTGCATTATGGTTAATTCAATATTTCTCGCAACCTTTGTTGACATCATTTGTCACTATCATTTTGAGTCCCTTGGTTCAATATTTTGCGAATGCCCGCAATCCTCAATAAGATCCTAGAATTCATCCTTCCAGCTCAGACATCATTTTAAACACGAGCTGGATCTCGACCAATCAAATTGCCATCGATTATTCCCCTATGCCTACTCGATTCATTCATCCTTAATCAGAGAGTTTACTTTTGATCCCTTGAATTGGAAATCATATTTCTTTTGCTTTTGAGTTAGTTGCTTCTATAATCCAATGCCATCGCATTGTTTCTTCCGCTGGTTGTGTGCCGATGATGACATCAGCTCCGCTATGAACCATCAGATGCTTTGTTGAAATATCATCCGACAGTGTCCTTCGTATACAAAAACCTCGAGAAGTTCTTTCCCTGATGCATAATACCTTCGGTAAATTGTATCCTCTGCTTTTGTCAACCATGCTATACTATCAAGCTTGTCTTATTTCCTAAGATGCCCATAAGGGTTGAACCTATGCCTTCCCAGATTCGGGTACACCCGAGAGCTATCATGGGTCATACTTATCTGGTGTTGCACCAGGTAAAACTTTCAACAACTAATGACATTTTTGAAAAACAAGAAGTGAATGGAAGGTTATACATTGGGGACGTGGGAGTCGACCTTGTACTTTGTGTTCATGCCCATGGACACGATGCAGATCTTATCATGGAAGCTTCTCGTTGAAATAATTATCCCCTTGATATAAGATCATCTTATATATGGGATCTGGCCTTTTGCAATCGTGGTTCCGACCATGCTCTCCTTTAAATACCATTTCTTGGACAAGTTAAACCACCTGTCCTCTATTGATCAATGCACCTGTCGAACCTCTATTATGATCTACCATCGAGTATTACCCCGTGGTATCTCAATAATGTCACATAACCATATTACTTCTTATGAGTTCTTCTTCAAGTATTACTTCTCACCGATTCCAATTCTCCCCGGGTTCTGAGTTGTTAGACACTCAAGGACACCAATAAGTGAATCAATTTCGCACTCCGATTCAATAACTCTAAGTAATCTCCATTGCTTATGAGTTGATTAATTCTTCAAGTCATATCTAGCCTGATTGGCTATATCATTATCGTGCATCTTTTCAACTGTGCTACCTGGTCCTTCTTCCCGGAGCACAATTTTAGGCAATGAGCTAAGCTTACGCCGATCCTCCTCGACATATCATTTCGCCTAGAACAACTAGCTTGATTTCTAGTTTGTGTCATACTCGTGGTTCCAATAACCTTTCGGTTCATCATTCCTTTCACTCGATGTCATCGCCGATCGATTACATCTTCATGAAATATCTCAACAATTGTGTCGTAATCATCATCAACATTCTCAGCTCTTCCAGGATATCAATAGAATTCGTGATTAGAAATACCATCCTTGCCCCTCGATAATTTGTGTTATCATCGACAACATTCTCGCATTCCCCAACACAAACTAGTTCATGTTTTAAGTTGTATCTCGATTTCCTTGCTATCTAGCTTATATTGTGTTCTACTTTGAAATATTACCATCTGTAGGTCGAGAATGTTGTGAGAAATGTTCCATCTCTTGAGAACTCTTAGCATAGTAATACTTCTCGCCATCTTCGTTCGTTTCTTGGTCCCCGTGTTGATTCTAACCGCGATACCAACAAGTGAACGGTGTTGTTTGGATTATGTACTTCTAGCAACCCTATTGCTTTGAAGTTAATGATCGACAATTCATTCTTAGACTATTGGTTATTGAATCACCATTCTAGCACTTATCGTGCTACCTAAGCCCATATTTTGGGTGCACCTTTCAACCAATGTTTATTTGTGTATGTTTTCCTCGAGCATACGATGTTATATCATTTGATCTGACGAATGTTATCTCCATGTTCACATAGTTGTGGGAATCTATCTTTTCGAAATCTCGAGGAATTTTCGCTGAGTCCATTAGCCACCCTCATCCTCTCCTTGGTTTAATAATGAACCCTTGTTTCAGAACTCGCTCCCATAGTTCATTTCCTGATAATCTTACAATATCATCTCGACAATTTGTGTTGCACCTTTTCTTCCCAGACATCCTAAGTCTGGGGTACCCTAACACCAACCAGAACTAAATCTCGGTCAGATATGATGGTTGGAACATCTTTCTAAGAGTTATAACATTGGTCTTTGTATGACCCGGTAAGGTGATGTCATGTCTAGCACACCTGACCGGAGGACCTATTGTTATGGTTTTGTTCGTAGCAAGGTTAACCATTCTTCCACGAGGAAATTGTAAGACTTATTCTATAAGTTGTTCTTGATGAATACTTTGTGTATCCCGAGTCCGACCTTTGATTGAAGACCATGTCAATGCTATCTCGAAGCATGTCGGTGGTACTCCGATCTTCTATAAGAGCATTTGAAGCATAATGCTAAATTTTAGTTTATCAAGTATTCAAACACCGTTAATGGGATAATGTCATGAAATTCCTCTCCCCTTACCTAAATGGTTTTCTACTTTCTATCTTGTCATGGATATCATGCTTTGCTTGTCCTTGGGAAGGATATACCCTTGAAATATGTGTTTAAACACATTTTCCTTTCCATTGTTCTGTTTAATTTGATGATCACATCTTCCTTTCCATTGGTTTGTTTAACCTTTCTTGTGGTCTATATGATCTAAGCAGTAATAATTCACTTCTTATGTATACACCTCGGACTACAACTCTGTCAATGAGACCCTATTACTACTGTTGATGACATTCTGGTAACCGTCGGTGGATGAGAACTTTGCCTATTGGTCCGCCTCGTTCAAAGAACAGGAAAATGGTTCTCTTCGTCCCTCGCCTTTGGTACCGATGTTGTTGCCGACATAACCGACAGGCTTTCCTCTGACATGCCTTGCTTACATGATCGTACAAGACATCACCGCCCTTCCTACTTTTAACCCACATGATGGGCCCATAACTGACAGTTCCACATGATTGAAACCTGAATCTCTTGTACACCCCCTGTTCCCAAAGTTATTACTCGTGTGTGGCCTCGTATGTAATTCACGAGCCACCTTTCGATGAGATCATCAATTATGGTATGAGACACAATATTTATTCCCATTTCTCTTAACCCTTTCACACTCTGTTTTCAGGCAATGAACGATTGCCTATCCGCTCGAAACTTCTTTTTGCATCGTCTTACTTGCTCTCAATATTCTCTTAAGTTTCAATTTGAGAGTTACTTCTGCCACCTTCCCCGATGATATCGACCAGATAGTCGACCTTGCAGAGAAAAATGAAGATGTCAGCAAAAGGGATCAACATCTTGAGAAGAGCAACCCCGAACAAAAAGATCCGTTAGAGTTTCGTAACCAATGCCTTCCCCGTAGCTCTACCTCTTAAATCCCGGGACGAGATTTCTTATAGTGGAGGAGAATTGTGACGCCCGGATAATAAAGCCCTATTAGTGATGCCAAATCATCATAACTAAAATTTTGCTAAACCTTAGTTATTTCAAACTTAGCTCAAATACGAATTCAAATGACAAGTCAAGTAATTAAAGTTTTTACATGTCGAAACTCAAATGTTCAAATTGGGGGATATAATCATTTGCTAATATTGGTGGTGATCCAAAAAATTTATAAAGCATTTCAATTCCCAAAAAATATTTAAAACTATGCCAAAACAACAATGGAAATACTTTCTAGTTTATAAAAAATCCAAACTACTTTATTTACCTCCAAACATTCTGTGGCAGTGCTTAAAATTGCAATATGAATAATGGGCCAAACCTCATATTTTACAAAAACTCATTTGCTGTCTGGCTTAAATGCAAAATGGAAGCAAATAAAGAAAATGGAAACAGAAAGAGTAAAAGGGAAAGAAAAAAAGGCCCTCCTGTGCACTTGGGCCGAAGTGCACAGTGCACAGGCCCAATGCACAGCCCAGCCCACCTAAAGGTCACCCCTTACCTCTGTTCACCCGAGGCGGGGTGGCCGCCGCTCAACCGCCCGCGGCCAAGGATGGCCACGGAGCAGCCATCTAGCGGTTCTCCGGCGCCCTCAAGACGCCGACGACCGCCTCAGCGCCCCGGAACCCTAGCGCCCCAGATCCCCTTCTTCCCCAGGTGCCGCTCTCTCGTTCCCCGCACGAGGCCGAACCACTGTCGCCTTGGTCTCCATCAATCTCGCGGCCACCTTCACCCGCATGCCTCGAGACCGTGCCTAGGAGATGCGTCGTCGTCCACTTCGTCCTTTGCGAGGACCCGTTCGAGCTCTGCACCTCTCCATCGCGGGATCCACATTGTTTCCTACCTCCGGCCAACGGAGCTCTGTCGAGCCGATTTGCCGCCCCCTGCGCTCCGGGACCTCGCCGAGCATCGCGTGTGCTCCTCCGGTGAGCTCCTCCACGGAAGACCCCTGTCTGCGCCGTGAATTTGTGTCGTAGCTCGCCGTTGCCATTACCGTGCCCGTGACACCGCCGCTCGATTCACCGACATGGCTACGACCATCGTGGGCCTCGCCCGACCCTAGCACTGTGCTCCTGGTACTCCCAGGAGCGCGACGCACCTTCGCCCGCCTCACCTCGTGCCCCGTAGCGCCGTAGCTCCCCCCCTCGAGCGCCACCGCCGCTCTTCGTCCCCATTCCGGCCAGCTCCGGCCAACTTCGACGACGCCATCGGTCCAGGTCGACGCGCCGTCGTCTGGCCGTTCAAACGCACCCAATCGCGCTTCAATCTGTGCCTTGTGCACGATTTCCGGCGAGACCCGTGTATTTCCGCTGCTGGTTAGGTCGCCACCGGCGCAACTCCAGTGATCCTGACATGTCCAGCCGGGTTAGTTGCTAATGCCCCTAATTAGTTAACCCAGTGTGACTGACCATCGGGCCCCACTGCCCTAATTAAACTTTGGTTCAACTAAATACGAATTAAACTACCTAATGACCACTGACATATGGGGCCCTTCCTTTAATTAACACCTAGTTAAATTTATGTCTATTAATTAGTCTATGTGAATGACAGGTAGGTCCCAACCACTATTCCAGTGGATAAGGCCGACCCAGTCAGCTACTGAGTCAGCAACTGGGCCCACCAGCCAGCCTCTGCTGACTGGGTTGTTGACTCAGTCAACTGGCCCCACTATCAGACACACGTGTATCCCCTGGGTACACTCTCTGTGTATCCATAGCAATTAAGTTTACTAAATTTTTCGAATTATATTAATCTGTTAATTCTAGAAATTCTTTAAAACTTTGAAAATCAATATAAAATAATCCATAACTAGGATGAAAATAATTTATACATGAAAAATGATCAGAAAAATGAGACACACCCGAATATGCTACCCACTTACCTGTCAGATGCATCCAGCACTGCAAACGTGGAACCTTTCCCTCTGCATCGTCTATCCAGTAATTACCCAAACCGAGGAAATATCCACAGATATTTTTCCGCTCCGGCTGTAACGTGTAGCACCGCGTTAGGCCACCCCTAGCACCACATATTAATGTGTTATGCTTCGTGATGCTTTTGATTGCTTTGTTATTTATTGTGTTCCCCCCTCCATTACTTCTTTTCTGGTAGACCCCGAGACGATGTCGATGCCATTGTGTCCGACTACGACTACGCTCCCGATGATTCCTTTCGTCTGCAGAGCTTCCAGGCAAGCCCTCCCCCTTGATCAACCCGATATCGCCTATTCTTCTCTCTACTGCTTGCATTTGAGTAGTGTAGCATGTTACTACTTTCGAGTAATCCTATTCTGCTGCATAGCCTCACATTGTTGCTACAACTGTTGATACCTTTACCTGCAATCCTAAATGCTTAGTATAGGATGCTACTATTCCATCAGTGGCCCTACACCCTTGTCCGTCTGCCCTGCTATTCTATCGGGTCGTGATTACTTTGGGTGTGATCACAGGTAAATACTACTTACATATGATACATGATACATGTTGAGGCTAAAGTCGGGTCGGCTCGTTGAGTACTCGCGGTTGATTCACAGATTGGGGGCTGAAAGGACATACTGTGTGGATCTTTATGGCGGAGCGACAGGGCAGGTCACGACCACCTAGGAGACAGGTGGGCCTGGCCCTGGTCGTTGTGCATGATTGTTTCAAAATAACACGCTTAACGAGTTTGGATACTTGATGTGAGTCTGGCCACTGGCCTATATGCACTAACCAGCTATGTGGGAATAATTATGGGCTCTCGACGTCGTGGTATCAGCCGAAGCCTTCTTGACGTCAGCGACTTAGCGGCGCGCGCTGGGTTGAACCGCGTAACGTAACTTCCTTAGTAATGGAGGTTGCTAGGTCTGCTCACCGGCCGCGTACGCAAAGTGTAGGTGTGCAATGGACGATGGGCCCGGACCCCTGTGCGCTTAGGACTTAGACCGACGTGCTGACCTCTCTGCTGTGTTTAGGTAGGGCTACAACGTGTTGATCTTCCGAGGCCGGGCATGACCCAGGAAAGTGTGTCCGACCAAATGGGATCGAGTGTGCTTGGTTATGTGGTGCACCCCTGCATTGAAGTTAATATATTCGAATAGTCGTGTCCCTCGGTAAAAGGATGGCCCGGAGTTGTATTCCGACCTCATGACAACTAGAACCGGATACTTGATAAAACACACCCAGATGAGTTCCCGATATAACTCGATGGTTGCTCTCTCACAGGGTTATGTGCGGGAGGATCACCGGGTAGGATTATGCTATACAATGTTACTTGGTGAACTTACCTTCTACTCTCTTCTAATGCTGCAAGATGGAGGCTGCCAGAAGCATAGTCTTCGCTAAGATTAGCTATCCCCCCCTCTTATTCTCGCTTTCTGCAGTTCAGTCCACAGATACTACCCATACTATTGTTACCCTTGCATATGTAGTATAGATCCTTGCTTGCGAGTACTTTGGATGAGTACTCATGGTTGCTTTGCTCCCCCTTTCCCCCCTTCTATTCCTTCTGCTTGGATGATGCAACCAGATGGTGGAGCCCCGGAGCCAGACGCCACCTACGAGGACTCCTACTATGCCAGAGGCGCCTACTACTATGTGCAGCCTACCGACGCCGACCAGGAGTAGTTTAGGAGGATCCTAGGCAGGAGGCTGCTCCTCTTTCGATCTGTATCCCAGTTTGTGCGAGCCATCTTATGGCAACTTGTTTAACTTTATGTCTGTACTAAGATATTTGTTGCTTCCGCTGACTTGTCTATGATCAAGCACTTGTATTCGAGCCCTCGAGGCCCCTGGCGTGTAATATGAAGCTTGTATGACTTATTTTACTTTTAGAGTTGTGTTGTGATATCTTCCAGTAAGTCCTTGATCTTGGTTGTACACACTTGCGAGCATGATTAATGTACGGACAAATCGGGGGTGTTACACACCTCTACAACGACAACAATAACGCCCACTTCCGAATGAGTTCGGACGAGTGAAGCGTATTCCTCTTGAGCATGGCCAAACTTCTGTTGCTGTTGTACCTACTATTGATGCTTCATTGGCTCCTACTGCTGCTGCTACCGAGGACGATGACATTTATGAGGGTGATTACGAGGATGAGGTTGATCAAAATCTGAACTACGTGCAACCACCAGCACCACAACCACCAGGCCGTCCACATGCAAATAATCGCAATGGTAGGGCTGCACCACCCCCTCAGGTATGAGATCATGACCATCTCCCTAAACTAAAATTGAATATTCCACCATTTGAGGGTAGATATTTTCCTATTATATATCTTACTTGGGAGTTAGAAATCGAACAACCTTTTACATGTTTAGAATATCCCGAGGAAAGACGTGTTGCTGCTGCTCTTTGTGATTTCACTAGTTTTGCTTGTGTGTGTGGTGGTCTGACCATCGTAGATTATATCCGAATAATATTCCAACTACTCAGGCTGCTTCAAAAACTGCTATGGGTACTCGTTGGGTTCCACCATATTATCAACGTGAATTACTACAAAACTTGCTGCGTTTAAGACAAGGAAACAATTATGTAGAAGAATATTATCAACAATTACAAACTGGCATGATTAGATGTGGTATTGTTGAGGAGAATGAAGTTATGCTTGCACGTTTTATGGGTGTCTTAAATAGAGAGATTCAGACCATTGTAGAGTAAAAGGTGTATAATAATATCACTCATTTATTCCATCTTGCTTGCAAAGCTGAACGTGAAGCTGGCTCCGGGAATGGCGCACCCACCCACCCACCCTCCCTCTCGCCCGTGACTTAGGCTCCCAGGCGATCTACCAACCCCGCCGGTGACTCCTAGATCTTCTCCGCTCATCGGCTCCAGTGTCCTCCGATCTATACGTCTATACCCATCTCCTATGGGTTCCTCCCGTGGATCAACGCTGGGTCTGGACTTTTCGGAGGGCTTGAACTTTGCATCTAGGGTTTTCAACGCTTGTGGACAACCAATACATCCATCGGATGACACACACCATTTTCTTATGGTGGTGTCTTTCAGCAGGCATATCTTTCGTCTTAATGAGGACTCAGTGGCGGCTGCACTAGAATCAGCCCTTGGAGGTTCTGCCATCGATCTCATGGTCTCTCATATCAATGACAAGGTATTTTCGTTCTGTGTTTCCTGCAAGAAAGTTGGACTATGTATTCTGCAGCTGCGTTCTTTTGCTTGCATGCATTTCAAATGCTTTTTCCATCTCTGGGGCCATGGAGGCCCTAACAGGCGTCGGGAATTTGAGATCTGGAAGAAAGAGTGTGATGCAGAATGGATCATTGTTAGTCCATCTAAAAAGCGGGCTACTCTTGGTATCCTTGCTATGCATAAGCCCCCCGCTAAGTCATCCCTACGTTCGGGTTCTTCTTCGAGGAGAAAGATCTCGTTTGCCACTTTTCAGCAATACCCAGCTTGTCGGGGCTATAGGTATCCTGCTACACAAATCTGTGTTGATACTGTTGCTGAGGCCGGTTATGATATTAACCCTCGTGAACGTGTTATTATCACCTCGCCGCCGGTGACCAATCTCCAGTGGACGGTGGCTACGCCGCCTATCTCTTTTGGAACTATCAACGTTCCGGCGAAAATCACGTCCGTCATTTCAGGATCGGATCAATCTGCACCGGTTCAGGATTTTCTTGCTCCCCAAGTTTCGGCCACATCATCTCGGGTCTCACCACCCTCGGCCCAGCTTATTCCCTCAGCCTAGCAGGAGGTTTTGGAATCGGGCGCTCAGCTGGCCCACGAGTCTTCGGTGGCCCTTTTGGACCCCAGTTCCGCTGCTTATACCGCTGCTTCTTTGGAGAATAATACCCAGATCTCTTTGGATAATAATTGTCTTTCTGTTACAGATGATGATTTCATTAATGATATGGTATTACAAGTCTGGAAGTGCAGGAACTGTCTCTCGATGAAACACGTAAAGGTCTCGTGTACTAATCAGATACGTTGTCGAAAGTGTTTCCGCCTGGGTCATAGGGCTAAAAGTTGTTCTGACTCTGCACCTTCACCACCAACCACTCCCCTGCCACCTCCACCACCCGCCATGGCCAACTTCGAGCTCGACCCCATGGATTTCCTCCCGCAGGGTTTCGACATCATCGACGGAGGTCCCTTGAGGCTCCCACGAGCTTTCTTCTCGCCGGCGGTTGCACCTGATCGGCAAAACGAAGCTTTCGCAGTTGCCATTGTCGAGCCTGCCCCTCTTCAAGCTGAGGTTTCTCTTTTCTGCAACTTAGTCAGTGATTTCGTTGTCAACAACCTTGGGCGTGCAGTTCTGGATGTCCAACCTTGGATTCAGGGGGTTGGACTTTTTCGCTTCCGCAGCGCTGTCGCTAGGCAGACCTTAGTAGATCACCCACCCTTTGATCTTGGCAATGATCGCTTTGTCCGTTTCATACCTCATGATGAGGGTATTAACTACCGTGCTGTCCAAGGTTTTCGCCGGGGTTGGATCATGCTAGTTGGAATTCCGCTGGACTATAGAAGAACTGCCTATATTGCAGATGCCATCGGTTCTTTTGGCCGATTCCATTACTGGCACCAGGAGGATCCAGTCCTTGCTCGCACTTTGGCGTATGTGTCTTTCCCTGCGCCCTCGCTAGTGCCGCGCGATATTTTTTATCGGGAATATTCTGATTTCGGCGGCGCCCGAATCTCTTGGACTGCACCAGTTTACATCCTATCTGCGGACTTTGCTGATGTCTTACCTGCTGATGAAGATCCAATGCCAGCCAATGGTAATCCTCATCCTCTTCCGGGCCAGATGATGTTTGATAATCATAACTGGGTCCTGCCTGAATTTCCTGAGCTTGGTTGGAATGATGTGCCGCCCCCAGCTAATGAGCAGCACAATGGCTTCCAGCATCAACCTGTGGACAACTTGGAGCAAGTGCAAGACAACCAGCCTGAAGAGGAACCTTCTCAGGAATCCATGGTCCTTCAGTTGTCTGAGGATTCGATTAACAATGATGATATTGTTGCTGATGTTGCGGTGATTCAGCCTCCCCTTCAGATTGGGATGATTCTGACACTTTTCGGGCCTGAATTACCCCCCTGTCTTCAGTGGCAGCGCAGTTTTGAGCGTTTGATGCCGCTCATGTGGGTCTCTGAGATACCCAGATCTGTCCCTCATTAGGAGTTTCCGTCATTTGCTTTGTCTCTTAACCTCTGGGATTTCAACTGCACTCTATCAGGCTTCGAGATCTCTCTGAAGACGGACAGCAGCTCCGATCTGGTTTGCCCTGCTAAGCGGCCTGTGGCTCGAGCATTATGCTTTGATGATATCTCTAATCCTGTGACAGAAGCCTTTCAATTTTCTGCCAAGCTGCCTAGGAAGCGAGGGCGCAAGGCGGCCACGCCTATCGTGGTCTCTGAAGTTCGCCGCAGTGCCCGGCTCTCTGCTCTAAAGGGAGGTTTTCGGTAGGCCTCTTTACCCGAAGATCTGCGTCTGCACTCCTCTGCCCCGAAGAAGCGCAAGACCAAGGCGTCTGCGCATGACCCGCAACTTCCTCCGCTCAGCTCGATTGAGGATCTTCAGCGCATAGGCACTCGTCTTCGGATTGCACAGGAGAAGATATCCAAGGAGAAGCTTACAGCGGATCCTTCTGTGACCAGCAGCAAGAGCTCTAATGATTAGTAAACTTTTCAGAAGGCTGGGTTTATGGCGTACCCCTCAAATCGTCATCTATCTTAGTTTTCTTGTTTTTGTGATGAATTTTATGGCCCGGATATGTACTATGCTTGACTATGGATCACTGCGTGATGCATTGTGCTACTGCTATCTATATGTTTCCTATGAATCCAAACCTTTGTAGAGCTTGGAAGGTTCTCTGCTGGAATGTTCGGGGACTCAACTCCGAGGCGCGTCAACTTGCTGTCAAGCAAAAGATTGACGAGAGTGGTTGCTCGATAATTTGCCTTCAGGAAACCAAGTGCATGCATATTGACCATCGTTTTCTTCGTAAGTTCTGTCCACGACGTTTCGACAACTTTGTTAATGTTCCTTCTGATGGGGCCTCTGGTGGTATTGTGATCATCTGGAATTCTTCTTTCTTCACTGCCAAGCTCATTGTGGCAAAATCTTTTGGTATCGTGGTGGAATTCCACTCCGCTCACACGTCTGAACTTTGGACGCTTGGGACAGTTTACGGACCGTGTCAGGGTCCTGCCCGTGATGATTTCGTACAATGGCTTTACAACCTCAACATTAATGCGGATGATAAATGGCTTCTCTTGGGAGACTTTAACTTCATGCGATCTTTGGAGAATCGAAACCTTCCAGGGGGCAATGTAAACGATATGTTCTTGTTCAATGAAATAATTGGGCACCTCGGCCTCATTGAACTACCGATAAAAGGCAGACAATTCACATGGTCTAATATGCAAACACAACCCCTGCTTGAACAATTGGATTGGTTCTTCACATCAGTTGCATGGACGCATGACCATCCCAATACTTTGGTCTACCCCCTTGCTCGTACTGCCTCGGATCATGTGCCTTGTGTGGTTTCTATTGCCACGTGCATTCCCAAGGCCAAAATTTTCCGTTTTGAGAACTACTGGATTGATCTACCTGGTTTTTTCGAATGTGTCTCCACCGTGTGGCACAGAGATTTCCCACAGGTTAATATCGCTTCCAGGATTTCGGCGAAATTTAAAGCTCTCCGCTATGCCCTGAAGCAATGGCATCTTAGTCTGGCTAAGGTGAAGGCCCTCATTACTGACTGCAACAAGGTTATCCTCTTTTTTGATCAACTTGAGGAGTGTCAGCCTTTGAGTTGGCCTGAAACAAACTTTCCGCGCATTGTTAAGTCCCATCTTGCGGATATTTTGCACATGCAGTACATTTATTGGAAGCAGCGTTGCACCATCAGATCAATTAAAGTTGGTGAGGAGAATTCTAAATTCTTCCATGCAATGGCAACGGAGAGATATCGCAAGAACACTATTTCATCTCTCAGAGATGCGGCGGGCGAGATGATTTCTGACCACCAACAACTTGCTACTATGTTCTGGGCTGATTTCAAGCAGCGAATGGGCCATGCTAAAGGAATTCAAATGGAATTTGATCTTGCCTCACTTATTGTCAAGGTCGATGGGCTTGAGGCTTTGTCCCGGCCTTTTTCAGATAAAGAAGTTGAGGATGTGATCAAACATATGCCTTCTGATCGTGCTCCGGGACCCGATGGTTTCACAGGGCTGTTTCTGAAGAAGTGTTGGCCCATTCTGAAACATGATTTCCTATCACTTGTCAGGGGTTTCTATGAGGGCTCATGTGATCTAGAATGTTTGAACTCTTCCCTCATTACCCTCATTCCCAAGAAGTTAAGCCCTGAGGTGGTAGGGGATTTTCGGCCAATATCATTGACTAACACCTGTTTAAAGTTTCTCACGAAACTGTTAGCTAACAGACTCCAACAGGTGATCCTCCGATGTATCCATAAAAATCAGTATGGTTTTCTTCGATGCCGATCAATCCAGGACTGTTTAGCTTGGTGTTTTGAGTACATACACCAGTGCAAAGCTTCCAAACGACCTATAGTCCTCCTCAAGCTAGACTTCACAAAGGCTTTTGATACGCTGGAGCATGCTACCATTCTTCAGATGTTACACTATAAGGGATTTGATGAGCATTGGTCTAGCTGGGTAGATGCACTGTTATCATCTAGCTCTTCTTCGGTGCTTCTCAATGGAGTCCCTGGTCAACATTTTCACTGTCGAACTGGGGTGCGTCAAGGTGACCCTCTATCCCCGTTACTGTTCGTCATTGCGGTGAACCTTCTTCAATCGGTGGTTAATGATATGTGTGCTCGCAACATTCTTCGAATGCCAATCCCTACTGGCTCCAATGATTATCCAATTGTCCAATACGCTGATGACACACTGATCATCCTTCGGGCTGCTGATGATCAAATCATTGCTCTTAAGCAGATGCTTCAAAAGTTTGCCCGAGCCACCGGGCTCTGCGTCAACTTCATCAAATCATCGTTGATACCTCTAAACTTGTCTGCTGAGGAAGGCTCTCGCATTGCTCCTCTCCTAGGCTGTGAGGTGGGCACCCTACCCTTCACATATCTCGGCCTACCTATGGGCACATCTAGACCTACCGTGGCGGAGCTATCGCCACTTGTAGATCGTCTGGAGCGGAGGCTTTCTGTCTCCTCCTGTTTGCTGAATCAGGGCAGCCGTCTTCATCTGCTGCAATCCGTTTTAGCTTCCATGCCTATATACTTCCTGTGCTCTTTATCTCTACCAAAAGGCATTCTCAAGCAGCTCGAAAGAATCATGCGCCAATGCCTCTGGAGGGGCAACTCGGAGACCCCACGTCAATCTCTAGCTGCCTGGGACCTTATATGCCGACCCAAGAAGTATGGTGGTCTTGGAGTTACACATCTGGGAATTCAAAACGAGGCTTTACTCATGAAGCATCTACACAAGTTTTTCAACAAACTTGATATACCTTGGGTTCAATTGATCTGGGACTCTTATTATGTTTCTTCATCACCTCAGGCCACTCGCAGCTGTGGCTCTTTCTGGTGGAGGGATATCCTCAAGCTCTATGATCAGTTCTGCTCTCTCGCCGTCCCGCAAGTTCACTCAGGAGACACTGTGTTGTTTTGGGTTGATAAATGGCATATTGATAATAGGGTTATTTCACTACGGACCAGACTACCACATCTCTACTCCTTTGTGCTTAATGACCTCATCACTGTCAAGGACTTCTTTCATGCACCGACTGAGGCCCAGAACTTTCATTTACCTTTGTCCATTGAAGCCTATCAGGAGCTACAGCAACTGCAGTCTATGCTGGCTACCCTGCAGCTTGATCCATCAACCCATGATACCTGGCAATGGCCCTCTAAATCAGGCACCTTCCATTCCAAAGTGTACTATGACTTCATGTTCTCTCATATAGTGGTCGACCCCATCTTCAAATGGATCTGGAAATGTTCCTGCACACTAAAGATTAAAGTTTTTGGCTGGTTGTTGTTGATGGATCGCCTCAACACAAGAGATATGATGCAACGAAGGCATTGGCATATCGATGACGCCAACTGTGCTTTATGCCTTCTCCCTCAACTTGAGGACCGGGGACATCTTTTCTTTGTCTGCAACTTTAGTCAGCGAGTTTGGAACTATCTTGGTATCTCTTGGACATCTGAAGGTCATCCATCCACATACTCCATGGCTTTGGCAGCGCGTCAGGATTTCGGTCAACCTTTCTTCACTGAGGTAGTCTTCACTGCCACTTGGAATATCTGGACTCAGAGGAATGGCAAAGTTTTCAGAAATGAGCAACCCAGCTTCAGATCCTGGAAACGAAATTTTGTTTATGATATTTCTCTACTTGCTCATAGAATTAAATGTAAGTATAGAGATAAGCTCCTCTCTTGGATAGCCTCCCTCCAGTAGATTAGATGTAAGTAATCTCCTCCCTTGTACATACTTAGGAACCTTGTAACTTTCACCCTCTCTGGGTCTTTAAATTAATAAAGCACTGTGAGGCTGTTGCCTTGCAGTATATAGTCAAAAAAAAGCTGAACGTGAAGTGCAAGATCGACATGCATTGGCGCGGACTAACTTTTCTGCAGGTCGACCTTCATCATGGACACCACGTGCATCTTCCACTTCCACATATTTTGCTGCACCAGCACCTTCGTTAGTTACCACCTCTAGCCATGATACAAGAAAGCAGGCACAATCACCACTATCTGCCAAGAGCACACCCACCAGGCCTGCATAGAGCTCCTCTTCATCCATGGCATCAACAGGGCACACAAGTGATAGTATTTGTTGTCGTTGTAAGGGAAGAGTTCATTTTGCGAGGGAGTGCAAATCTCAGCGTGTCATGATTGCTACCGAGGATGGTGGGTATGAGTCCGCTAGTGACTATGATGAGGAAACTTTGGCTCTTATTACACGTGAAGAACAAATTGGAGATGATTCTGAACAAGAGACACATTACATGACTGCTGACGACGCTGACAGGTATGACTGTTTAGTTGCTCAACATGTTTTGAGTGTGCAGATCACACAAGCTGAGAAAAACCAGAGGCACAATTTGTTCCATACAAAGGGAGTTGTGAAGGAATGTTCTGTCACGTCATCATAGATGGAGGGAGCTGCAACAATTTGGCTAGCATGGAGATGGTGGAGAAGCTGTCTCTCACCACAAGAACACATCCACATCCTTACTACATCCAATGGTTCAACAACAGCGCCAAGGTTAAGGTAACATGTACTGTTCGCGTGCATTTTAGTATAGCTACATATGCTGATTATGTTGATTGTGATGTCGTACCCATGCAAGCATGTTCCTTATTAATTGGTAAACCATCGCAATTTGATAAAAAATATGTACACCATGGTAGAAACAATGAGTATACACTTGTTCAGAAGGATAAACATATTACTTTGCTTCCTATGACTCCTGATTCAATTTTGAAAGATGATATTCATCGATCTAGTAAAGCAAAACAGTAGCAAAATAAGAGTGAAAATTAGATTGTAGCAAACAAATTTGATCAACAAATGAAGCATAATTACAAACCATCATCTCATGTTGCCTCTGAATTAAATTGAAAAGTGGATGTTTACTTATGACCAAATCTGATATTGATGATCTAGATTTCATCAAATCTGTTTTCTATCCTGTTGTGTGCAAAGAGGCATTATTTTCATTCGAGGACGTGCCTTCCTCTTTGCCTCCTACTTTCACTAACATTTTGTAGGAGTTCACTGACGTCTTTCCACAAGACGTACCACTGGGATCTATTCGAGGGATTGAGCATCAGATCGACTTAATTCCCGGTGCATCGCTACCCAACCGTGCACCATACCATACCAACCCGAAGGAGACGAAGGATATTATGCGTCAAGTACAAGAGCTACTAGATAAACGTTATATACACGACTCCCTTAGTCATTGTGCTTCCCCTATTATTCTAGTGCCGAAAAAGGATGGTACATCGCGTATGTGTGTTGATTGTAGAGGCATCAATAATATTACTATTCATTATCCTCATCCTATTCCTAGGCTATATGATATACTTGATGAATTAAGTGGCTCTACTATTTTGTCCAAAGTTTATTTACATAGTGGATACCATCAAATTCGTATGAAAGTGGGAGACGAATGGAAAACTGCATTTAAAACTAAGTTTGGATTATATGAGTGGTTAATCATGCCGTTTGGGTTAACTAATGCACCTAGTACTTTCATGAGATTAATGAATGAAGGTTTACATGCTTTCATTGGATGATTAGTGGTAGTTTACTTTGATGATATACTGATTTATAGCATATCTTTGGAGGAACATTTGGAACATTTACGTGATGTTTTTATTGCTCTACGTGATGCATGTTTGTTTGGTAACCTTGTAAAGTGCACCTTTTGCACCGACCGAGTATCTTTTCTTGGCTATGTTGTTACTCCACAGGGAATTGAAGTTGATTAAGCCAAGATTGATGCTATTGAGAGTTGGCCGCAGCCCAAAACGGTCACACAAGTGAGGAGTTTTCTTGGACTTGCTAGTTTTTATAGGCGTTTAGTGAGAGATTTCAGCACCATTGCTGCACCTCTCAATGAGCTTACAAAGAAGGATGTGCCTTTTGTTTGGGCTGCACATGAAGAAGCCTTCACGGTATTGAAAGATAAGTTCACAGATGCTCCATTACTCCAACTTCCTGATTTTAATAAGACTTTTGAGCTTGAATGTGATGCTAGTGGAATTGGATTAGGAGGTTTGTTGTTACAAGATGGTAAACCTGTTGCATACTTTTCTGAAAAATTGAGTGGGCCTAGTCTGAACTATTCTACTTATGATAAGGAATTATATGCTCTTATCCGAACTTGGGAAACATGGCAACATTATTCATGGCCCAAAGAATTTGTTATACATTCTGATCATGAATCTTTGAAGCATATTAAAAGTTAAGCTAAACTGAACCGTGGACATGCTAAATGGGTTGAATTCATTGAGACTTTCCCTTATGTCATTAAACACAAGAAGGGTAAAGAAAATGTTATTGCTGATGCATTGTCTCGTCGTTATACTATGCTTTCACAACTTGACTTTAAAATATTTTGTTTGGAGACTATCAAAGATCAATATGTGTATGATGCTGAATTTAAAGATGTATTGCAGAATTGTAAAGAAGGGAGAACATGGAACAAGTTCGTCGTTAATGATGGATTTGTGTTTCGTGCTAACAAGCTATGCATTCCAGCTAGCTCTGTTCGTCTTTTGTTGTTGCAGGAGGTGCATGGAGGAGGAATAATGGGACACTTTGGCGTGAAGAAGACGGAGGACGTACTTGCTACACATTTCTTGTGGCCAAAGATGAGATGGGATGTTGAGTGTTTTGTTGCTCGCTACACTACATGTCAAAAAGCGAAGTCACGACTTAATCCTCCTGGTTTATATATGCATTTGCCTGTACCTAGTGTTCCTTGGGAAGATATATCTATTGACTTTGTTTTGCATTTACCTCGAACAAAGAAGGGGAGGGATATCATATTTGTTGTCGTGGATAGATTTTCAAAAATGGCACACTTCATACCATGTCATAAAAGCGATGATGTTACTAATGTTGCTGATTTGTTCTTTCCTGAAATTATTCGCTTGCATGGTGTGCCAATTACTATTGTTTCAGACCGTGATACTAAATTTCTTAGCCACTTTTGGAGATGTTTATGGGCTAAGTTGGGCACTAAACTGCTTTTTAGTACTACATGTCACCCCCAAACCGATGGACAAACTGAAGTAGTTAATAGAACTTTGTCTACTATGCTTAGGGTTGTTTTGAAGAATACCAAGAAAATGTGGGAAGAATGCTTTCCTCATATTGAATTTGCTTATAATCATTCGCTGCATTCTACTACTAAGATGTGCCCTTTTGAAATTGTGTGTGGTTTCTTACCTCGTGCACCTATTGATTTGTTACCTCTTCCATCTTCGGAGAAGGTTAATTTTGATGCTAAACAACGTGCTAAATTGATCTTAAAAATGCACGAGTTAACTAAGGAAAACATTGAGCGCATGAATGCTAAATATAAACTTGCTGGAGACAAGGGTAGATAACATGTTGTCTTTGCACCTGGAGATCTTTTTCGGTTACATTTGTGTAAGGGTAGGTTTCCTAATTTGCGCAAGTCAAAGCTAATGCCACGTGCTGATTGTCCTTTTAAGGTGTTAGAGAAAATAAATGATAATGCATGTAAACTTGAGCTGGCTGCAGATATGAAGCCTTATTTGGGTGAGGATGATGAGCTTCCGTCGAGGACGAGTTCATTTCAAGAAGGGGAGGATGATGAATACATCAATAGCATTGTTACACTCGCTGCCCCTGCTATTATGCATATTGGACCAATTACTAGAGCTCACGCACGCCAATTGAATTACCAGTTACTTTCATTTCTTGGTAACGATTCTAATGTTCATGAGAATATGACGCTGCCTAAATTGGATACAATTGTGTTGATTACTAATGAAGGGCCTAGCATGGACAAGAGGGATGAACACTGGTGCAGGACAAAGCATGGAGATGAAGGCGCGCGCGAAGGGATCCAGAACGACGTTTCTAGTGCGTATTTGAGTACTTTGAAGCCTCCGCGATGACTTACAAGGACACGGGCGAAATATACAAGATGTCCCTTCATAAATTTCGTCCATAGCTTATTTTAGGTGTTGCGTCACCTTATTTTTGGGCCAGGCCCATGTAATTTCGAAATACTAAAGCATAGGCTGGTTTTAGAGTCCGTATGTGTGGGAAAAACAGAGTTAGGGTTGGTTTCGGGCCCCTTCTCCAAGGGGCCACGAAATTCTCCCCTCTCTCTGTCCATATATACAGCCCTTAGGGCATCGTTTAGACTTTGAGTTTTGTTTAGATTAAAGTTCACCATAGCTGCAACATCGCGTACTTCATTTGTGTTCAACGACCAGAGAAAGACGTCACAGAACCCCACCTTGATCAATAAAGCTTTCCTCCTATATTCACAATATCCAGATTGCAATCTTAGTTTCTTGCTTGTTCTTCATTTGCTTGCAGGAAATAGACCCTCATGGTCAGGTCGATCATGCTCCGGTGTGGTCAATAACCTCTCGGAGTTTGTTTAGCGATTGCTAAGGCGCGACGTCCTCGCATGTTCGTAGTAAGATTATAGAAGTCTACTCCACCGAAAATGATAGCCACCATCTCATCGAAAGACGGGACACCTTTGCCTCTATCACAGGGAGCGGCTGCATAAGCTCTCGCCCATGTGGGAGGAATCATTCAGGATTGCCCGTGTCTCCAGGCTTGGTGCCGCGTGCGTAGAGACGCAGGACGGGATCCCCATGCCGAACACCTGGAACATCCAGTACCTTCGAAAGTTCTACCCATGAAGTAAGGCCCCACGCCTGTGAAGGTATCCGCTCGTGACACTCTCACGTAATAATTAGTTGGGGCTGTACACGCCCCGGAGTCTCCTGAGTGCCGCCCTTGGGCCTCACGGGGGCTCCCACCCTCGTCTCAGTGGCAGCACTTAGCTCTGCGCCGGTGAGAAGATGAAGACTAGTTTAGGTGTCGCACGCATATGTTGTTTTGCTCGCTTTCTGTAGCTGGTTTGCTTTTCCTCGAATGAAATTTGAGGTTTCGTGTTTTTTCGTGCTCAAGAGTTCAAATTCCTTCTCTTCTTATTCTCTTTTCCACCCTTGCTCCAGGGAGCTCCTCCTCGCGCATCCCGCGTGCGGGGGCTAGGTAGGTGTGTATGCCTGGGCTACCACACCTCGCTGATGCCTGATCGTCCCAGAGCTTCGACGTCCTTAATCCTCGCGAGACACACTCAAGTGAGCTCGTGGTCAGGCACACCCTCTTAAGTCCGTGCTTCCGTGCATTGTGGCATGGTGTGTCAGCCACAGCCAGCCCACGCTCAGGAGTTTTGCGAGGAAGGACAAGACGCCTCATGAAATTTCTTAACCCTGCAGATAAGCAACATCTTCGGAGGCTCAAGGACTCCCTTGCCGTCAAGGAGGGAGCCCCAAGAAGGTACCTCCGGAAGGTGCACCCTTGTGACGTGGGGGTCTACCACAAACGCGCCAAGCTAAGCGACTTTAACCGCACCCTATAGAAACACGGATACTATGACATGATATGAATGACTAGCATAACATAGTGGCGCAAGCGCCATGGTTCATTACACACGCCAGAGGGGCCCTCTACCTTTTTTTTGGAAAATGCAAGGAAAAACAAAAGTGGAACAAGCAGCCGCAGCAATTCTCAAGGCCTGGCTCCGGCAGCACGGGAGCTCAGTCAGAGCCTCCTTCCCACTTCACTAGGATGCGGCGGCGAGGTGCCTCGTTGTCCTCTCTGATACGAGCGCGGTGGCGTGGTGGCTCGTCGTAGCCGTCGCCGCTGGCACTCTCCTCGGAGAGGAGCCATCGCTGCTGGAGGAGGCACCGGCACCACCAAGGGCGAGCTCATTGTCGTCGCTGCCATCTCCGGGCAGCATCCCACACGCCGGCCGTCTTCTCCGAACACCCTCACATAGAGGGTCGCGAGGCCGTTATACTTAAAGTGGAGGATGCACCTCTCGTCCAGGCCCCGTGCGCGGGCGAATGGCTGCCAACCGCGGGTCAAGGACACGCCAACCATGGCGGTGACCTCGATCCCCACCCACGAGGCCTTGCTACAGTAGCCGTCTGTTTGCAGCCATAGGCCATCGAGACTAGCGGACGGCAGCGCACCTGCGAAGAAGCGCGGGAGCAGAAGCCAGGTGCCGGCAGGCCTCTTCGACCACACGACAAACTCTGGGAAGGCAACTGCTGAGCAGGAGCGCGGCCGTAAAGGCTGAAGGACTACATCGTGGCTTTCCCCGTCGCAGGAGCCGCCTCGTCCTCGGCCACTCCCACCACGCGAAGAAACGCCACCGCGGCTCCCTGAGGCAACGACTGCCCCCGAAGAGGTGTGCCCGTGCCCTTGAGGAGTCACCGCCGGGGTCGTGGTATGCTTGCGGGGGCGTCCACCACCTCTCTTGGGTGATGCCGTGTCCAGCCCCTCCTTGCGGGTCTTCTGATGCGGAGCATCCTACAAACATCACCATGTCAAGAGTCCATTTGGCAAGTGACATGTACGACATCAACTTCACGTACATAAAGGTGAATCATCTCCTTTACACTACTTGACCCCTTCGAGGATGGTATACTACTTGACACTCCACTCGTGTGCATGCATTGGTATTTTCGGAGCTTCACGGACGACGAGGAGGAGTGCGAACGCCAAGGAACAACTACAACATTCGCTATGGAAGCCTGGAAGCGAAAACGAAAGAAAAACTGAGCTGCTGGTGCATCAGCGGCCAGACATCCGGCGGCCAGCCCGGACATCCGGCGCTTCAGCAACGGCCAGATATCCGGCATCGCCCCGGAAATCCGGCAAGGGCAACAGAAGGTACCCGAAGAATGGCCACCGCCAGGCCGGACATCCGGCCTGTGCCCCGAACATCTGGTCTCCCGTGAACGGCTAGACATCTGCCCCCCAGCCCGGACATCCAGCGCCTGCCTATGCGCAGAGTCGGGCCAAAGGCCCATGTATCCTATCCCACTTACCCCTTCATGGCTAAGACTACATATACTCCCCACCTCATTTCTAGCGTTAGCTTTGCGATAGCTCATTTGAGATCTAGAGCTTTGCTCTTCCAAGGTGGTTCTACTCCACGAGAGAGACCGTGGCCTCTACGGAGAAGATCCACACCGGATTGAGGACCTCCTCATGGAGAAGGTCCCTCGCGGATTCAAGACCTCCTCACGGAGATGAACTAGCTACAGTGTATCCCCCTTTGTTGGATTTGTATCATGTATCTCTCTTTGTGTTCACGGATCTACAACATGTGTGATTTCTTGTTGTTGATTTGAGTGCTTTCTCTCATTTTCCCTTGTGATTTCTCCTCGTGTTCTTCGTGTTCATCCTTGGGGATCCCTCCAATCGTGAAAGATCGGTCGAGATCAGGTTAGCCCTGCATTATATGGTGTTAGAGCCAGCTTGTCTCATGGTATCATGAGCCTTGGTTCATGACAAATTTGGAGCCTCCCCACCATTTTCTAGCCTTGTTTTGTGTGACTTCATCCTAAAATTCAAAAATCCCCACAAAAATAGCCCCATTTTTTGTGATTTGTCGGTTCGATTATGTTTTGTTGATTTTGATCCATGGATTCACTTGGTTTGCAGTGTATCTAGCTTTCCCCCAAGTTTCCCCACTTTCCATCCACGAAATCTCCCCAATTTTGCCCCCAAAATCATCAATTTCCGCCCGCAAATCGTGTTTCGAAGTCCCAATCCTGATCTGGAATCGTCGGGCCGGACATCTGGGCCATCGGGCCGGACATCTGGGTCCTGATAGAGGCAAAGGTGTCCTGTCTTTCGATGAGATGGTGGCTATCGTTTTTGGTGGAGTAGACTTCGACGATCCGACTATGAAGATGCGAGGACGTCGCACCTTAGCAATCGCTAAACCAACTCCGAGGGGTTATTGACCACGCTGGAGCACGATCAACCAGACCACGAGGGTCTATTCCTGCAAGCAAACAAAGAACAAGCAAGAAACTAAGATTGCAATGTGGATATTCTGAATATAAGAGGAAAGCTTTATTGATCAAGGTGGGGTTCTGTGACGTATGCAATCTAGACTACGAAAAACTGGAAATATCTCACCGAGCAACCTGAAAACTGACACCACTTGATAGAGGCGGGGGGG
>LR738709.1:280357624-280410235 GCA_902687465.1 Secale cereale | reverse complement strand
GGGCGATCTTTTGATGAGATGATAACTATCGATTTGGTGGAGACGATTTTGATGATCCGACTACAAACGTGCATGATGTTGCGCCTTAGCAATCGCTAAACCAATCTCCAGGGGCTACTGAGAATGCGAGAAGCACGATCAGCCTGACCACAAAGGTCTATTCCTGCTTGCAATCGAAGAACAAGCAAGAATATGATAAAGCAATCTGAATATTGCAAATATAAATGAAGTATTGATAAAGGTGGGGATCCGTGAGCAATCTTGGTCTGGTCGTTGAACACAAACGAAGTACAAGGAGTTGCAGTGGCTAACTTTTAACTAAACAAATCCCAAGGAAAAAGGTACTAGATGGATCTACTTATATAGGGGCAAGGGGTGGCAGCTAAGGAGGTGGGAGAACGTCCCAAGGCAGCCTAAAACTAACCCTAGGTCGTACAAGGCTCATGGGCCCAAGTGGATATGACAAAACACCTTTGGACTTGTAGTTTGACTCGGATTCTGCTACAGTGTCAGATTGTTTTGTCAATATCTCAACGCTCTGGACGAATTTGAAGGTGAATCGAATTGGGCTGGAAAGAGCACAAAATCTACTTTCCAACAAAAAATAATCACCCTATTCGGAGTCTGTATGAAGGAGTTCTTGCCGTTTTGAGTATATCTGTGAAGTGTGAATCTGAATGCAGAACGTGAGAGGCTTGGACTCTATCTTCTCTTGGCCCAAAAGTGACGTGAAAATGAGTTTTTGAACAGCACCTAAACTTCTCTTTTCCCCTTATCTGCATATGTGGATTGTACAAATGCCCCGTACACCTGCAATTAGACATGGCACAAAAGTCTGTGAAGTATTTTATCCTGGATGACATAAATAAATTATTGCATAGTTTGTATTAGAAATCACCTCACAAATATACATGTATGCAATATTTTGCGTCATATCCAAGGTAGTCGTGTCCTCATCACATTCTTCCCACATTTTCTTGTTATTCTTCAAAACAGCCCTAAGCATAGTAGATAAAGTTCTATTGACTACTTCAGTTTGTCCATCAGTTTGGGGGTGACATGTAGTACTAAAAAATAGTTTAGTCCCCAACTTAGCCCATAAAAATCTCCAAGAGTGGCTAAGAAATTTAGTATCACGATCTGAAACAATAGTATTTGGCACACCATGCAAGCGAATAATTTCATGAAAGACAAATCAGCAACATTAGCAGCATCATTGCTTTTATGACATGGAATAAAGTGTGCCATTTTCAAGAACCTATCCACGACAACAAATATGCTATCCCCCCCTTCTTTGTTGGAGGTAAACCCAAAACAAAGTCCATAGATATATCTTCCCAAGGAATACTAGGGATAGAAAAAGGCATATATAAACCATGAGGATTGAGTTGTGACTTAGCTTTTTGACATGTAGTGTAGTGAGCAACAAAACGCTCAACATCCCGTCTCATCTTTGGACAAAAGAAATGTTTAGCAAGTACGTCCTCCGTCTTCTTCACGCCAAAGTGTCCCATTAATCCTCCTCCATGCGCCTCCAGCAACAACAAAAGACGAACAGAGCTAGCTGGAATGCATAGCTTGTTAGCACGAAACACAAATCCATAATTAATGATGAACTTGTTCCATGTTCTCCCTTCTTTACAATTCTGCAAAACATCTTTAAATTCAGCATCATGCACATATTGATCTTTGATGGTCTCCAAACCAAATATTTTAAAGTCAAGTTGTGAAAGCATAGTATAACGACGAGACAATGCATCAGCAGTAACATTTTCTTTCCCCTTCTTGTGTTTCATAACATAAGGGAAAGTCTCTATGAATTCAACCCATTTAGCATGTCTACGGTTCAGTTTTGCTTGACTTTTAATGTGCTTCAAAGATTCATGATCAGAATGTATAACAAATTCTTTGGGCCACAAATAATGTTGCCATGTTTCCAAAGTCCAAACAAGAGCATATAATTCCTTATCATCAGTAGAATAATTCAGACTAGGTCCATTCAATTTTTCAGAAAAGTATGCAACAAGTTTACCATCTTGTAATAACACATCTCCTAACCCAATTCCACTAGCATCACATTCAAGCTCAAAAGTCTTATTAAAATCAGGAAGTTGGAGTAAAGGAGCATGTGTCAACTAATCTTTCAATACCATGAATGCTTCTTCCTGTGCAGTAACCCAAACAAAAGGCACATCCTTCTTTGTAAGCTCATTGATAGGTGCAACAATGGTGCTGAAATCTCTCACAAAACGCCTATAGAATACAGCGAGGCCAAGGAAACTCCTCACGTGTGTGACCGTTTTGGGATGTGGCCAACTCTCAATAGCTTCAATCTTGGCTTTTGATAACCCACAAGTATAGGGGATCGCAACAGTTTTTGATAAGTAAGAGTGTCGAACCCAATGAGGAGCTAAAGGTAGAACAAATATTCCCTCAACTTCTATTGACCACCAATACAACTCTACGCACGCTTGACGTTCGCTTTACCTAGAACAAGTAAGAAGCTAGAAGTACTTTGTAGGTGTAACGGGATAGGTATGCAAGAATATAAAGAGCACGTAAATAAAAACTAGGGGCTGTTTAGATAAAGAAGCAATAAAGTTAGTATAGCGAGTGTGGAAAAGTGGTGATAGGAGTTGCGAAATTGTCCCTAAGCAATTGACTAGGTTACTAGACCGATAGCAAATTTTATGTGGGAGAGGCCACGATGAGCATGTCATCCCTGACTTGGAATTCTATGCACTTATGATTGGAACTATTAGCAAGCATCCGCAACTACTAATGTTCATTAAGGTAATACCCAACCATAGCATTAAGATATATTGGTCCCCCTTCAATCCCGTATGCATCAATTTCTATGCTAGGTTGAAGCTTCTGTCACTCTTGCCCTCCAATACATAGTTCTATCAACACACAACTAACCCTATGGTGTGATCCACGCGCGCGCTCATATGATGGGCACAAAAGGACATCAACCTAACCACAAGCAAATTAAACCAATCATAGCAATTCACCAATTACCGATAGGACAACAAAAATCTACTCAGACATCATAGGATGGCAACACATAATTGGATAATAATATGAAGCATAAAGCACCATGTTCAAGTAGAGGGTACAGCGGGTTGGGGGAGAGTGGACCGCTGTAGATAGATGGGGGAAGGTGATGAAGATGTTGGTGAAGATGATGGAGGTGTTGTAGATTGACGTTGCACGATGATAGCCCCGACGGCGTTCCGGCGCCACCGGAAGCGAGGGGAAGAGAGCCCCCCTCCTTCTTCTTCTTCCTTGACCTTATCCCAAGATGGGAGAAGGGTTTCCCCTTTGGTCCATGGCATCCATGGCATGGGAGGGGCGAGAGCCCCTCCAAGATTGGATCTGTCTCTCTCTGTTTCTGCGTTCTCAGATTCTGGCCTTTCACCGTTTCTTATATTCCCGGAGATCCGTAACTCCTATTGGGCTGAAATTTTGGCACAATTTGTATCCGGATATTGGCTTTCTTGCGGCGAAAGAAGGGCACCAACCGCCTTACAGGGTGGCCACAGGGATCAGGGGCGCACCCACTCCCTGGGGCTCGCCCCCTGCCTCGTGGCCCCCTCGGGCATCGTCTCGCGTTGATTCTACTTCCCAAAAATCACATAAATTCCAAAAAAATCTCCATGCGTTTTTACCCCGTTTGGACTCCGTTTGATATGGATAGTCTACGAAACAAAAAACATGCAAGAAATAGGAAGTGGCACTGGGCACTGGATCAATATGTTTGTCCCAAAAATAGTATAAAAAGTTGCCAAAAGTATATGAAAGTTGTATAATATTGGCATGGAACAATAAAAAATTATAGATACGACGGAGACGTATCAACATCGCCAAGCTTAATTCCTGCTTGTCCTCGAGTAGGTAAATGATAAAAAAGATAATTTTTGATGTGGAATGCTACCTAGGATAATCTTGATCATGTAATCTAATCATGGCATGAATATTAAGACACGAGTGATTCAAACCAATAGTCTATCATTTGACATAAAATAATTTAATACTCGAGCATCCCAACAAACAATCAAGTCTTTTAAAATATCAATGCTAAAGAACGTTATCCCAAAAAAATCCTATAGTCTTTTATGCTCCCTTTTCTTAACACAAGGTACCCCTCATGCCCATCCCGGTGTCAGCCAAGCAATTGTTTTCATACTTTACTTTTTCGAACCTTTTCAACTCTCCATGCAATACATGAGCGTGAGCCATGGACATAGCACTATGGGTGAAATAGAAGGTGGTATTAGACAAAAGTAGGGAGAAAGTCTCACATCGACTAGGCAAATTAATGGACTATGGAGATGTCCATCAATTGATATAAATGTGAGTGAGTAGGGATTGCCATGTAACGGATGCACTAGAGCAATAAGTGTATGAAAGATCAAAAGAAAAACTAGTGGGTGTGCATCAACTTGCTTGCTCATGAAGACCTAGGGCATTTGAGGAAGCCCGTCGTTGGAATATACAAGCCAAGTTCTATAATGAAAAATTCCCACTAGCATATGAAAGTGAAAACATAGGAGACTCTCTATCATGAAGAACATGGTGCTATGATGTAGCACAAGTGTGGAAAAAAGACAGTAACACTGTCCCTTCTCTCTTTTTCTCTCATTTTTTCCTTTTTATTTATTTTTTTATTTTGGGCTCTTTGGCCTCTTTTTTTTGGTGGGCTTCTTTGGCCTCTTTTTTTATTTGGGCTTCATTGGCCTCTTTTATTTTTTTATAACCTCACATCGTACAATGTTCTTATAATGATGATCATCACACTTTTATTTACTTACAACTCGATACTAGAACAAAAATATGACTCTATATGAATGCCTCCGGAGGTGTACCGGGATGTGCAATGATCTAGTATAGCAATGACATAAAAAACCGGACAAGCCATGAAAACATCATGCTAGCTATCTTACGATCATGCAAGGCAATATGAAAATGATGGTGCGTGTCATAATAAGTGGAACGGTCGAGTTACATGGCAATATATTTCGGAATGGATATGGAAATGCCATGATAGGTAGGTATGGTGGCTGTTTTGAGGAAGGGTATAAGGTGGTTTGATGCACCGGCGAAAATTGCATGGTACTAGAGTGGTTAGCAAGGTGGAAGGGTGAGAGTGCGTATAATCCATGGACTCAACATTAGTCATAAAGAACTCACATACTTATTGCGGAAAATCTATTAGCCCTCGAAGCAAAAATACTATGACGCATGCTCCTAGGGGGGAGGTTGGTAGGAGTTAACCATAGCGCGCGCCCGACCTTCACGCAAAGGTAAACAATCAAAATACAATGCGCACCAATTTGGTTACATAGTTAGGAGACCATACGTGCATGCTTCGGGAATCACAAACCTTAACACCAATATTTTTACTAAACCACAATCATTCACTAGTACCTCCCACATATTAGCATCTCTATATCGCAAAACTATTGCCAGGAATCAAACATATCATATTCAGTGATCGACAAGTTTATGTAGGATTTTATGACTAACCATGTGACCTACCAACTCCTGTCAACTCTCTAAATATATATAAGTGAAGCAAGAGAGTTTTAATTCTTTCTACAAAAGATATGCCCACCTCTCTCTAACAAATATAAGTGAAGCAAAAGAGAATTCTACAAATGGAGGTTTTCTATGTGAAGAGAAACATGCAATCCAAACTTCAAATGATATAAGTGAAGCACATGAAGCATTCTATAAAGCCATACTCAAAAGTTATAGGTGAAGTGCAAAGAGAATTCTACAAATCAACCATGGACTATCCCATTCTAGCATGGTGCATTAATAAAATAAAAATAAAAAGCACACGACGCTCCCAGAGTTTACGCATATCATCTGAAAAAACGAATCCGAAAACATACCGATACTTGTTGAAGAAAGATGGGATGCCTTCCGGGGCATCCCCAAGCTTAAACGCTTGAGTCTCCTTGAATATTTACTTGGGGTGCCTTGGGCATCCCCAAGCTTGAGCTCTTGCCTCTCCTCCTTCTCCTCACATCGAGATCTCATCGATCTTCGAACACTTCATCCACACAAAACTTAACCGAACTTTTAGTGGCGTGGTTAGTGCATATGATCAATGAAATCCCATCATGTACTACTCTAACATTATTGTATAATTATGAACAAACATTACCCACTATATTCTATCACAATTCTATGGCTGCAAGTCAAGGAGGCTTCAACAAGAATTCAAACATATGCAAATAATGAAGCTATAACAGCAATCTATGAAAAGAGGACAGTCTATAGTAATCTGAACATTAACCATACTTCTATAGCTCTAAAAATTCTGGAAAAATTAGAAAAATCAACAATTTGTATAGCAAGACTGTGCAAAAAGTTCCAGACCCTTTTGACATTCCAGTAAAAAAAATGTAAAATCACGTACTACAGCCAAAGTTTCTGTTTTTGCACCGCACAAACCAACAATCAATTTAATCATCATAAAGGAAATTCTTGGCACATTATTTTTATAATACAATGGAATTGTACAAGGGGATAATTATTTTTGTTGAAAAGTTTCTGTAATAAAGGTTCACAAAGTTTCCATGGGCATGAACAAAGTTCAAGGCTAGCTCCCACTTTAACAATGCTCGTCTTTCTCACTTTCGCTTTTCTTTTTGAAAAAGTTTTAGGTTCCCCTCTTTATTTTTTTAAACTTTGTAAAAGCACACAACAAAAATAAATGACTCTCTAAAACTTATGGGTTGTCTCCCTGACAGCGCTTTCTTTAAAGCCATTAAGCTAGGCATATAGTGCTCAAGTAATGGATCCACCCGGATCCCAAGGTATATGAAATCCAATTTTAATTAACAATGATTTATGATTTAGTAGTGAGCACAAAGTAACATATATCATGCAACAACAAAGTCTAACTCTCTTCCTATGCATCGGCATGTCATTAAAGAACAATTAATGCACACATAGTAAAGTCCAATGCATACTATAAACAGTTTCTTGCATTTTTATCATATTGGAAACATAGAGAGGCGGAAATGTAGTTCCTCTCTCATAATAATTGCAAGTAGGAGCAGCAAGCACATGCATATTATATCTATTAAAATCATGATGTGTAGTAGTGAGACGCAACCCATCAATATAATCCTTAATAAGGGCAAACTTCTCCGATATAGTGTAGTCGGGAGAATTCAAAAATATAATAGGACTATCATGTGTGGGTGCAATAGCAACAATTTCATTCATAACATAAGGAACTACAGCAAGTTCATCTCCATAAGCATAATTCATATTGTCATCTTGGCCACATGCATAGCAAGCATCAAGTTCATCAAAAAGGGAAATTTCAAATGAATTCAAGGGATCATGGCAATCATCATAGCATTCATCCTTCAGTAAGCATGAAGGGAAATTAAACAATGTATGAGTTGAAGAGTTACTATCATTAGAAGGTGTGCACGGGTAGCTAATCTGCTCTTCCTCCTTTTGTTCTTCGCTCTCCTCCTCATCTTTTTCATCTAATGAGCTCACAGTGTCATCAATTCCTTCTTCCATAGTTTCTTGCAAAATAGTATTCTCTTCTTGGACTGCGGAGACTTTCTCAATAAATGCATCAATATCTGCATTGTATTTATAAATCAAATAGCAATATTTCAATATAGCAAGATTTTTAGATCTATAAACAGCATCATCATAATTTTCATACTCTTCAAAGAAACATTTAATTTCACAAGCACCCTTAAAAGCAACAAATTCTTCTATTCGTTCAACATCATAGTAATTATATATACCATTAACATAAGATGCTAAGGTTTCATTATCATTAAATTTGCATGCAAAGGGAAGGTGCGGAGCCTTCATCCTATAGCAACAAGTATAATCATATCTCAAGCAAAGCTCCCGAGCATACCAATGCAACATATGAATTTGGTCCCATAACAGTTTCCCTTTTTGAGTCAAGCGATAATCCCCAAAGTATTCACGTTGATCCAACGTTACTCCCATTATATAGTTGAATGGGGTTTTCTCAGGATTATCAATGTAGTACATAATATCTTTCACATAAAGCATCGAGGGTTTTAGGAGGTTGCCTATCTCCATGAGTAGCAAGTACACCTAATTTGTTTTTGGTATTTCGCATTCCATATCCATAACTAAAGATAGGGAACAACTTAGAACAGCAAATAATATCTACTCAGTGATAAAGCAAACAAGCACACACGAGAATATTCACCCCACGCTATTGCTCCATGGCAACGGTGCTAGAAAAAGGTGTTGATAACCCACAAGTATACGGGATCACAACAGTTTTCGATAAGTAAGAGTGTCGAACCCAACAAGGAGCTAAAGGTAGAACAAATATTCCCTCAAGTTCTATCGACCACCGATACAACTCTACGCACGCTTGACGTTCACTTTACCTAGAACAAGTAAGAAGCTAGAAGTACTTTGTAGGTGTAATGGGATAGGTTTGCAAGAATATAAAGAGCCCGTAAATAAAAACTAGGGCTATTTAGATAAAGAAGCAATAAAGTTAGTATAGAGAGTGTGGAAAAGTGGTGATAGGAGTTGTGAAATTGTCCCTAAGCATTTGACTATGTTACAAGACCGATAGCAAGTTTTATGTGGGAGAGGCCACTGCGAGCATGTCATCCGTGACATGGAATTCTATGCACTTATGATTGGAACTATTAGCAAGCATCCGTAACAACTAACGTTCATTAAGGTAAAACCCAACCATAGCATTAAAATATATTGGTCCTCCTTCAATCCTGTATGCATCAATTTCTATGCTAGGTTGAAGCTTGTGTCACTCTTGCCCTCCAATACATAGTCCTATCAACACAGAACTAACCCTATGGTGTGATCCACGCGCGCTCTCATATGATGGGCACCAAAGGACAACAACATAACCACAAGCAAATTAAACCAATCATAGCAATTTACCAATTGCCGATAGGGCAACGAAAATCTACTCAGACATCATAGGATGGCAACACATCATTGGATAATAATATGAAGCATAAAGCACCATGTTCAAGTAGAGGGTACAATGGGTTGTGGGAGAGTGGACCGCTGTAGATAGATGGGGGAAGGTGATGAAGATGTTGGTGAAAATGACAGAGGTGTTGGTGTAGATTGCCGCCGCACGATGATTACCCCGGCAACGTTCCGGCGCCACCGGAAGCGAGGGGGAGAGAGCCCACCTCCTTCGTCTTCTTCCTTGACCTTCTCCCTAGATGGGAGAAGGTCCCCTCTGGTCCATGGCCTCCATGGCATGGGAGGGGCGAGAGCCCCTCCGAGATTGGATCTGTCTCTCTGTCTCTCTCTGTTTCTGCGTTCTCAGATTTTGGCCTTTCACCATTTCTTATATTCTCGGAGATCCGTAACTCCGATTGGGCTGAAATTTTGAATCGATTTGTATCCGGATATTGGCTTTCTTGCGGCGAAAGAAGGGCACCAACTGCCTTACGGGGTGGCCACGAGGGTCAGGGGCGCGCCCCTGCCTCGTGGCCCCTCGGGTATCATCTCGCGTTGATTCTTCCAATAAATCACATATATTCCAAAAAAAATCTCCGTGCGTTTTTATCCTGTTTGGACTCCGTTTGATATGGATATTCTGCGAAACAAAAAACATGCAACAAACAAGAACTGGCACTGGGTACTGGATCAATATGTTAGTCCCAAAAATAGTATAAAAAGTTGCCAAAAGTATATGAAAGTTGTATAATATTGGCATGGAACAGTTAAAAATTATAGATACGACGGAGACGTATCAGCTTTATCAACCTCAGTTCCTTGTGGAGTAACAACATAGCCAAGAAAAGATACTCGGTCGATGTAAAAGGTGCACATTCCAAGGTTACCAAACAAACGTGCATCACGTAGAGCAATAAAAACAACATGTAAATGTTCCAAATGTTCCTCCAAAGATCTGGTATAAATCAATATATCATAAAAGTAAACTACCACAAATCGTCCAATGAAAGCACGTAAAACTTCATTCATTAGTCTCATGAAAGTACTAGGTGCATTAGTTAACCCAAAAGGCATGACTAACCACTCAAATAATCCAAACTTAGTTTTAAATGTTGTTTTCCATTCATCCCCCAATTTCATACGAATTTGATGGTATCCACTACGCAAATCAACTTTGGAGAATATTGTAGAGCCACTCAATTCATCAAGCATATCATCAAGCCTAGGAATAGGATGACGATAATGAATAGTAATATTATTAATGCCTCTACAATCAACACACATATGCGATGTACCATCCTTTTTTGGCACCAGGATAATAGGAACAACACAAGGACTAAGGCATTTGCGTATATAACCTTTGTCGAGTAGCTCCTGTACTTGACGCATAATCTCCTTTGTCTCCTCTGGATTGGTACGGTATGGTGCGCGGTTGGGTAGCGATGCACCAGGAATTAAGTCAATCTGATGCTCAATCCCTCGAATAGGTGGTAATCCCGGTGGCACATCTTGTGGAAAGACGTCCGCGAACCTGCAAAATGTTAGTGACAGCAGGAGGCAAAGAGGAAGGCATGTCCTCAAATGAAAATAATTCCTCTTTGCAAACAAAAGCATAGCAAACAGATTTGCTGAAATCTAGATCATCAATATCAGATTTGGTGGCAAGTAAACATCCACTTTTTAATTTAATTTCAGATGCAACATGCGATGATGTTGTGTTATTAGGATTCATTGAAGGAAATATGCCCTAGAGGAAATAATAAAGTTGTTATTTGTATTTCCTTATATCATGATAAATGTCTTTTATTTCCTTATTAACCGAAAACTTATTACATGTGTGAATACATAGACAAAACAGAGTGTCCCTAGTATGCCTCTACTAGACTAGCTCATTGATCAAATATGGTTACGTTTCCTAGCCATAGACATCAGTTGTCATTTGATCAACGGGATCACATCATTAGGAGAACGACGTGATGGACAAGACCCATCCATTAGCTTAGCACTTTGATCGTTTAGTTTTACTGCTATTGCTTTCTTTATGACTTATACATGTTCCTATGACTATGAGATTATGCGACTCCCGAATACCGGAGGAACACCTTGTGTGCTATCAAACGTCACAATGTAACTGGGTGATTATAAAGGTGCTCTACAGGTGTCTCCGAAAGTGTTCGTGGTGTTGGCATATATCAAGAATAGGATTTGTCACTTCGAGTGTCGGAGAGGTATCTCTGGGCCCTCTCAGTAATGCACATCATAATAAGCCTTGCAGGCAAAATGACTAATGAGTTAGTCACGAGATGATGTATTATGGAACGAGTAAAGAGACTTTCTGGTAACGAGATTAACTAGGTATAGTGATACCGATGATCGAATCTCGGGCAAGTAACATACCGATGACAAAGGGAACAACATATGTTGTTATGCGGTTTGGCCGATAAAGATCTTCGTAGAATATGTAGGAGACAATATGAGCATCCAGGTTCCGCTATTGGTTATTGACCGGAGATGAGTCTCGGTCATGTCTACATAGTTCTTGAACCCGTAGGGTCCGCACGCTTAACGTTCGATGACGATCGGTATAATGAGTTTATGAGTTTTGATGTACCGAAGGTAGTTCGGAGTCCCGGATGAGATCACGGACATGACGAGGAGTCTTGGAATGTCTAAGACATAAAGATTAATGTATTGGACGACTATATTCAGACATCAGAAGTGTTCCGGGTGTTATCGGGTAAAACCGAATGCCGGAGGGGGTTACCGGAACCCCCCCCCCCGAGGGAGTATGGGCCATAGTGGTCCAATGAGGAAAAGAGAGGGGCAGCCCATAGGGCTGGCCGCACCCCCTAGGGTTCCTAGTTGGACTAGGAAAAGGGGGAGGCGCCCCCCTCTCCTTTCCTTCTCCTCTCCCCTTTCCTTTCCTACTCCTAGTAGGAATAGGAAAAGGGGGTTCCTATTCCTACTAGGAGTAGGAATCCTACTCCCTGGCGCGCCTATAGGGGCTGTCCGGCCCTCCCCCTTGCTCCTTTATATACGGGGGCAGGGGGGAACCTAAGGACATACAAGAAACATTGTTCTAGCCGTGTGCGGTGCCCCCCTCCACAGAAACACACCTCGGTCATACCGTTGCAGTGCTTAGGTGAAGCCTTGCCCGGGTAGCTTCATCATCTCCGTCACCACGCCGTCGTGCTGATGGAACTCTCCCGTGAAGCTCAACTGGATCAAGAGCTCATGGGACGACATTGAGTTAAACGTGTGCTGAACGCGGAGGTGCCGTACGTTCGGTGCTTGATCGGTTGGATCGCGAAGACGTTCGACTACATCAACCACGTCACTAGACGCTTCCGTTTTCGATCTACGAGGGTACCTAGACACACTCTGCCCTCTCGTTGCTATGCATCTAGTAGATAGATCTTGTGTGATCGTAGGAAAGTTTTGAAATACTACGTTCCCCAACAGTGGCATCATGAGCCAGGTCTATGCGTAGATGATATGCACGAATAGAACACAATGAGTTGTGGGCGATAATAGTCATACTGCTTACCAGCATGTCATACTTTGATTCGGCGGTATTGTGAGATGAAGCAGCCCAGACCAACATTACGCGTACGCTTACGCGAGATTGGTTTCACCCTTACAAGCACTCGTTGCTTAAAGGTGACTGGCGGGTGTCTGTCTCTCTCACTTTAGCTGAATCGAGTGTGACTACGCCCGGTCCTTGTGAAGGTTAAAACAACACATACTTGACGAAAAATCGTTGTGGTTTTTGTATGCGTAGGTAAGAACGGTTCTTGCTAAGCCCGTAGCAGCCACATAAAACTTGCAACAACAAAGTAGAGGACTTCTAACTTGTTTTTGCAGGGCATGTTGTGATGTGATATGGTCAAGACGTGATGAGTTATATGTTATTGTATGAGATGATCATGTTTTGTAAAGTTATTGGCAACTGGCAGGAGTCATATGGTTGTCACTTTATCACTAAGCGGTAGCGATAGTCGTGGAAGCAATAGTTGGCGAGACGACAACAATGCTACGATGGAGATCAAGGTGTCGTGCCGGTGACGACGGTGATCATGACGGTGCCTTGGAGATGGAGATCAAAAGCACAAGATGATGATGGCCATATCAGGTCACATATTTTGATTGCATGTGATGTTTATCTTATTATGCTTCTTATTTTTCTTAGTACGACGGTTGCATTATAAGATGATCCCTTACAAAATTTCAAGGTACAAGTGTTCTCCCTGAGTATGCACCGTTGTGAAATTTCGTCGTGCCGAGACACCACGTGATGATCGGGTGTGATAAGCTCTATGTTCACATACAACGGGTGCAAGCCAGTTTTGCACACGCAAAATACTCGGGTTAAACTTGACGAGCCTAGCATGTACATACATGGCCTCAGAACACTGGAGACCGAAAGGTCGAGCGTGAATCATATAGTAGATATGATCAACATAAGATGTTCACCATTGAAAACTACTCCATCTCACGTGATGATCGGACATGGTTTAGTTGATTTGGATCACGTGATCATTTAGATGACTAGAGGGATGTCTAGCTAAGTGGGAGTTCTTTAGTAATATGATTAATTGAACATTAATTTATCATGAACTTAGTCCTGATAGTTTTTGCATATCTATGTTGTTGTAGGTCAATGGCCCGTGCTACCGTTTCCTTGAATTTTAATGCGTTCCCAGAGAAAGCTAAGTTAAAAGATGATGGTAGCAATTACATGGAATGGGTCCGTAACTTGAGGATTATCCTCATTGTTGCACGGAAGAATTATGTCCTTGAAGCACCGCTAGGTGACAAGCCCCCTCCCGCTAATGTAGATGCTTTGAACGTCTGGCAGATGCGGTCTGTTGACTACACGATAGCTCAGTGTGCCGTGCTTTACGACTTAGAACCGGGACTTCAACGACGTTTTGAACGTCATGGAGCATATGAGATGTTCCAGGAGTTGAAGTTAATATTTCAAGCAAATACCCAGATTGAGAAATATGAGATTTCCAATAAGTTCTACAACTGCAAGATGGAGGAGAATAGTTCTATCAGTGAACACTTGCTCAGAATGTCTTGGTACTACAATCATATGACTCAACTTGGATGCAAAGTTGACGAAGATAGTGTTATTGATAGATTTCTTCAATCACTGCCACCAAGCTATAAAGGCTTCATGATGAACTATAACATGCAAGGGATGTAAAAAACAATTCCCGAGATCTTCACTATGCTCAAGGCTACGGAGGTAGAAATCAATAAGGAGCATCATGTGTTGGTGGTTAACAAGTGTAGGATCGAAAGTATGTCTAGAGGGGGGTGATTAGACTACTTGTAATTATAAAAATTCTGCCTTTGACAAAGAACAGTTTTTTGGTAGTTTCACAATAATGATCAAGTCAAGTATCACCCTACACATGCAATTCTAGAGTATAAGCAGCGGAAAGTAAATTGTACATGTAGTAAAGAGAGGTGGAGAAGATCAAACGCAATTTGGAGACGCAATGATTTTTCCCGTGGTTCCGGTAGGTAGTGCTATCGTGCATCCACGTTGATGGAGACTTCAACCCACGGAGGGTAACGGCTGCGCGAGTCCACGGAGGGATCCACCCACGAAGGGTCCACGAAGAAGCAACCTTGTCTATTCCATCATGGCCTACGCCCACGGAGGGCTAGCCTTACTCGGGGTAGATCTTCACGAAGTAGGCGATCTCCTTGCCCTTACAAACTTCTTGGTTCAACTCCACATCTCGATGACGGAGGCTCCCAAGCGACACCTAACCAATCTAGAAGGCACCACCCTCCAAAAGGTAATAGATGTTGTAGATGATGATGAACTCCTTACTCTTGTGCTTCAAATGATAATCTCCCCAACACTCAACTCTCCTCACTGATATGGCTGTGGTGGAAGAAAGGATTGAGTGGAAAGCAACTTGGGAAGGTTAGAAATCAAGTTTCATATGGTAGGAATGGAGCAACTTGATCTCAACACAAGGGTAGGTAGTTCTCTTCTCAGAAAGTGTAAGGTAGGAGTGGTAGTTCTTTCTGATGGCTCTCTCCACGAATGAAGAGGGGGTGGAGGGGTATATATAGCCTCCACACAAAATCCAACCGTTACACACATAATTGAGCAATCTCGGTGAGACCGAAGTGGAAACTCGGTCAGACCAAAAGTTCAAATATAGTGAACGTTGGGGTTTTCGGTGGGACCGAAAATACCATCTCGGTTAGTCCGATTTGAGTCAAGGACAGGAACTTGCCAGTTTCGGTGGGACCGAAATCATCAACTCGGTTTTTCCGATTTGAGGACAAACGGTTACAGAAGCTTGGCAGCCCATGTTTCGGTGAGACCGAACTCAAACTCAGAATGACCGATTTTTCTAGGGTTTGGCTTATGGTTGAGGTGGTTCATCTCGGTGGGACTGAGTTTGAAAAATCGGTTGGTCCGAGATTACTTATGAGTGTGTATTGTGGTGAAAGTTGCTGATAGTTGAAGGAGATATATCACTAAGCACTTGAGCAACCAGATCATCAACACAACCTCATCCCCTTTTAATAGTATTGGCTTTTCCTATGGACTCAATGTGATCTTGGATCACTAAACCAAAAATGGAGTCTTGAGCTTTTGCCAATGCTTGCCTTAGCATTTTGAGGGGTCCACTTCTTCAGTCATTGCCATACCCATATCACTGAACTTCTCTGAAATGATTCTCAAGTAACTATTAGTTCAATGATATATATGTTGTTATTAATTGCCAAAACCACCCGGGGATTAGTTGCACTTTCAATCTCCCCCTTTTTTGGTAATTGATGACAACATATAGATCAAAGCTTCGACAAAAGATATAATCAATGAATAATATCGTCGCTTTGAGAAGTATGTGATAAGCAAGAGGTCCCCCTAAATTTGTGCATTATTTAAAATTTGCGTTTGAATGCAAATGCACAATCGATTAGGATCATGGATCACTCTTCCATGTCACATACATCTTGGTGGAGCGCACAAAATGATAAGAAAGAAAAGCATGCACCCAATCACCAAGACATGAGTAAATAGCCATACAAGATAGGAATAGCATATGATAGGCATTAAGCACACATTAAAGCATAGTATGACTAAGCACTCATTAAGGTAGCATCAAACGTAGTATCAAGCACACTGAAAGTTTCGAAAAACCAAAAGAACCAAAAGTATCTCAAAGAAACCGCAAAAGAACGAAAGAGCACTCTACTCTCTCTCTCGAAGCCCTATGATCTATACAATTTCTCCCCCTTTGGCAACAAGTTACCAAAAAGTTCGAAAAAGCATAGAGCTAAACGTCACTGTGGGCTCTGCTGGCGGCTCCCGTCTGGGTAGATGTCGGAGTAGATATGACGGCATCGGCGAAGACTTTAGCTGATGTCTGCGCAGGAGGAGTGGATACTGGAGCTGTGGCTGGAGTGACTGCTAGAGCTGTAGGAGGAGCTGAAGTGGTAGTCCTGGAGTCAGTCACTGGAATAGCAGCTGATCGGGATCCTCTGGGAACCGGAGCAGTCTGGCGATGAGAGTCCTGGACTAGGTCATCCTGCATGAGCTCTGCCTTGTCCTGCCTTGCTTCCTCCAAGTCTGCCTCAAGCTTGTTGACGGTCACCTGAAGTTCAGTCAGCTTCACGTCCAGAGCGTGGACCTTCTCGTCAACAATCCTCTCTAGGCTCTCCTGAGATTGTTCAATGCTGGCCAGGCGTTGTTCAATCCTTTGGGTAGCTTCAAGAATCTGCTCTCCGAAGCTCTTTGGTTTAGCTGCTGCTGCTGCTGCCTCTTTATCAACTTTGGCTTTCTTAGCAGCTTCAATCTTGGCTTGACCTTCAACCGAAGTTGGATCCTCCTCGTCCATCACAACAACATTGTCTTCATGCTCTAGCTGCAGTGGTAAGTGCTTCCTATCCAACAGGAATTTGCCCGTGCCAAACTTGGCATTGATAAGTGTCGGGGGAAACTGTCCACCACGAGCACCTATGGGACCGGAGCCCCTTGTTCGTGCGGTAAGGGAGCGGAGGAAGCACAAAGAGCAGATCGTAGAACACACGCGGGCAGTTTACCCAGGTTCGGGCCGCGACGGACGCGTAAAACCCTACTCCTGCTTGGTTTGTATTGAGTTTGTGAGCTCGGGAGCTTGAAGAACTAGCTGCACCGTGCCAGAGAGCTATCAAGATTTCGAACCCCCTCTACGTTGTGCATGGGACTCCTTTTATAGCTCAAGGGGTCACCGACAGGTGTCAACGTAGAAGAAAAGGGTAAAAGAGTAACTTTGGTGGTAGTTGTAACAGTGCGGGAACAGTGGATGAACAGTGGTCATCACCTACTTTGACAGTGGGGGACAAGAGCATTTAATGCCCGTCGCCGTCGACCCCAAAAGCACCCGCCCGTGCGTCTCCGTTCGCCACGGCGATAGCTTCGTCACCGTGGAGGGCCACCGTGTCCCCAGGCTGCACAGCCATCCGCCACGCGTCCCTGGACGGGCCCCAGGACGACGCGTGGGCCGATGAGATGGAGCGCAGGCACACAGTGCAGGCTTCCCCCGGCAAGCACCTTGCCGGGGTCTTGATCTTGTCGGGCCGGGAAGCTTGTCGCTCCCCGGGTCTTGCCGGGGCGCAGAGTGCGCCGAGGCGTGTCTTCTGAAATGCGGTCTTCTAGTCTTCCTGGCAAGCTCCTCTTGCCAGGGTCTTAAGTTAATGAGTTAGTCTTGAGCCTGGGACGGCCTTCCCGGCAAGCCTCACTTGCCGGGGCCTTAAACTTCTGTCTTGTATACTTTGTTTTTGAATGGCTTCTTAAGGGATCAGAAAGGTTTCCGGCAAGCACGTGGTAGACCCTGCCGCGGGAAGCTGCTACTGCCCGTGCACAAGTTGGGGTACTAAGGTACCCCTATCTTGGTACACCGACAGGAGGCCCCGGGCCTGGGCCACACACGGTGCCGAGCGCTGTTGGGCGAGGCCCAAAACAGTGCACGGGCACACGCGCGGCCCACGGTGAGCCGTAATTCCCCTTCCGCATCCGCCGCGTCCCTCCCTAACGGCACGCGTCGATTGTGGCGTCGTGGGAGAGATCGTGGCCACGTTCTTTAATGGGAAATGCGGAGCGTCCCCCACTTCCCCCTTAAAAGCAGAGGAAGCAGGGGCCGTTACCTTACTTCGTCTTCATTGCTTCTTCCACCTCCAGAAATCCCCCGCTGCGCTCCGCCTCCTCATCTCCTCCGCCCTCTTCCGCATCCGCGGCGCCGTCGAGCTTCTCGCCCCCTTCCTCCGCCGCGTCCGCCATGGCCCCGAAGGCCGAGAAGGCGAAAGCGGAGAAGACCAAGAGGGAGAAATCCGAGCAGGCGGCAAAGCTTGTCGCCCTGCGGAAGAGGAACGTCGTCTTTGCGCCAAGGCTCAGCGCAAGGGAGCTCTGGAACAAGTACTATCTGTTCTGGGCCAAGGAGACCAAGGCGCATCCCCGCACCAGAGTCTACCCGGCCGCCGCCAGAGATCTGTACCCCAGCGGGTATTTCTTCTTTGCTGTCTTCTTCCACTACGACCTGTGTCCCCCCTTTTCGGAGTTTTTCTGTGATATCATGAACACCTATAACCTCCATCTCTTAGACTTCACCCCCAACGCCATCCTTACGATGGCGGTTTTCGCACATCTGTGCGAAAACTACATAGGGATCTATCCAAACGTAGCGCTCTTTCGGCACTTCTTCATGCCCAGAGCAGAGGCCGGCGCTCTCCTCTCCGGAGGTATATCTTGGGTCTTCCTCTTGAACAAGAAGGAGTCTTATCTGAAAGGAGAGCTCCGCGGCAAGTGGGAGGAGTGGCGCGCAGACTGGTGTTGGATAGTTGAGGACCAGCCGGAGCCCTTCACCGCGCCGCGCACAACTGCCATAGTGCGCGGCAGGGACTAGAGCGAATTGGCCCCGGATGATGTCAAGCTCAATGCTGCCCTCGTTAGGATTCTTCATCTCCGGGTAGCCAAGTTGACCATCGGAGAGGTAGGAGCAGACTTCCTCCGCCGCCGCATCGCTCCTTTACAAGAAAGGAAGAGGCCAGCATGGGAGTTTGGCAATGCGGCGGACATAATGAGGTTGCGCCCGGGTCTGAATTACAACTTCACGGCGCTGGAGCTGAAGGGGATGCTCCGGGAGCTTTTCAAGCACGACCCGGCCCACCCGGAGTGGTTTAGACCTCCCCGGGGAGTAGTACCACTATGCAACAGCACCGCCCGGGACGCATTGCGCGCAATGATGCCTGCGTGTGACTCGCACGGCGTCGATCCCACCTGGATAGTGCCGACGCCGGATGCCATCATGAGCTTCTTTGATAACTTGGTGGAGGTGCCGAAGAACTCCGAGGAGATCAAGGGTCTCACTCGGGACACCACGGAGCGGGATCTAGCCTATATTGCTTCCCGGATGGAAGAGGCCGCCGCAGCCGCAGCAGCAGGAGACTTTGGATTCACCGTTGAGGAGGCAGAGGCTGAGGATGCATCATGCCAAGCCGAGGAGGCAGAGATCCACAGACTGCTCAAGCTCCCGCCCGACGAGCTCGCCGGGGTCCCCTCTCTGAGGCATGCTGGGATCCCCGGGGTTGTGAGTGAGGCCGCGACAAGGGGCGAGGTTGTCGGAGGGAGCAGAGGTGCTAGAGGGAGAGGAGTCGCCGGAGGGAACAGGGCCGCAGGGCAAGGTGCCGGGCCTAGCGAGCCCGCCGAGGAGGAGGAGGAGGACGCCGGAGCTGAGGATTCTGGTGGATCTCTGGGGCTCGACGATGAGGTCTCCTCGTCCTCGGAGAACTCCCCGCCGCGGGCGAGTCCCAAGCGAACACCGCTGAAGCGCCTCCACAAGGTTGCTACGGCGACGGGGACGCAGGCGCCCCGACAACAGCCTGCTCGCCGGGCGACGCGTGTCACTAGAGCGAGCCAAACTGCGACGGAGGCGCCCCGCGCACCAGCGCCAAGTGGAGGGGGATCCTCCCAGAGCGGAGCGGCTGCTCCGCCTGCTCCCCGGGCCTCGGCGTCAACAGAGGCTGGGGCTTCGCATCCCCCAGCCCCGGGGACCGCCAAGCGCCCGAGGGAGCCGTCTCCTCCTGCTCCTCGCGCGGAAGCGCCTCAGGTGGAGTTCGACTTCTCCGCCCTGAGTGACGACGACGAGGAAGAGGAGTAAGCACTCGTAATTTGTGGCTTCTTTGATCCAGTCTTGATTCTTTCTTCGATGATTCTGATCTTGCTTCTTGGTTTGCTTGCAGGACCCTGGCTCAGCGGGTGGCGAAGAAGGCCAAGGTTCCCGTGGTAGTGGTCGAGGACGACTCGCCCGTCGCGGCGACAGGGGACACGCCGGCGACGAACTTGCCGGACCCAACCGCTGCTCCGAGGAGCAGCCCCCAGCGCAGCCCCCAGCGTAAGTCTGGTCTTGAATTTTCCGCTCGTCGAGCGCACTTGAGGTTTTTACTTGTACTAATCATCTTGTTTCTCTGTTTGTCTTGCTTGTTTCGTGCAGAGGTGGAGCCGCAGCCACAGGAGCGCCCGGAGACCGCTCCCGAGGAGCCACAGGTTCCACCCTCCCCGCCAAGGACGGGCTCCCCGGCGAGGGGGGGCGCTCCGCCAAGGATGGGTACTCCGCCAAGGGCGAGTACCCCGCCAATGACGAGCAGCCCGATGAGGGTGGCTACCCCGCCAAGGGTGGACTCCCCGGCGAGGGAGCCAGTTGTCGACGAAGCCCGCGAAGGTAAGTCTTGCAACTTTCTCTTCTTGGACTTGTCTTTTTTGGATATTTGCTTGATCTTTTTCTTTTCTTCTTCTTCTGTTAGATCCTCCTCCCCCGGAGCGGATGGAGACGGAGGTCTCCACCGAGGAGGAGGGTGCGCAAGGCGACGCCGGCAATGCCACCGTCGTCGAGGACATGGCAGGAGCCGACGAGCTTGCGGCTGAGGAGACGGCCCCGACTGCAGAGGCAGCGGCCGGGGAGGGGGACGGCAGCCACATTGCCGGCCCGGAGGCGGCAGGAGCGTCAAGCGCTGCGCCGGCCGTCGACCCCTCCGCCGGCAAGGGGCAGTCGGGCTTCTACCTTGAGGCCCCCAACGGCGTCTTCATACAAGTGCCGTGGGGGTCTTCGTCGCGAGCCCCCGAGGAGGGAGAGACCTTCGATGGAGAGGTCCTCGCCTCCGCGGGTCTGAAGATTGTCGAAGCGCCTGGCGGGAGTGATGAGCCCGAGGAGGAGAAGCTGCTTCACCGGGTCCTGGCCGTTTACTGGGCCAGGCAGGCGAAGCTGGACTCCCGAGAAGCCCTCGCCGCCAAGGCTGGAGCAGAACTGGAGAAGCGCGCTGCTGAACTCCGCGCCGCCAACCAAGCGGCCCTCCGCGATTTGGCGGAGGAGCGCGAGAGGCTTGCCGAAGAGCAGCAGGAGTTTCTTCTGGAGAAGGCTGAGGCCGAGGAGCAGCAGCGACTTGTCGGTGAAGAGCTGTCCCGGCGAGAAGGAGAGCTCACCCAGCGGAAACTCGACCTCGACGCTCACGAGGAAGACCTTACCGCTCGGGAGCAGGCCCTTGGCGGAGAGTTGAAGGAGGCGAAAGCCGCTGCAGCCGCCGCGGAAACCGCCAAGAAGGACCTCGAAGCCAAGGTGGCGCAGCTGGAGGAGTTCCTGAAGGCGAGCACGGAGAGGGTCACCGCGCTCAACATAGAGCGCGAGAAGGACGCCCATACCAACTCAGAACTCCAGGTACGCCTCTCCAAGCAGGGTGACGAGCTCAAGGCCTCCAAGGACTCAATTGCTGATCTGGAGCTTAAGGTCTTTACGCTGACTGGCTCGCTGGACGCCGCCCGGGGCCGCGAGACCAAACTGAAGGAGGAGGTCCGCAAGGAACGAGGCTTGGTGGAGAGCGCCGCCACCTCAGCCAACAACTTCCGCCGGACCGTCGAGGTATGGACTGAAGATCTGGTGGCTTCTGCCGCCAACATCGACAAGGAGCTGATGGCGATGAGGGTGGAGCACCTCATATATTCTCCGGATCCAAATCTCCCCCACAGCGCCAAGCTCAGTCTTTTCTTCAGGGGGATCGCGCCGGCGCTCGCAAGTCTGCAGGAGAAGCTTCCCGTGCAGCTGGCCGAGGAGTCGCGCCAGCTCTGCGCGGGTACCTTGGAGTGCGTCCTGACGAAGATCGTCTACCGCAATCCTGGTATAAATCTTGCCAACGTCCTCCGCAGCTTGCCGGCCAATGCAGATCAGGAGGCACTGAAGGCGCAGGTCGCCCACATCATCGCCAAGGTGAACAAGATCTCCAGGCGTGAAGGCGATCGCGTAGATTAGGCCTCTTTCCTTTTATTTCCTTTGTTGCTGCAAAGTGTGTCATGAACATCGATCTATTAGTCGTTGCGACAAGTTATCTCTTGCAATATATTACCTTATTTCTGAGCAATTGGTGCAATGTTATCTCCCTTGCTTTAGTCCTTTACTTTGTATGCTTTCAAACCTACGCTTCTAGGGGACTTGCCGGTAATGGGCCCTTGCCGCGAGCGCTGAGTGAGGGACTCTGAGCAGCCTGCTGGCAAAGGACCTCACCGGCAAGCAACCTTTCCGCGGCTAGTCGCTGCGCACTTAGCTTGCTGAGCGAACTCGAAAACGAAGCAAGGGCGCGACACTTGTCGCAGCTCACTTAAGTCGTTGAGCGTACTCGAAAACAAGATAAGGGTGCGGCTAGCCACGAGTAGGTTCCTCCGCGCACAGGTTTTCCATACAAAGTGTGGTTGTTCAAGGAAGACAACTAAAATTTAAAAATTTGAATTGCTCAAACTCTGGTAACTTAGCTTTCATAATCTGTTCGTTCTCCGGCAAGCTTCTCTTTCTTGAACAGCACTTGGTCCATCCTCCATCTCCTCCCCCCCGGCAAACTTGTGCGCGAGGAACATTCCTTCTGCTTAAGAGGGAGAGAAAAAGAAGAGGGAAAACAAGTATAGGGCCTTTCGGCGTGCCAATGCTTACCGGGTGTGTGTTGCACAAGATGCCAAACAATGCATGCGAATAACAACGAAAAGCGCAAATAGTGCGAAACACAAAAGCTTTACTGATGCACGGGATCTGCGCCCGGCTTTGTACAAAGGATTACATGCAACAGCGGCAAGACTTGTATGAAAGGTGGTTGCCGGAGCGGATCACGGCAACCGCGCCTTATGGGTGAAACTTGCGAAGATGCTCTATGTTCCAGGAGTTGCTCACCGGTAAGCCTTCTTCGGTCTCAAGGCGGACAGCGCCGGGCCTTGTGACTTGTCTCACCCGATAAGGGCCTTCCCACTTCGGCGTCAACTTGTTGGAATTCTTGGCGGACTAAACACGCCGAAGAACAAGGTCACCTTCCTCGAGACTCCTGGCCTTGACCTTGCGGCTATGGTAGCGACGCAAGGCTTGCTGGTATCGAGCAGCTCGTACAGCAGCCTGGAGACGTTCCTCCTCGAGGAGCAATGCATCATCTTGTCGCAGTTGCTCTTGCTCGAGCTCATCATAAGCGAGCACCCGAGGAGATCCGTATACGAGTTCCGTGGGGAGAACTGCCTCTGCTCCGTAGACTAGAGCAAAGGGTGTCTGTCCGGTGGCTCGACTTGGTGTCGTTCTGATTGACCAAAGAGCCGCCGGCAACTCCTCTATCCAGTTTCTTCCGCACTTGCGTAGCCTGTCGAAGGTTCTTGTCTTGAGTCCACGCAGCACTTCAGCATTGGCCCTCTCCGCTTGACCATTGCTCCTCGGGTGAGCAACAGAAGCGAAACAGACCTTGGCGCCAAGGTCTTGGACGTACTGCATGAAGGTGCGACTAGTGAACTGTGTGCCGTTGTCGGTGATGATCCTGTTAGGGATTCCGAAACGGCAAACAATTGACCTGAAGAACCTGACTGCTGACTGTGCTGTCACCTTTCTCACTGGTTCCACTTCTGGCCACTTTGTGAACTTGTCGATTGCAACGTACAAGTACTCAAAGCCCCCGACAGCACGGGGGAAGGGGCCGAGGATATCGAGCCCCCAGACCGAGAAGGGCCAGGACAAAGGGATCGTCTGGAGAGCTTGAGCTGGCTGATGAATTTGTTTGGCATGGAACTGGCACGCTTCACACTTGGTTACTAGTGCAGTTGCATCTTGGAGGGCTTCTTGCCAGAAGAACCCTTGCCGGAATGCCTTTCCGGCAAGTGCCCTTGCGCCTATGTGGTGACCACATATGCCTCCATGTATTTCTGCCAACAGCTTCTGTCCATCTTCCCTGGAAATGCACTTCAACCTGACACCATTGAGTCTTCTTCTGTACAGTTCGTTATCCACGAACTGGTACATACTTGACTGCCTGGTTATCTTCTCTATCTCTTCTGGGTCGTCGGGAAGTTCTCCAGTTTGCAGAAAACGGACAATCTGCTGTGCCCATGCCGGAGCGCGTGGCTCAACGGCAAGGACTAAAGGCATGAGGGCCGCTGCGGGAACCCCAGCTTCTACGGCAAGAACCTCTGGTTCTGCCGGAGCTGATGGTCCCCCGGGAAGCTCGCCGGAGCAAGACTTGTCGGGAACGTTTGCTTCAACTGTACAGACCCTTGGATCTGCAGGAGCAAATTGTTCCTCAGCGTTCTGATCGTTGATCTTGGGGACCTTGGCGACGGCCTCGGGGAGATCCGCCGGCAAGTAGTCGCCGGAGACCAACTTTCTCTTCTTGTTCTGCCCAATCGATGGTGTAACGGATGGCTGAGTCAGCTTGAGCAGGAAGGTCCCTGGTTCCACAGGTAACTTCATTGCAGCACACTTTGAAAGGCCATCTGCAATATCATTCTGAGCTCTCGGGACGTGCTCCATTTGCAGACCTTCAAAGTGCTCTTCAAGCTTTCTCACTTCATCTACATAAGCTTCCATCAAAGGGCTCTGGTACTTCTTGTTAACTTGTCGGACCACCAATTGAGAGTCTCCCCGCACAATCAGCTTCTTAATCCCAAGTTCGGCCGCAATCCTGAGGCCGGCGAGCAAGCCTTCATACTCAGCAGTATTGTTTGTCGCTTGTTCCCTGGGAAAGTGCATCTGGATAACATACTTGAGGTGTTCTCCGGTGGGCGCGATGAGCACCACGCCGGCTCCGGCGCCTTGCAGCGAGAAGGCACCGTCAAAGTACATTACCCATTCACTGCTTGCTTCTTGCACGGGGGCGCTTGTTTCTGGAACTTCTTCATCGGGCGTTGGGGTCCATTCAGCTATAAATTCTGCCAAAGCTCTGCTCTGTATATTTGAAGTACTCTCAAACTTGAGGCCAATGATTGACAGCTCCAGTGCCCACTCGACGATCCTACCCATTGCTTCTTGATTGTGCAATATCCTCTTCAACGGAAAGCGAGTGACCACTGTTATCTCATGTGCCTGGAAGTAATGGCGCAGCTTTCTCGAGGCCATGAGGAGACCGAAAAGCAACTTCTGTACCCCGGAGTATCTTGATCTAGCCCCCTGCAAGAGGGAACTCACAAAATACACCGGGCGCTGCACCATCTTCTTCTGCACTTGACCTTGTTCCTGCGCAGAGTTGTCCTTGTTGGGGCCAGGGCTTGTCGGAGCAGCCCCCTGCTTGTCGCTGGATTCACTTGCCGGTGGCGTGGGCTCCTCGTCGGCCTCCCTCTCCGCTACTAACACAGCACTAACCACTTGATTGGTTGCTGCCAGGTACAGCAGCAACTTCTCTTGTGGCCTAGGTGCGACAAGTATTGGAGTGGAGGATAGGTACCGTTTCAAGTCTTGCAGCGCTGCCTCCGCTTCCGGAGTCCATTTCATAGGACCTGCCTTCTTCAAGATTTTGAAGAAAGGAAGGGCGCGTTCTGCAGAGTTTGAAATTAACCTACTGAGGGCAGCCACACAACCTGCAAGTCTCCTTACGTCCTTGACGCGCTTCGGGGCTTCGATCTGCTCGATGGCTTTTATCTTGTCGGGATTAGCTTCAATCCCCCTCTGTGACACAAAGAACCCGAGAAGTTTGCCGGAGGGGACTCCAAAGACGCACTTCTCGGGATTCAACTTAAGCTGTATCTTGCGCAGGTTCTCGAACGTCTCTTCCAAATCTTGGATCAAAGTATCTTTGCTCTTGCTCTTGACCACTATGTCATCCATGTAAGCCTCTACATTTCTGTGGATCTGCGGTTCAAAAGCGGTGTACACCACCCTTGCAAATGTTGAGCCTGCATTCTTCAGTCCGAACGGCATGCGTATGAAGCAGTATGTGCCGCAAGGAGTGATAAATGCAGTCTTCTCTTCATCTTCCTCGGCCATGAAAATCTGGTGGTAGCCCGAATATGCATCAAGGAAAGAAAGCAGCTCACATCCAGCAGTGGAGTCAACAATCTGGTCAATGCGCGGCAAGGGAAATGGATCCTTGGGACATGCTTTATTCACATCGGTGAAGTCTATACACAGTCTCCACTTCCCGTTGGCCTTACGCACGACAACTGGGTTTGCTAACCACGTCGGATGGATCACGCCTCTAACTAGGCCCGCTGCTTCTAGCTTTCTGATCTCTTCGGCAATGAATTCTTGGCGCTCCACGGCTTGCTTCCTGACCTTCTGCTTGACGGGCCGCGCATGAGGACAAACAGCAAGCTTGTGCTCAATCACCTTCCTGGGAACGCCGGGGATGTCGGATGGTTGCCATGCAAACACATCGACATTCGCCCGCAGGAAGGCAACGAGCGCGCTTTCCTATTTGCTGTCAAGTGTGGCACTGATGGTGAAGGTACCACCAGTGCCATCCTCCTTGGCGGACACCTTCTTGGTTGCCGGTGGAGCGGCCATCCCCTTCTTGCTCTTGCCGGTGGAGCTCAATGGGACGTCCTCGACAGCAGCGCAGCACTCCGAAGAGGTGCGGTTGCCGGAGTGGGTCCCAGAGCACTTACCGGACTTGGTCTTGGTCTTCTTCCCCCGGGAGCTTCAGTGGCAAGGGTGCTGCTCTCTGCTGCGGCTGCTGCATCCCGGTATATTTTGTCGGCGCAGATAAGCGCGTCCTTCTTGTCGCCATGGACAGAGATGACGCTTATCCGCCCCGGCATCTTGAGGACATTGTAGGCGTAGTGGGAAGCTGCCATGAACTTGGCGAGGGCAGGACGTCCAAGTATCCCATTGTATGGCAATGGGATATCGGCAACATCGAAGGTTATCCTCTCCGTCCTGAAGTTCGGCTCCCCGCCAAAGGTCACTGGCAGAGTAATCTTCCCCTTGGGCTTGCTCCTCCTCGGGTTTATTCCTTGGAACGAACCGGTCTCTTCGAGCTCGCCATCTGGGATTTGGAGTTTCTTGATCACAGCCGAGGAGATCAAGTTTAGGCCGGCCCCGCCGTCAACCAACATTTTGGTGACCTTGAGGTTGCGGATGGTTGGTGAGACCAACATCAGCAAGCACCCAACCGCGGTGGTGCGGTCAGGGTGATCCTCAAGATCAAAAATGATGGGCGTGCTGGACCACTTCAGCAGCCTGCGCGACTCAACGGGCGGCTCTGCTGCGTTTACTTCCCGCACCCACTGCTTGAGTTGGCGGTGGGAAGTATGCAGAGAGGCGCCGCCGTCGACGCACAGGACTTCCGTGGCCTTCTGGAACTCTTGCTCGCTGTTATCTTCTTCCTCCATGTCATCGTCGTCGTCTTCTTCATCCTTGTCGCGGCCCCGGGGAGGTCGATCTCCTGGCCGCTGCTTGGCCTTGCCGCGGCGTCCTCCCCGACCATTGAATGGCCGCTTTTTGCTAGTCTCTCCTCCGCCACCTTGGGCCTTCTCCTTGTCGCGCCGCTCGTACTCAGCTTTCTGCTGCTCGACGAGGTACTCGACGCATTTGCAGTTGGAGAGGTCGTGACCCTTGGTGCGGTGGATCTTGCAGTATTGCTTGTCGGAGCCGTCCTGCTTGTCGGCTGCCGCTACAGGGGCAGGCTCCTTGCCGGAGCCGCCAGCCTGTGCTTGCTTGGCGGGAGCCTCCTTGCCGGACTTCTCAACGACCAGCACCTCCTTGTTCTTCTTTCTTCTGTTATTCCGCCGCCGGCTCTTCTTTGCCGGGGCGGCATCCTCGCTGTCGCTTCCCCCTGCGCCAGCATCCTCCCCGGGGAGTCTCCTCCCCTCTTCGGCGCGTGCACACTTGTCAGCCAGAGCGTAGAGCTCGCTGACGTCCCGGATCTTCGTCATGGCCATCTCTTCCCGCATGCGGCGGTTACGCACGTTCTGGTGGAACGCGTTGATAACCGCAGCAGGGTGGACGTCGGGGATGTTGTGTTGCACGCGGCTAAACCGTTGGATGTACTTGCGCAGGGGCTCTCCTTCCTTCTGGGCCAAGATGTGGAGATCACTCTCCTGGCTGTGGGGTTTGTGGCCGCCCGTGAAGGCGCCAACAAACTGATGGCAAAGATCTGCCCAAGAAGAAATGGAGCCTTCCGGCAAGTGCATAAGCCAAGAACGGACGTTCGGCTTAAGCACCAGCGGGAAGTAGTTCGCCAGTATCTTCTCGTCGCGCCCCCCGGCAGCTTGTACTGCGATAGTGTATATGCTGAGGAACTCCGAGGGGTGCGTCTTGCTGTCGTACTTCTCCGGTACGTCGGGCTTGAAATTCTTCATGCTGGGCCACTGGACGCGCCGCAGCTCACGGGTGAACGCGGGGCAACCTGCCGCGTATGGCAAGTCGCCTGGCTCACCGGGCGCGTGCGTGTCGACAGGGGTCCCAGCGCGCTGATCTGATTGCCGCCGGGCTTCTCGGCGGCGCTCGATCGTTGTTCGAGCATCTTCTTGTCGCCGGTCGTCAAGGACTTGGCGCTGCTCCCGACGAGGCCGCGGATCCGACGACGCCGTGGAGTCGTCGTCGACGTTAATCCGGCGGGGAAGCGTCTTCTGCTTCCGCGGCGGGGAGTGCACGGTGGTTGCACCCCCAGCGGTCTTGTCGCCGTCAGCCTTCGTCTTCTCGACTTGCCGTGGCCGCGAGGTCGCCGGCTGCTGCGGCGTATCGTTGTTGGCGAAGGCGATGAGGCTTTGGATTGTTGCCCTCCAGTCTTCGGCCTTGTCTGCCGCTGGAGGGAAATCGAGGAGCAGCTGCGCTCTCGCGAGTGCTTCTGCTGGAGAGGAGGGGAGCGGGGGCGAGCGGTGCGAGGAGCGAGATATGCTCGGACTTCTAACAGGGTTAGAAGGAGCAGTTTCTCGCCCCGGCGACCGCGCCTTGCTCGTGCCAGGACGGTGGCCCGGAGCATCCCGCGAACCTCCGGTTTGCCCTTGGCCTAGCAAGCGGATGGTACCTCCTGTACCACGGCGCTGCTGGGTTGTCGTCTGCTGCGATGGACGAGGCGCATCTACGGACACCGAGGCTCGGTCGTCCATCTTGTCCTTGGATTTGGTGGCGCCGTGAGTTTCCTCGCCGGCGACCACCCTTCCGACGGCGTCTTCTCCGCCCACCGTTGGTTCTGGTGGTGGCGGAATAGACGCAGACGGGCCTGCGACCTCCGAAGCCTTCTTCTTCGGGGCCATGTTGCTGTTGCTGATGAAGCTGGAGAGGTTGATGAAGATTGCGCCCGCGTGAGCGCCGGATCAGGTTCGCACAACCTCGACGCCCCCTACCTCGCACGCCAAAGATGTCGGGGGAAACTGTCCACCACGAGCACCTATGGGACCGGAGCCCCTTGTTCGTGCGGTAAGGGAGCGGAGGAAGCACAAAGAGCAGATCGTAGAACACACGCGGGCAGTTTACCCAGGTTCGGGCCGCGACGGACGCGTAAAACCCTACTCCTGCTTGGTTTGTATTGAGTTTGTGAGCTCGGGAGCTTGAAGAACTAGCTGCACCGTGCCAGAGAGCTATCAAGGTTTCGAACCCCCTCTACGTTGTGCATGGGCCTCCTTTTATAGCTCAAGGGGTCACCGACAGGTGTCAACATAGAAGAAAAGGGTAAAAGAGTAACTTTGGTGGTAGTTGTAACAGCGCGGGAACAGTGGATGAACAGTGGTCATCACCTACTTTGACAGTGGGGGACAAGAGCATTTAATGCCCGTCGCCGTCGACCCCAAAAGCACCCGCCCGTGCGTCTCCGTTCGCCACGACGATAGCTTCGTCACCGTGGAGGGCCACCGTGTCCCCCAGGCTGCACAGCCATCCGCCACGCGTCCCTGGACGGGCCCCAGGACAACGCGTGGGCCGATGAGCTGGAGCGCAGGCACACAGTGCAGGCTTCCCCCGGCAAGCACCTTGCCGGGGTCTTGATCTTGTCGGGCCGGGAAGCTTGTCGCTCCCCGGGTCTTGCCGGGGCGCAGAGTGCGCCGAGGCGTGTCTTCTGAAATGCGGTCTTCTAGTCTTCCTGGCAAGCTCCTCTTGCCAGGGTCTTAAGTTACTGAGGTAGTCTTGAGCCTGGGACGGCCTTCCCGGCAAGCCTCACTTGCCGGGGCCTTGATCTTCTGTCTTGTATACTTTGTTTTTGAATGGCTTCTTAAGGGATCAGAAAGGTTTTCGGCAAGCACGTGGTAGACCCTGCCACGGGAAGCTGCTACTGCCCGTGCACAAGTTGGGGTACTAAGGTACCCCTATCTTGGTACACCGACAATAAGCATCTGAATCTGCGGGGCAAATCCACATGACCTCTTTTGGTCAGCTGCAGTCCTCTTAATGGTCTCTACCATTAAGTCTATCACCTTGAAAGGTGCCTTCTCATCAAGTACGTGCAGCATGTTGATAGAATACCCTCTGATCATGCGATGATCTCCAGACTTGGGCATCAATGTATGCCTCAGAATAGTGTTAGTGGTAGGCAAACCTGCCTGGAGATAGTACACTGAGCCAAGCTTCCACCCTTCCAAATCTGCTGCGGGGATCTCCTTGTACATGTTCTTCATGGAATCATGGTTCTTCTTAGGAATCCCATAGACATCAATGTCGTCCTCTCTTTGCACTGGAGCATTCAGAAGTTCTGCCCATTCTTCAACAGATGAAGAAAACCTTTGACCTTCAGTCATCCAGGTGATCTTCCCATCAGGATAGAAGTGGGCTGTGGCATAGAACTGCATAATCATCTCATCGTTCCAATCTGTCAGTTTCTGACCCACAAACTCATCAACTCCACATGCAGTGAAGCTTTCATGCACATGGGGAAAGAAGTCTCGGTGCTCTTCTCTGTCAATGTACTTCCAGTCAATGTATCTGGTATCTGCAACTATAGGCTTCTTGTCCATCAGCACAGTCTCATAGAAGTCCTGCTGCTCTCTGGTGTGGAATTTGGGGTCCACAGCAGTCCTTCTCCTCACGACATATGGATCAGACTGTCTCCATAGCCTGAGACCTCTATCTTTCCTTGCCTTCATATCCTCGGCATGAGGATGAGCATCGTTGTGAAGTGGCAGTTTTGGACGGAGTTTCAGCAACACATGTTCTTCTTCATCAGACTCAGACGGTGGCACATCACCCTTGTTCTTCTCAGAGGCTGGAATGTTCCTGGTTGTCCTCTTGGGCTTGGCAGAAGGCTTTGCTGGAGCTGCCTTAGCTTGAGCAGGCTTCTTGGGCTTTGAAGTGGCTCCAGCCCTAATAGCATCACCCATGAGTTTAGCCTTCTGAGGAGGAGGCTGGGGTGCTTCTTCTTCTTCTTCTTCAACTGCTGCATCTGCATGAGGTTCAGCATACACTACCCTCTTCCTCTTGGATGTTTTCTTCACTTTGCTTGGGGCTGGCTCTCCCAAGTTCAGCTTCTTGGCAACAGCTGATTGCTTGACTTTGCTGGTGCCTTTCTTTGACTGCTGCCCTTGTTGCTCTTTGGCAACAACTTTTCTCTTAGGCTTGGAGGATACTTCTTCTTCAGCTACGAAATCAGAATCCTCATCATCTGAGTTCTTCTCTTTTCTAGCTCTGGTGGCTGCAGGAGGCAAGCCACTAGGTGTACTCCTCTCACCATCATCAACTGGACTACTAGCCTCAGGACTAGTATCTGCCTCAGGAATGTCCGCAAAAGGTGACTCTGACCTGTTCTGGCTGTCACTGGCATCTGACATGGCTGACAACCTGTGAATAGATAAGGTATAGGTAGAGTAGAAGAGTTATCACAAACTGCAGAGGTTTTTGCAAACAAAATGAGTTCAAATCTTAGTTTTAAGTTTTCACAGAATGCATTTTGGTCAGACCGATTTTCAGTTTCGGTGAATCCGAAGTGTATAACAGAAACTTTACACACCACTTTCGGTTGGACCGAAATGGGTTTCGGTCCTGCCGATAAACTAGGGTTTCACTAAAACTCTACTTCGGTCACACCGATTTGCACAACTCGGTTGGACCGAAAGTGCAGTGCAATGGCCAAAGGCCGAATCGGTCACACCGAAAATTTAAAACCGGTTTCACCGAGATGTGTTCCGTGGAAACCTAAACCTAAGAATTTTACTCGAAACTAGAACCAATCTGATGGAGAAGAAGTTTTCAATCGTGGCTAGATACAGGGCAAACCAAACGTGCAATGAATCAGATGGGGAGCACGAGAGGGATCGAGACTCACCCTAACTTGGTGGAGTCCCTCTACGGCGGCAACGGCACGGAGGAGAAGACCGTTGGCGGCGGCGGAGACCTGCGGCGAGGGCGCACAGGCGACGACGGCGACGATCTGGAGATCAGGGCGATGGCAGCAGGGGACGTGGGAGCGAAAACGTTTGAAGGAATAATCAACGCGCGCTGCCCTCAGTATTTATATCCCCTTGCTGTCGGTGGGACCGAGTTGAAAAACTCGGTGACACCGAGATGGATAACTGCTATGCAGTTACGCATATCGGTCACGCCGAGATTTAGAACTCGGTTTCACCGAGATGAAACCTAGATCACTCTAAGTGATTTCGGTTTGACCGAGTGGGAGAAGTTGGTCTGACCGAAATTTACTTAGAAGGTTTTGGAAGTCAGCCTTAGACGGATCGGTGGCTCCGAGTGCTCCTCACTCGGAGGGTCCGAAAATGACTTGTTCAAAGTTTGTGATATAAGCATGAATAGAATTTGAGACAAGAAAGCATAGATAGCTAGGGAAGGTACTTAGGCATTCTTGTCCATCCATTTGGTCAGAAAATCAAAATAACCAAAACAACAAATGGATGTCCTTGAATGGATAAAATTATGCATTCAACATGCTCACACAATAAGATAGCAAATGAAATATGTGTCAAACATGCACAACCAAAACTCTAGCTACTAGCACACAATTTGTCGATGACTAGGTCATCTTTATATGAGTATTTTGACTTAGGAGCCAAATGAGAACATTTGATCATAGGTCATACTCATCGTTTAAGCACAAGTGGGGTTACCACTTTTACATAAAGCATTGATGTGTTCACATCATTTGAAGATGCTTTAGCTCAATTTTTAGAGCAAAGCTCCCCCTAGATGTGAGAACCCCTTTTAAAGGGTCAAACTAACCTTGGGTTGTCGTAGAAGACTTCATGTAGATGTTGAATATGTGGATGCTCAATGTTGATGTAGATCATCAAGAGTTGGGAGCTATCCTTTGGATTAGAGCACTTTCAATACCTACATGGGTTAGTCCCACAAGGAACAAACAAAGATATCCATGGACATAGATTGAAGTTCACAAAAGATGATGTCCATGAAAGCAATGATTACCTTGTCCCTTGACTTACCAACAAGAGGGCTTGTGACTCCATGAACTAGTGCATGATGTGGAAGTTGATTGCACATGTTCTTGCCAAAATGAATGTGAGTGAAGTATGTTGGCAGAGTCACCCTCAAGAACCTTCTAGTTCTTCTTCTTCGAGATCAACATCATCTTGATGGGAATCCTTGGGGTTGTAGTTGAGCTTGACGAAGTAGAACTTGATGTTTCCTTGGGAACCCACTTGACCATGGCTTGAGGTGCTTCAATGAATGCATCAATCTCCTCTTGAAGCTTGTCCTTGGCTTTTAGCTTGTGGTCTTGTGGTGGAAGGTCATCTTGAGCTTGTTCCACATTGGAAGAAGTAGGATCATACTTCTCCTTTTGAGAAACAAACTGTGGAGTAGGGTATTGACCTTCTTCCCACTCAACACCTTCGGCGTTGAACTTTCGCTCAAAACCAATTCCTTGATTCTTTCGGTGTCTTCCTTGTTTGCGAACAATTTCCTCAAAGTTCTTGCTTCCGGCAAGACTCTTGTAGACACCTTTCTCTATGATTTCCTTCAATAATCTATTCTCTTGCTCAAGTGTAACTTGGCTTGAAACATTGTTAGTGGAATCAAGAGAACTACTAGAAGTAACAACATTAGATTTAACATGGTTATTGTTACTACTAGAGGAAGAATTTTTCTTATGCTTGTCATGCTTAGTCTTAATAGGTGGCAAGAAATTAGACAAGAGAAGTCGTTTGGCAAGATATGAAGAACTCTTCTTTCGAAGATCGTCATTGATCGCTTTTAGAAACTCATGTTCTTGCTCTAGAGTGAGCTTCTCGAAGCGTAGCTTCTCATGAGATCTTAGGAGCTCTCTATGATCTTCTTGAGTTGTTTCATGAGCTAACTTAAGAGTGTTTAGTTCTTTAGTTAGATGCTCAATCTCCTTCATAGCATTGTCATTCGACTCTTCTCGACTATAAAGACTACTAGCATTTTCATCGTTACTAAGCTCACTAGATTTATCATGCAAGAGCTCATCTTCACCAAGCAAGTCATCCTCATCACTATCAAAGTCAATGAATTCAGGGTGTGTTACCTTGGGGCCTTTAGCCATGAAGCATCTTCCAATTCCCTCATTTGGTGAATCAAATAAGTCGTAGGAGTTGGAGTTGGAGGATACGAGAGCAAGTCCGGCAACACCTTCATCTTGACTGTAGTCGGAGTCGGAGTGATAGCTTCCATCGGATTGATTGTCGGAGTCGGAGCCGGAGACCCATTCACCTACATGAGCTTGATGTCTTCTTCTTGTGTAGCTCCTTGATGACTTGTCTTTCCTCTCCAAATCCTTGCTTCTCCGAGAGGGTCTTCGTTCATAACGATCATCTCTACTCCTTCTCTCTCTCCGAGGTGACTCATCTCTTGATCTTCTTCTTGGAGATTCTTCTCTTCTCTTGTGGGGAGCCGTACACTCATTTGAGTAGTGTCCGGGTCTTCCACAATTGTAGCAGTTTCGATCACGACTAGAAGATCTCTTTTCATCATATGATCTAGACTTTGAGCTTCTTTCTTTGCCTCTATTCTTGTAGAACTTGTTGAAGTTCTTAACCATTAGGCTTATCTCTTCATTGGAAATTAACTTGTCACTTGAGGTTGTGGGAGCATCACTTGTAGCTTTGTAAGCACCACTTGACTTGTTGTGAATCTCTTCCTTATCCTTAAGTGTCATCTCATGAGCAACAATTCTTCCAATGACTTCAGTTGGCTTGAGAGTCTTGTAGTTTGGCATCATTTGGATCAAAGTGCACACGGTGTCATATTTTCCATCCAAAGCTCGGAGAATCTTCTTAATGATGAATCGGTCGGTCATTTCTTCGCTTCCTAAGCCGGCAATCTCATTTGTGATGAGAGCAAGCCTAGAGTACATTTCAGCGACTCCTTCACCATCCTTCATCTTGAACTTGTCAAGTTGACCTTGAAGAATATCTAGCTTTGATTCCTTCACAGACTCAGTACCTTCGTGCATTTCAACCAAAGTATCCCAAATCTCTTTAGCATTCTCAAGACGGCTGATTTTGTTGAACTCCTCGGGACACAAAGCATTGAAGAGAATGTCACAAGCTTGAGCATTGTTTTGCAACATCCGCAACTCTTCCGGTGTAGCTTCGCGATCCGGAACTTTTCCTTCCTCGAAGAATTCACCTTGCATACCAACACAAATAATGCCCCATGCGGCTGGGTTATGACCAAGAATATGCATTTTCATTTTATGCTTCCAACTAGCAAAATTTGTACCATCAAAGTAAGGACCTCTACGATAATTACCCTCACTAGACGCCATACTCTCCTAGGTTGTGAAACCAAGCTTATGGAGTCCAATGCAATGGAAACCAAAACAATGGAGACCAAAGCTCTGATACCACTTGTAGGATCGAAAGTATGTCTAGAGGGGGGGTGATTAGACTACTTGTAATTATAAAAATTCTGCCTTTGACAAAGAACAGTTTTTTGGTAGTTTCACAATAATGATCAAGTCAAGTATCACCCTACACATGCAATTCTAGAGTATAAGCAGCGGAAAGTAAATTGCACATGTAGTAAAGAGAGGTGGAGAAGATCAAACGCAATTTGGAGACGCAATGATTTTTCCCGTGGTTCCGATAGGTAGTGCTATCGTACATCCACGTTGATGGAGACTTCAACCCACGGAGGGTAACGGCTGCGCGAGTCCACGGAGGGCTCCACCCACGAAGGGTCCACGAAGAAGCAACCTTGTCTATTCCATCATGGCCTACGCCCACGGAGGGCTAGCCTTACTCGGGGTAGATCTTCACGAAGTAGGCGATCTCCTTGCCCTTACAAACTTCTTGGTTCAACTCCACATCTCGATGACGGAGGCTCCCAAGCGACACCTAACCAATCTAGGAGGCACCACCCTCCAAAAGGTAATAGATGTTGTAGATGATGATGAACTCCTTGCTCTTGTGCTTCAAATGATAATCTCCCCAACACTCAACTCTCCTCACTAATATGGCTGTGGTGGAAGAAAGGATTGAGTGGAAAGCAACTTGGGAAGGTTAGAAATCAAGTTTCATATGGTAGGAATGGAGCAACTTGATCTCAACACAAGGGTAGGTAGTTCTCTTCTCAGAAAGTGTAAGGTAGGAGTGGTAGTTCTTTCTGATGGCTCTCTCCACGAATGAAGAGGGGGTGGAGGGGTATATATAGCCTCCACACAAAATCCAACCGTTACACACATAATTGAGCAATCTCGGTGAGACCGAAGTGGAAACTCGGTCAGACCGAAAGTTCAAATATAGTGAACGTTGGGGTTTTCGGTGGGACCGAAAATACCATCTCGGTTAGTCCGATTTGAGTGAAGGACAGGAACTTGCCAGTTTCGGTGGGACCGAAATCATCAACTCGGTTTTTCCGATTTGAGGACAAACGGTTACAGAAGCTTGGCAGCCCATGTTTCGGTGAGACCGAACTCAAACTCGGAATGACCGATTTTTCTAGGGTTTGGCTTATGGCTGAGGTGGTTCATCTCGGTGGGACTGAGTTTGGAAAATCGGTTGGTCCGAGATTACTTATGAGTGTGTATTGTAGTGAAAGTTGCTGATAGTTGAAGGAGATATATCACTAAGCACTTGAGCAACCAGATCATCAACACAACCTCATCCCCTTTTAATAGTATTGGCTTTTCCTATGGACTCAATGTGATCTTGGATCACTAAACCAAAAATGGAGTCTTGAGCTTTTGCCAATGCTTGCCTTAGCATTTTGAGGGGTCCACTTCTTCAGTCATTGCCATACCCATATCACTGAACTTCTCTGAAATGATTCTCAAGTAACTATTAGTTCAATGATATATATGTTGTTATTAATTGCCAAAACCACCCGGGGATTAGTTGCACTTTCAACAAGACCACTAGTTTTAAGAAAAAGGGCAAGGGAAAGAAGGGGAACTTCAGATAGAATAGCTAGACAGTTGCTACTCCCACGAAGAAACCCAAGTCTGGAGCCAAGCCTGAAACTGAGTGCTTCTACTGCAAAGGGACTGGAAAGTGGAAGCGGAACTGCCCCAAGTATTTGGCGGATAAGAAGGATGGAAAAGTGAACAAAGGTATATGTGATATACATGTTACTGATGTGTACCTTACTAATGCTCGTAGTAGCACCTAGGTATTTGATGCCGGTTCAGTTGCTAATATTTGTAACTCGAAACAGGGGCTACGGATTAAACGAAGATTGGCTAAGGACGAGGTGACGATGCGCGTGGGAAATGGTTCCAAAGTCGATGTGATCGCCATCGGCACTCTACCTCTACATCTACCTTCGGGATTAATTTTAGACCTGAATAATTGTTATTTGGTGCCAGCGTTAAGTATGAACATTATATCTGGATCTTGTTTATTGCGAGACGGTTATTCATTTAAATATGATAAAAAAATGGTTGTTCTATTTATATGAGTAATATCTTTTATGGTCTTGCACCCTTGAAGAGTGGTCTATTCTTGTTGGATCTCGATCGTAGTGATACACATATTCATAATATTGAAGCCGAAAGATGCTAGGTTAATAATTATAGTGCAACTTATTTGTGGCACTGCCGTTTAAGTCATATTGGTGTAAAGTGCATGAAGAAACTCCATAGTGATGGACTTTTGGAATCACTTGGTGCTTGCGAACCATGCCTCATGGGCAAGATGACTAAAACTCCGTTCTCTGGAACAATGGAGCGAGCAACATATTTGTTCGAAATCATACATACTGATGTATGTGGACTGATGAGTGTTGAGGCTCGCGGTGGGTATCGTTATTTTCTGACCTTCACTGATGATTTAAGCAGATATGGGTATATCTACTTGATGAAGCACTAGTCTGAAACATTTGAAAAGTTCAAAGAATTTCAGAGTGAAGTAGAGAATCATCATAACAAGAAAATAAAGTTTCTACGATCTGATCGTGGAGGTGAATATTTGAGTTACGAGTTTGGTCTTCATTTGAAACAATGTGGAATAGTTTCACAACTCACGCCACCCGGAACACCACAGCGTAATGGTGTGTCTGAACGTCGTAACCGTACTTTATTATATATAGTGTGATTTATGATGTCTCTTACCGATTTACCACTATCGTTTTGGGGTTATGCTTTAGAGATAGATGCATTCACGTAAATAGGGCACCATCTAAATCCGTTGAGACGACGCCTTATGAACTGTGGTTTGGCAAGAAACCAAAGTTGTCATTTCTTAAAGATTGGGGCTGCGATGCGTATGTGAAAAAACTTCAACCTGATAAGCTCGAACCCAAGTCGGAGAAATGTGTCTTCATAGGATACCCAAAGGAAACTGTTGGGTACACCTTCTATCATAGATCCAAAGGCAAGATATTAAATGCTAAGAATGGATCCTTTCTAGAGGAGTTTCTCTCGAAAGAAGTGAGTGGGAGGAAAGTAGAACTTGATGAGGTAATAGTACCTTCTCCCGAATTGGAAAGTAGTACATCACAGAAACTAGTTCCAGTGATTTCTCCACCAATTAGTGAGGAAGCTAATGATAATGATGATCATGAAACTTCAGATCAGGTTACTGCTGAACTTCGTAGATCAACCGGAGTACGTTCTGCGCCAGAGTGGTACGGGAACCCAGTTCTGGAAGTCATGTTACTAGACCATGATGAACCTACGAACTATGAGGAAGCGATGATGAGCCCAGATTCCGCAAAATGGCTTGTAGCCTTGAAATCTGAGATGGGATCCATGTATGAGAACAAAGTGTGGACTTCGGTTGACTTGCCCGATGATCGGCAAGCCATTGAAAATAAATGGATTTTCAAGAGGAAGATCGACACCGACGGTAATGTTACTGTCTACAAAGCTCGACTTGTTGCGAAAGGTTTTCGACAAGTTCAAGGAGTTGACTACGATGAGACTTTCTCAACCGTAGCGATGCTTAAGTCTGTCCGAATCTTGTTAGCAATTGCCGCATTTTATGATTATGAAATCTGGCAAATGGATGTCAAAACTGCATTCCTAAATGGATAACTTAAAGTGGAGTTGTATATGATGCAACCAGAAGGTTTCGTCGATCCTAAAGGTGCTAACAAAGTGTGCAAGCTCCATCGATCCATCTATGGACTGGTGCAAGCATCTCGGAGTTGGAATATACGCTTTGATGAGGTGATCAAAGCATATGGTTTTGTACAGACTTTTGGAGAAGCCTGTATTTACAAGAAAGTGAGTGGGAGCTCTGTAGCATTTCTGATATTGTACCTGGATGACATATTGTTGATTGGAAATGATATATAATTTCTGGATGGCATAAAAGGATACTTGAATAAGAATTTTTCAATGAAAGACCTTTGTGAAGCTGCTTACATATTAGGCATCAAGATCTATAGAGATAGATCAAGATGCTTAATTGGACTTTCACAAAGCACATACCTTGATAAAGTTTTGAAGAAGTTCAAAACGGATCAGTCAAAGAAAGGGTTCTTGCCTGTGTTACAAGGTGTGAAGTTGAGTAAGACTCAATGCCCGACCACTGCAGAAAATAGAGAGAAAATGAAAGTCATTCCCTATGCATCAGCCATAGGATCTATCATGTATGCAATGCTGTGTACCAGACCTGATGTGTGCCTTGCTATAAGTTTAGCATGGAGGTACCAAAGTAATCCAGCAGTGGATCACTGGACAGCAGTCAAGAACATCCTGAAGTACCTAAAAAGGACAAAGAATATGTTACTCGTTTATGGAGGTGACAAAGAGCTCGTCGTAAACGTTACGTAGATTCAAGCTTTAACACTGATCCGGATGACTCTAAGTCACAAACCGGATATGTATTTTTATTGAACGGTGGAGCTGTCAGTTGGTGCAGTTCCAAGCAGAGCGTCGTGGCGGGATCTACGTGCGAAGCGGGGTACATAGCTGCTTCGGAAGCAGGAAATGAAGGAGTCTGGATGAAGGAGTTCATATCCGATCCAGGTGTAATACCTAGTGCATCGGAACCAATGAAAATCTTTTGTGACAACACTGGAGCAATAGCCTTGGCGAAGGAATCCATGTTTCACAAGAGAACAAAGCACATCAAGAGACGCTTCAATTCCATCCGCGATCAAGTCAAGGAGGGAGATATATAAATTTGCAAGATACATACGGATCTGAATGTCGCAGACCCGTTGACTAAGCCTTTCCACGGGCAAAACATGATCAACACCAAGACTCCATGGGTGTTAGAATCATTACTATGTAATCTAGATTATTGACTCTAGTTCAAGTGGGAGACTGAAGAAAATATGCCCTAGAGGCAATAATAAAGTTGTTATTTGTATTTCCTTATATCATGATAAATGTCTTTTATTCATGCTAGAATTGTATTAACCGAAAACTTATTACATGTGTGAATACAGTGGTGAATACATAGACAAAATAGGGTGTCCCCAGTATGCCTCTACTAGACTAGCTCATTGATCAAAGATGGTTACGTTTCCTAGCCATAGACATCAATTGTCATTTGATCAATGGGATCACATCATTAGGAGAATGATGTGATGGACAAGACCCATCCATTAGCTTATCACTTTGATCGTTTAGTTTTACTGCTATTGCTTTCTTCATGACTTATACATGTTCCTATGACTATGAGATTATGCAACTCCCGAATACCGGAGGAACACCTTGTGTGCTATCAAACGTCACAATGTAACTGGGTGATTATAAAGATGCTCTAAAGGTGTCTCCGAAAGTTTCTGTGGTGTTGGCATAGATCAAGAACAGGATTTGTCACTCTGAGTGTCAGAGAGGTATCTCTGGGCCCTCTCGGTAATGCACATCTATAATAAGCCTTGCAAGCAAAATGACTAATGAGTTAGTCACGAGATGATGTATTACGGAACGAGTAAAGAGACTTGCCGGTAACGAGATTAACTTGGTATAGTGATACGGACGATCGAATCTCGGGCAAGTAACATACCGATGACAAAGGGGACAACGTATGTTGTTATGCAGTTTGACCGATAAAGATCTTCGTAGAATATGTAGGAGCCAATATGAGAATCCAGGTTCCACTATTGATTATTGACAGGAGATGAGTCTCGGTCATGTCTACATAGTTCTCGAACCCGTAGGGTCCGCACGCTTAGCATTCTATGACGATCGGTATTATGAGTTTATGAGTTTTGATGTACCGAAGTGTTACGGATGTTACCGGGTAAAACCGGAATGCCGGAGGGGGTTACCAGAACCCCCCTCCCCCCCGAGGGAGTATGGGCCATAATGGGCCAATGAGGGAAAGAGAGGGGCAGCCCATAGGGCTGGCCGCACCCCCTAGGGTTCATAGTTGGACTAGGAAAAGGGGGGAGGCACCCCCTCTCCTTTCCTTCTCCTATCCCCTTTCCTTTCCTACTCCTAGTAAGAATAGGAAAAGGGGTTCCTATTCCTACTAGGAGTAGGAATCCTACTCCCTCGCGCGCCTATAGGGGCCGGCCGGCCCTCCCCCTTGCTCCTTTATATACGGGGGCAGGGGGCACCTAAGGACACACAAAAAACATTGTTCTAGCCGTGTGTGGTGCCCCCCTCCATAGCAAGACACCTCGGTCACACCATTGCAGTGCTTAGGCGAAGCCCTGCGCCGGTAGCTTCATCATCTCTGTCACCACATCGTCGTGCTGACGAAACTCTCCCGTGAAGCTCAACTGGATCAAGAGCTCGTGGGACGTCATCGAGCTGAACGTGTGCTGAACGCAGAGGTGCTGTACGTTCGGTGCTTGATCGATTGGATCACGAAGACGTTCGACTACATAAACCGCGTCACTAGACGCTTCCATTTTCGGTCTACGAGGGTACGTAGACACACTCTCCCCTCTCATTGCTATGCATCTAGTAGATAGATCTTGTGTGATCGTAGGAAAATTTTGAAATACTACGTTCCCCAACATTCATTTGTTGCTCAAATTCTTTTGCCACAATCTGATTTTCACTCTTATTTTGCTCACGTTTCGCTTTATTAGCTCTATTAATATCATCTTTCAAAATGGAATCAGGAGACACAAGAAGCAAAGTAATACGTTTATCCTTCTGAACAAGAGTATACTGATTGTTTCTACCATGGTGTACAGATTTTTTATCAAATTGCCATGGTCTACCAAGTAATAAGGAACATGCTTGCATGGGTACCACATCACAATCAACTTAATCAACATATGTAGAGATACTAAAATGCACACGAATAGTACATGTTACCTTAAAATTGCCGCTGTTGTTGAGCCATTGGATGTAGTAAGGATGTGGATGTGGTCTTGTGGTGAGAGATAGCTTCTCCACCATCTCCATGCTAGAGAAGTTGTTGCAGCTCCCTCCATTTATGATGACGTGAATAGAACGTTCCTTCACAACTGCCTTTGTATGGAACAAATTATGCCTCTGATTTTCCTCAGCTTGTGTGACCTGCACACTCAAAACACGTTGAGCAACTAAACATTCATACCTGTCAGCGCCTTCATGAGCCATGTATTGCGTCTCACTTTCAGAATCATCTCCACCGTGTTCTTCACGTGTAATAAGAACCGAAGTCTCCTCATCATAGTCACTAGCGGACTCATAACCACCATCCTCAGTAGCAATCATGGCACACTAAGATGGGCATTTGCTCGCATAGTGACCACAACCAGTGCCACGACGACATATAACATCATGTGTTGGCCCTGTGGATGCCATGGATGAAGAAGAGCTCTGCGTAGGACCGAAAGGTGTACTCCTGGCTGATGGTGGTGGTGCCTGTTTGCCTTTATCACGGCTAGAAGTGACAGATGAAGTAGGCGGTGGTGCAGCCGGACGTGTCGAAGTAGAGGATGCACGCGTGTCCATGATGAAGGTCGACCTACAAAAAAATTAGTTCGCGCCAAGGCCTGTCAATCCTGCACTTCACGTTCAGCTTTGCAAGCAATATGGAATAAACGAGTGATATTATTATACTTCTTCTACTCTAGAATTGTCTGAATCTCTCTATTTAAGCCACCCATAAAACGTGCAAGCATAGCCCCGTTATCCTAAACAATACAAGATCTAATCAGGCCTTTGTAATTCCTGATAATATTCCTCTACATAATTTTTTCCTTGCCTTAAACGCTACAATTTTTGAACTAATTCACGTTGATAATATGGTGGAACTCAACGAGTACGCATATCAGTTTTCAAAGCAGCCCAAGTAGTTGGAATATTATTCGGATATAATCTATGATATTCTGACCACCACACACAAGCAAAACTAGTGAAAGCACAAAGAGCAGCAACAACACGTCTCTCCTTGGGATATTCTAAACATGTAAAACGTTGTTCGGTATCTAACTCCCTAGTAAGATATATATCAGGAACATATCTACCCTCAAATGGTGGAATATTCAATTTTGCTATAGGGAGATGGTCATGATCTCGTACCTGAGGGTTTGGTGCAACCCTACCTTTGCGATTATTTGCATGTGGACGTCCTGGTTGTTGTGGTGCTGGTAGTTGCACGTAGTTCTGATTTTTATCAACCTCATCCTCATAATCTCCCGCGTAATTGTCCTCCTCCTCAGCAACAGCAGGAGGCATAGAAGTATCAACAACAACACCAATAGTTTGGCCAGGCTCAAGAGGGACACGACTCGCTTTGCGGAGGGCTGTTTTGCAATGTGAAAGTGGTTGTTGTTGTTGTTGTTGTTGTTGTTGTTGTTGTTGTTGTTGTTGTTGTTGTTGTTGTTGTTGTTGTTGTTGTTGTTTTTGTTGTTGTTGTTGTTGTTGTTGTTGTTGTTGTTGTTGTTGTTGTTGTTGCAATGGTACAGTAGGTGGAGGTAGACGCGCAAGCACTTCAATGAATTTGGCATCCAACTTGGTGTCAATTGACTTTATAATGCCATCCATCCTCGTTAGTGCGTCGCCAAAACTGGTCATCACATCTTCTACCCGTTGACCCATCATTTGCTAAAATTTATCATGCAACTCCTTGTTCGTCATGTTCTCCTAGTCAGTCTCGTCAACTTGTGATCCTACCATGGTTAGCAGCAATAGAAACACACGAAAATATGATCCTACAGACTACCAGAAAATGGTGGTGGTGGGGCGTCACAAATCCATCAAGCAAATCTCAAATTCTTACCATTTCTTACCCAACAGCAGGTGGTGATCGGCAACCGTTGTAGTCAAAACTCTCAAAGCTTGGACAAAGCGTTTGCTAGGTGGTGTCAAACGCAGGATGTAGATGTATGTGGAGCTGGGAAGGCTTATGATATGATAGAAAAAATGTCAGCAATAATCAATTCAGAGATACAAAGATGAATAAACGCTCAACGATGGTACTGTGCTGGTCCTAGGCTAGACCGTACTAGAGACACGAGCCTAGAACACTAACAAAATCACGGCGCTGCACGTAATCAAGGGGAAAGCACACTCTGAATTTTTTCTTCTCTTTTTTTTGCGCTCCCTTTTTATTTTTTGCCGAAAATCACAATAATAGCGAGTGTCTCAAAACTCTTCCCAAGTCAAACTAAGATGATAGGCACAAATTTTTTTGATGATTTTTTTTTCGGAAATCAGGTAGCGACGACCAACAATCATGGTAAAAAACAGTATGATGGCACGTGTCTCAAAAGACTCAGAAAATCCTAAAAATGGGATAGGGAAAAAATATTTTCACCTACCAGAATTTTGGCCTAAAAACTGCCCGGGGGTCTCCAGACTTTTTTTTCGAGACCTACGCAGGCAAGGAAACACGAATCCGAAACTAGATGGATCTCGAGAATAGACCTAATATGAAAAGAACTCGGATTGGTGGTGGATATATGGTGGTAGGTGACGATGCCACAGACTTAGGGTGGGGTCACATGCTTGACCTAGATACCCCACCGAAGGTCACTACCCAGAAGCTCAAGAGACAATTCGAAGATGACAGAAACAGTCGACTGGTATGGCCCAAGACGGCATTTCACTCGATTGCTTACCTTCACTCGGATGATCCAACTACACTCGGAAGGGCGAGGACACTCGACCATAGAAAATCATGTCGACCCACGAAGGTCAATGGTCCCTCAAGATCAACAACGACCGTACATTCAATCTGTATTAACAACGGCCTTTACTATCCTTTATTACAGGTGTTATCAGTAACGTCCTGCCTGAATGAACATTGAACCCTTTGTAACATGGGGATGGCTTGGGTCCTGGTGCACTCTATATAAGCCACCCCCTCCTCTGGTACAAGGGTTCGCACCCCCTATAACTTACACACACATATACATTCCAGTCGACTGCCTCCGGGCACCGAGACGTAGGGCTTTTACTTCCTTCGAGAACGACCTGAACTCTAAACACCTTGTGTACAATCTCACCATAGCTAGGACCTTGCCTCCTCCTACGTACCCCCTACTCTTACTATCAGACTTAGAACGACGACAGTTGGCGCCCACCGTGCGGCAGGTGTCTTAGCGAGTTCCGGTGAGGTTACAATCTCTTTTCTCCGATCTCCATCATCATGGTTTCCGGCGGTGGTCTGCCGTTCGGCCACAAGATCCGACTCGGCGTGCTCGTCTTCGTCGCCGACGACTCGTCCTGGCTCTAGGAGGCCCTCCTCGACGTCGAGGCTCTGCCCGCTAGCGGAGCAGCGCACTTCGGTGCTAGCGCCTGCGGCGTCCTTCTCCGGCAGTCGTCGACTCAGTATCGGTCGGCTCATTTGTCGTCTGTTGTCCCCGCTGGCTGCCGCCGCAAGCGATCCGGTCGGTCGCGGCTCCAGCGGTGAGTGAAGCACGTAGTGGCCCACCAAATGGCCACACCCAAGTCGCGGTAATCGAGCCCGACAAATACCACTACGGGTCGGTCGATCCATCGATTGGTTCCGAAGACACGCTTTCCGAGTGCGGGAGCAGCGACCCCACGGCTGAAGTCCTCATGGTCGACTCACGGCACAGTCTGCCGTACCCTCGTGGCCGAAACGGCGGTAGGAACAACGGTCAGTCGTATGACCATGATGGGTACATACCCGAGCCCCTCACTATCGAGCAAATGGAAGAACTCTGCCGCCGCAACGAAGACGCACTCTACACCCCTATCTTGGGGGGGGGGGGGTTCTCCGGAGGCTCGTGCTCTGGAAGCCAGGCGCCTTGCCACCATGGATGAGCGCGCGCGGCTGGAAAACCTCCAGCATTCACTCGACGATCGAGCCCGTCGATTGATTCCCGAATCCTGTCAACGGCCGCGTTAACCGTTCCCGCGCGAACCTCAGGTATTCCGTACACCGATCCAGAACTTCGCAGCTGCGGCCCACATCACAGATTCGATTCAGCCGTCTCAGTCGGAGGCGGGGAGAGGCTTGCAGCAGATTCGGGCATTGCTCCGAATAGCAGGAGAGCAAAACACGGCCATTTCTCAGTCGCACAACAGAATCACAGTAGATCGGTGGCGGCAGACACCGTCTGGTCAGCTCACTGCCCAAGATCACCTCCAAAGCACGAGGGCCGTGGGCCCCGTCAAGAGCAACATCTGGGTCGGAATGATGAACGGTTTGACCGTCGACTCGGTCACAATGATCGCCGCCGAGTGCCTACGCCTCCTCCGGGAAGCGGGTCGTACTCGCCCCGGCGACAAGACAGCAGGCGTCTGCGTGACGACGAGCGGAGGATCCCCCCAGATCCCAGAAGACCCGGTTTTGACGCAAGATTGATTCTCGTGCAAGGCCTGGTCGATAGGAACCGAGCAAACAGAGAAGAACAAGGCAGAGATCGTCCGAGTGGCGGCAGATCATCTATCTCTGGGCCCGAGTGTTTCAGTAATGCCATTAGGGCTGCCGAAATTCCCCCCAACTTCAGATTGGCGGCGGGAGTAAGCAAGTTCACCAGCGAGTCGAAGCCGGACAGTTGGTTAGAAGATTATCGTGTAGCTGTGCAGATCGGCGGCGGCAATGATGATGTGGCTATGAAGCATCTCCCCCTGATGTTAGGTGGCTCGGCCCGAGCTTGGCTAAATCAGTTGGCCCCTGGGAGCATCTACAGCTGGGAGGAGTTGGCCCGAGTGTTTGTCAGGACCTTCGAGGGCAGCTGCAAATGACCCTCGGGACTGGCAGAGTTATAACATTGCGTTTAGAAGCCGAATGAAACCCTGAGAGATTACATCTAGAGGTGGACTACCTTGCATAACACGATGGAGAATGTGTCCGAACATCAGGCAGTCTACGCCTTCAAGGAGGGTGTACGATACAGAGAGCTGAACCTGAAGTTCGGTCAGACAGGAGATATGTCTTTGACTCGGATGATGGAGATAGCCAGTCGGTATGCTAATGGAGAAGAGGCCGACCGACTCCGTAGCGGCGAGAAACCAGTCGGCCAAGATCATCATAATTCCAATCGGAAATCAAAGCGCAGAGCAGAGCCAACGGTTCCAGGAGAAGTTGCGGTCATTACCCAGGGAAAGGGCAAATGAAAGCCTAAAGGCCCTTGGATCCCCAAGAAAGTGAAATACCAAGCTGGGAATGACGTGCTCGACCTACCGTGTGCTATTCACACGAAGAAAGATGAAGAGGGGAACATGGTTTACCCCAAACATAGCACTCGACAATGTCGGCACCTGATTCAGAATTTCCAGAAAGAGCAGCCCACTGAGAAGGAGAAAGAATCCGAGGAGACCAAGGAACAAAGAAGGGGATGGAGGTTACCCCCAGATTAACTCCACCTTGATGATTTTTGCTGATGTCGAGAGCAAGAGTCGACTGAAAGTTATCAACAGAGAAGTCAACATGGTTGCTCCGGCAACAACGACGTACCTAAAGTGGTCCAAGACTCCCATTATATTCGACCAGCCCGACCACCTCGTGCACATTGCAACCCGAGGGCGACAGGCGTTGGTGGTCGACCCAGTTGTCGACGGTACTTGATTGACTAAAGTTCTGATGGATGGTGGCAGTGGTATGAATATACTGTACGCTGAAACCCTCCGGGGGATGGGCATTCCGATGTCCAAGCTAGGTGAGAGCAACATGAGATTTCACGGGGTCATCCCCGGAAGGAAAGCTGGCTCACTTGGTCAGATTTCCCTCGACGTGGTTTTTGGCAATTCGACACACTCCGGCAAAGAAAAGCCGACGTTTGAGGTGGTGGACTTCCACATCGCTTACCATGCCATACTGGGCAGGCCCGCCTACACCCGTTTCATGGCTCGACCGTGCTATGTGTACCTCAAACTGAAGATGTCGGGGCCTAAAGGCGTGATAACAGTCATAGGAAATTGGCAGAGGGTAGAAGAGTGCTTCCAGAAAGGCTCGAAAATTGCTGACGAGCAGATGGCAGCAGTGGAGATGGAGGAGTACCAAAAGAATGTGGAACCGAGTGATTTGTTACGCGCTAAGAAGCCGGCTTCCGAGTTAGTGTTCCAGTCGGCGAGAGAGACGAAGCCTGTGCATATTCATCCCACTGAGCCCAATGCAGCTCTGACCCACATCTCAACCACACTCGACAGCAAATAGGAAGAAGCGCTCATCCAGTTCCTCCGTGAGAACTGGGACATCTTTGCATTGAATCCATCCGACATGCCAGGTGTACCCAGGGGACTGGCTGAGCACCATTTGCGAGTCGACCCAAAAGTGAAACCCATGAAGGAACATTTCCGTCGGTCCACCACATGGAAGAGGAAAGCAATTGGCGAAGAGGTGGCTCGGCCTCTGGCAGCTGAGTTCATACGCGAGATTTACCACCCCGAGTGGCTCGCCAATGTGGTCATGGTCCCCAAGAAGGACAAATACCTCCGCATGTGCATCGATTTCAAGCATATCAATCAGGCCTGCCCGAAAGACCATTTCCCTCTCCCCCGCATCGATCAGATAGTCGACTCGACTGCGTGGTGCGAGTGTTTGTCTTTTCTGGACGCGTATTCCGCGTACCATCAGATCCGACTGTTTGGACCCGACGAAATCAAGACAACCTTTATCACTCCATTTGGGTGTTTTTGTTATGTCACCATGCCGTTTGGTCTCAAGAATGTCGGCGCTACCTTCATTCGCATGATTCAAAAGTGTCTGCTGAAGCAAATCAGTCGGAACGTGGAAGCATACATTGATGACATCATGGTCAAGTCACGTAAAGGTTCCGACCTACTGTCTGACCTCGCTGAGACGTTCGCAAACCTAAGAAGCTATGATATCAAGCTCAACCCATCGAAATGTACATTCGGAGTTCCAAGCGGCAAGTTACTTGGTTTCCTTGTTTCCGAACGAGGAATCGACGCTAACCCAAAGAAAGTCAGTGCCATCCTCCGAATGAAGCGCCCCATGCGTATACACCGCGTCCATAAGCTAACTGGTTGTTTGGCCACATTGAGTCAGTTCATTTCTCGTCTCGGTGAGAAGGCATTACCTCTCTACCGACTAATGAAGAAATATGAAAAGTTTGAGTGGAATCCTGGGGCTGAAGCAGCGTTTGAGGAACTTAAAGCCCTGCTTTCCACCCAGCTGGTGCTTGCTGCTCCAGTCATCAAAGAGCCTCTTTTACTGTACCTCGCAGCCACTGGACAAGTTGTCAACACTGTACTCACGGTCGAGCGGGAAAAAGAAGGCAAAGCCTACAAAGTCCATCACCCAATCTATTACATTTCCGAAGTACTGACCCCCTCCAAGAAGAGAAACCCACATTATGAGAATCTTGTGTATGGGATTTACTTGACCGCCAAGAAAGTTGCACATTACTTCTCGGATCATTCAATTTCAGTCGTCAGCGACTCCTCGCTATCAGAAATTCTGAACAATCGAGATGCAACCGGTCGAGTGGCCAAATGGGCAATTGAACTCCTTCCGCTGGATATCAAGTTTGAGGCGAAGAAAGCTATCAAGTCTCAGGCAATAGCAGATTTTGTGGCCGAATGGATCGAACAGGAGCAGCCAACTCAAATCCAGTCGGACCACTGGACCATGTTCTTCGATGGGTCCAAGATGTTGAAAGGATCCGGCGCAGGTGTGGTCTTGGTGTCCCCCAGAGGCGACAAACTCAGTTATGTCCTGCAAATCTACTTCGATTCTTCAAACAACGAAGCTGAATACGAGGCGCTTTTGTACGGGTTGCGTATGGCCATCTCACTCGGCGTCCGTCGCCTGATGGTATACGGCGACTCAGACTTAGTGGTCAATCAGGTAATGAAGGAGTGGGACGTCAGGAGCCCAGCAATGACCAGTTATTGCAGTGCAGTGCGGAAGCTAGAGAAGAAATTCAAAGGTTTAGAGCTCCACCACGTGCCCAGGATCAAGAACCAGCTTGCTGATGATCTCGTGAGGATAGGGACCACTCGGAAACCTATACCCAATAATGTGTTCTTAGAGCATTTGCACACCCCGTCGGTAAAGAGGACCCCTTCACAGAGGAGCCCCCACAGCCGATAAGTGCGTCTGATCCGACTAAGATCGAAGTTCCTGCAGTGGTCGACCTAATCATGGAGGTCCTAGTGATCACACCCGACTGGATGGTGCCGTACATAGCATACTTGCTCAGGAAAGAACTCCCAGAGGATGAATAGGAAGCGCGTCAGATTGTCCGTCGATCCAAAGCCTTCACAGTCATACAGGGTCAGCTCTACAGGGAAAGTGTCACGGGAGTAGCTCAATGTTGCATCACCCTCGAAGATGGCCGAATGATCCTAAATGAGATTCACTCGAGAACCTGTGGCCACCACGCTTCCTCTCGGACTATTGTGGCCAAGGCATACCAAGCTGGATTTTAGTGGCCCTGAGCAAATGAGATGGCAAAGGATATCGTCGACAAATGAGAAGGCTGCCAGTTCTACTCCAACATGTCTCACAAACCTGCATCTGCCTTGAAGACTATCCCGTTGGTCTGGCCATTAGCCATTTGGGGATTGGACATCGTCGGGCCCTTCAAGACCGACAGGAGCAGCTTCACTCACTTGCTCGTGGCAGCCGACAAGTTTACCAAATGGATCGAGGCCAAGCCCATCAAGAACCTAGGCTCGAGCACTGCCATCAACTTCATCAAAGAATTCATATTCAGATATGGAGTCCCCCACAGCATCATCATGGATAATGGCTCCAACTTTGACTCAGGCGAATTCAGAGCATTCTGTTCCTCCCAGGGTACTCGGGTCGACTACGCGTCTGTATCGCATCCGCAGTCGAATGGACAAGCAGAAAGGGAAAATGGTTTGATCATTCAAGGCCTGAAACCGCGACTGATGCACAATCTCAAGCACGCCGCTGGTGCTTGGGTGACTGAGCTACCTTCTATCTTATGGGGGCTGAGGACAACTCCGAACCGGTCGAATGATCATACCCCCTTCTTCATGGTCTATGGCATCGAGCCCGTGTTGCCGAGTGATTTGCTGCACAACGCCCCTCGAGTGGAACTCTTCTCCGAGGCAGAAGCAGAGCAAGCACGTCAAGATGAAGTCGACCTCCTGGAAGAAGAACGTCAGATGGCCCTGATCCGCTCGACCATATACCAACAAGACTTGCGTCGATTCCACGCCCTCAATGTTCGAAGCCGGGCATTCCAGGAAGGGGATCTGGTACTCCGAGTACGTCAGAAGCGACCCCACAAGCTTGCTCCGGCCTGGGAAGGCCCCTTCATCATCACTAAAGTACTACACAATGGGGCGTACCACATCTACAACGTAGCCAAGAAGAAAGATGAGCCTCGTTCGTGGAACGCGGATCTGCTCCGCCGCTTCTACACTTGAGGCACTCGACCAGTCGAGTTGTAATAAGAACCTTCTAGTTTGTTTTTCAAAGACAAGTTCGCGACAATTCCATAATGATTCCTGTTACAAAGACACATGTTCTCATATCCCCCAGTGGGTGGCTTAGTTGCGAATCCAATTCGCCTAAGTTTCAAAAACACTCCGAGTGAAGAGCAACACTCTCACTCGGGGGCTTAGCTGTGACCCCGTAATCACCTAAGTATCAAACACATTCCAAGTGAAGAGCAACCCTCTCACTCGGGGGCTTAGCTACGACCCCATAATCGCCTAAGTATCAAAAACAATCCGAGTGAAGAGCAACCCTCTCGCTCGGGGGCTTAGCTGCGACCCCGTAAT
>LR738709.1:280285972-280357396 GCA_902687465.1 Secale cereale | reverse complement strand
CAACCCTCTCACTCGGGGGCTTAGCTGCGACCCCGTAATCGCTTAAGTTTCAAAAACACTCCGAGTGAAGAGCAACCGTCTCACTCGGGGGTTTAGCTGCAACCCCGTAATCGCCTACATTACAAGAAAACTCCGAGTGAAGAGCAATCCCCTCACTCGGGGGCTTAGCTACGACCCCGTAATCGCCTAAGTATCAAACACACTCTGAGTGAAGAGCAACCCTCTTGCTCGGAGGCTTAGCTGCGACCCCGTAATCGCCTAAGTTTCAAAGACACTTCGGGCTACGCCACAAGTACAATGTGGCTCGGTACACCGAGCTACGGCACAAGTACAATACGGCTCAGCCCTCCGAGCTATGCCACAAGTACAATGTGGCTCAGAATTCTGAGCTATGCCACAAATACAATGTGGCTCAACCCTCCGAGCTACGCCATAAATACAATTTGGCTCGACCTTCCGAGCCGCGCCATAAGTACGTGGCTCGATCTCCGAGCTGCACCACGAACATAATGTCGACTCGAATTTCAAAGAGATCAAAAGGCATCAGAAGCAAAACGAGCGCATTCGAAAGGAAATCAAGTTCAGATAAAGCCCCGCAAGATTCGGGTAGAAGTACTCGGGCATCAAACCTGCGAGAGTTTAACGGTTACAAAATCACTCGGCATTCCGAGGCAAATTGAATCAGAGCATAAAAGTTTGTTCATTCTTCGGGGGGACGAGGACTTGCAGGCGCGACGTACTCGTCCAGGTCGATCTCGTCAGTGATACGGGTGGCGGCTTCTAGGAAAGTCTCCATGAATGACTGTAACTGGAGCTTCTTCGTGTTGGCAACCTTGAGTGTGGCCATCCTCTCCTCCTTCAACTCCTTGCAGTGCACACGGACCAGAGACAAGGCAACGTCGGCACCGCACCGGGAGGATGATTTCTTCCACACGGATCAGAGACTTGAGGTCATTTTCATGCACCGCCCCCCTCTAGAGTGCATTGTCAATCCGGGACATCACCGCCTTCAGTCGGGCAAGGTAGCCAGTGGCGCTGGTAAGACGAGACTCCAGTCGTAAGACATTCATCGCCACCTCATCCTTGACGAGAGAATTGGCAGGGTCCAGACCCGTCCTGACCCGCCCAGTCTCCGCCTCAAAATTCTGACGTAATTCTACATGGGCGAAAACACGATGAGTTAGAAATCAGAATATGAGTCGACAACTTTGATTCAGTCGGACAAAGGAACATACCTTCAAGCATGAGGAACCACTTCTTTGTGAGGTCACCCAGATAAGTCTCTAACCCATTCTTCTTCTGCGAGAGGCCCCCTACTTTCTCGTCCAGAGCAAGATTGGCCTTCTTCAGCCGCGTTACCTCCTTGTTGGCCTCACCAAGGGAGACTTTCAGCTTGGCGATCTCTTCTTCAAGCTTGCCGACCGAAGCCAACTTCTGTCCGGCGAGTACGGCTTTCTCCTGCGCCTTCTGCTGTGCTGCTGCCAGGGCAAGGTCCTTCTGCTCCAGAGCTGCCTTCATTTAATCTACAAGGAACAGTACTAGACAGATGAACATAAGTGATGTAGGGTGGAACCCTAATTGGCAGATCTTTCATGAAAGGAGGTTATCCCACGATGAACACGGAGAACACAAGGAAGATGCGGAGAAAAACACGAGGGGGAACACTCAAATCAACAGAAATACGGTCACACAAGTGCTAGATCCACGATACACATCAAGATACACGATCCATAGTCAACAACGGTGGTACAAAGATAGTCTTCTCCCGGAGGAGGTCTTGAGTTATCCCTTGGGATCTTCTCCACGACGGAGGTCTTGAATCCGAGGTGGATTTTCTCCGAAGAGGCCGCGGTCTCGTAGGAGAGGAACCACTAAGGTCGGTCAAATGAGCTATCCAAAAGCTCCCTCGAAAGGATGGAAGTCAACGAGTATATATTACACGGGGTGGCGCCGTCGGGTCAGACGTCCGAGGGTTACCGGACGTCCGGTCACTCGAGAAGGGCCGGACGTCCGGTAAGTCCCGGATTTCCGGTATTTTCTTCGAGTTCAGTTCTGTGAAGGGTGTCACGGACGTCCGGTGGCTTCCGGTCGTCCGGTCGTCTGGGAGTCGCCGGTCGTCCGGTGAACGCCGATCGTCCGGTGCTTGGGAGTGATCGGTCGTCCGGTGTGGGCTGGACGTCCGGTGCCTGTAGCATCTTCAGCCGTACTTCTTCTTGTACCAAGCACTTGTCGATCTCGCCGTCTTGTCCGCTGTGCAGAGCTGTCCCGTGGCCTTCATCCAAGTACCTGAGTATGCATAGAGTTTCTGATGAGGGTAGAAGCCATGTCTCATGTGAATCGGGAGGATGTAGAGCAAGGAGTGAAGTCACCTCGGTCTCGAGAGCTCTAGCACGAGCATGTGTCATGGGTCCTTGAGGCACTTGGTGAGGCGATGTAGGGTCCATGGGGATGACCATAGGATGCTCCGCATCATCTCCCCTCCCTTGGGAAAGATCCGACCTCGGATCGAAACTTCATCACCATGGTAAGGGGATAAATCCTTGACGTTGAAGGCATCGCTCACGTTGTACTTGTCTCGTGGGATGTCGATCTTGTAGACGTTGTTGTTGTAGTGTGCTAGCACCTTGAAGGGTCCGTCGGTGCGAGGTAGTAGTTTGGACTTGCGCTCGTGGGGGAAACGGTCCTTGCAAAGATGGAGCCAAACAAGATCTCCCGGTTGGAACACAATTGGTGCCTTGTTGACGTTGAGCTTGGTGGTGAGACGATGGACTTGCCGCTCGATCATTTCCCTTGTATCTTCGTGCACCTTCTTGAGATAACTCGCTCGTGCATTTGCGTCCATGTTCATGCGCTCTTGTAGAGGTAGAGGTAGGATGTCCAATGGGGACAACGGGTTGAAGCTGTAGACGACCTCGAAGGGGGACTTGCCGGTAGTCGAATGTCTTGCGCGGTTGTAGGCGTACTTGGCGATGGGCAAGCATTGCTCCCATTCCTTGATGTTCTTCTTGATCAACACGCGAAGAAGCATCGAAAGCATGCGGTTCTTCACCTCCGTTTGGCCGCCGGTTTGTGGATGGTATGCTGAAGAGAAGAGTAGCTTGATTCCGAGTTTGGCGCATAGAGTCTTCCAAAAGCAGCTCAAGAACTTGACGTCCCGGTCTGACACGATCGTCTTGGGCACTCCATGTAGACGAATGATCTTCCTACAAAAGAGATTTGCAACATGTGAAGCATCGTTGATCTTGTTAGAAGGAATGAAATGAGCCATTTTAGAGAATCTATCCACAACAACAAACACGGAATCTTTGCCGTTTTGAGTCCTAGGCAATCCAAGTACAAAGTCCATGCTTATGTCTTCCCATGGATGGTATGGAATAGGAAGTGGCATGTAAACACCATGAGATTGAGCTTTTGGCTTAGCTTTGCGACATGTAGAACATCGGTTGGTGAGGCGTGAGACGTCACGTAGCATCTTGGGCCAAAAGTAGTTCTTTGAGAGCGTAGCAAATGTTTTGTCGCGTCCAAAGTGTTCCATGAGTCCTCCTCCATGAGATTCCTGCAAATGGAGCAAACGAAGCGAAGACTCGAGAATGCAAAGTTTGTTAGCTCTCATAAGATATCCATCCTTTATGTAGTAGCGTTCCCAAGAAGTGTGAGTAAAACACTTAGCATAAGGATTTGCAAAGAAAGGATCATGCTCATATAAATCTTTTATGTGCTCAAAGCCAATAACATTCAACTCAAGTTGTGTAACAAGCATGCATTTGCGGGAAAGCGCATCCGCCACAACATTTTCTTTGCCTTTGATGTACTTGATGACATAGGGAAAAGACTCAATGAACTCACTCCACTTAGCATGACGCTTGTTCAACTTAGTTTGACCCTTGAGATACTTGAGAGTCTCATGGTCCGTATGAAGAATGAATTCATGAGGTCTAAGATAATGTTCCCAAACACGTAAAACTCTGACCAAGGGCATAAAGTTCTTTATCATAGATGGGGTAGTTAAGTTGCGCTCCGGATAGCTTCTCGCTAAAGTATGCAATTGGGCGTTTCTCTTGCATTAGCACGCCACCTATGCCGGTACCACTAGCGTCACAATGAATCTCAAACAGTTTATCAAAGTTTGGTAGGGCTAGAAGTGGTTCGTGTGTAAGCAAGCTTTTTAGCTCGTTGAACGCGGTGTCTTGCGAAGGACCCCAAATGAAGGGTGCATTCTTCTTGCTCAAGGCGTGTAGAGGCATAGCAATAGTGCTAAAGTCCTTCACAAAACGTCGGTAGAAACCGGCTAGACCAAGGAAACTACGCACTTGCATGAGATTCGTTGGTTGAGGCCAAGTTTTAATTGCTTCAATTTTAGTTTCATCGACGTGAACACCTTGCGAAGAAACGATAAATCCTAGGAAGACAACCTTATCAATGCCAAAAGTGCATTTTTTCCATGTTAGCATATAAGCGCTCTTTCCGAAGGGTTTGTAAAACCATACGGATGTGTGTGACATGGTCCTCAAGGGACTTGCTAAAAACGAGGATGTCATGAAAGTAAACCACTACAAAGACGCCTATGTAGGGTTGTAGAACAAAATGCATAAGACGCATGAATGAACCGGGTGCTTCCGATAAACCCATTGGCATGACAAGCCACTCATATAACCCAAATTTGGTTTTGAAAGCCGTATTCCACTCATCACCCTCTTGAATGCGAATTTGGTAGTAACCACTTTTAAGATCAGTTTTCGAAAAGATGGTGGCACCACATAATTCATCAAGCATGTCGTCTAAGCATGGTATAGGATAACGGTATCTAATGGTGAGAGCATTTATAGGGCGGCAATCGGAGCACATGCGAAAATTTCCATCTTTCTTAGGCACGAGAATAACCGGAACGGCACAAGGGCTTAAGCTTTCACGTACATGACCTTTGTCGATGAGTTGTTGTACTGGCCGTTGGATCTCCTTGGTTTCCTCGGGGTTGACGCGGTAAGGGGCCTTGTTAGGAAGTGGTGCGCTGGGTATGAGGTCGATGAGGTGTTCGATTCCGCGAAGTGGAGGTAGACCCGCAGGTAGTTCATCGGGAAAGACGTCCGAGAATTCCTGCAACAATTGAGACAACACTAAAGGTAGAGGTGGTGAAGTGTTAGTAGGTTTGGCTTCCCCTTTGCATAAAAGCACAAGGTGAAAGACACTCGATGGGTTCTCACACACTTCTCTCATCTCACTTTTGGTGGCAAATAGCACGAGTTGCTTCTTGTCGCTCATTGTGGAGTCGCTCATATTTGGCTTGTGGCCCTCACTCTCCTTTTGGTGGCTCACTCTCTCGGCATTCTCTCCACGATGGTTGGTAGGTAAGTGCTTGTCGGCGGCTACTTGACTTGGAGACATTGGTTGCAGCACGAATTCCTTGCCCTTCATCTTGAAGCTATAGTGATTGGTCCGTCCATTGTGTGTGACTCCACGATCATATTGCCATGGTCGTCCAAGAATAAGGTGGCACACGGACATGGGGATCACATCACACTCAAGTGTGTCCTCGTAGGCGCCTATCTTGAAGGAGACTTGCACGGTGTACTCGACTCGAAGAATTCCGGCGTCGTTAAGCCATTGGACCTTGTAGGTATGAGGATGCTTCGTCTTGACCAAATGTAGCTTGTCGCATAGCTCTTCGCTTGCCAAGTTGTGATAACTTCCTCCATCGATGATGACCTTGACGGAGCATCCATTGATGCCGGCCTTGGTATGGAAGATATGACATCGTTGGTCGTCATCTTGTTGGTGTTGGAGTTTAAAGACCTTGGAGACAACAAGGTTGGGAATTGAATCATTGTCGCAAAACACTTGATGGTCTTCTTCTTCGTTCACTTGGCGATGTAATGCCCCAGATGTAACACTTTCCCTATATGGCAATATATAAACTTTGGCTTCATCATTTCCGTTCTGGGTACTCCTTTCTTTTCGGGTTCTTCGTGTTGTCGTGTGCGTGTGTCCATTTCATTCATGTCATGTTGTTATGTGCATTGCATTGCATTTGTGTTGTCTCTTGCATCCGGTCCCACTCGTCTCTTCCCGTTGTCCGTTTCGAGTTCCGACGCTCTCACACGTGCCCGTGGCATCCCCGAGTCCTTCTTTCGTGTGTGGCCATATAACGTTTCCGGAATGACGTGAGACTTGTCGTGCGATGTTGTTTTGGTACGTGTAGGCCGCCTGTCAAGTTTCGTCGCGTTTGGAGTTCGTTTGGTACTCCAACGGTTAACCTAGTGGGCTAAAAGTACCTCCTCTTTGAGGCCCAAGACCCCCTCCACAACAGCCCACAAACCCAGCACAACCACTCCCATCATCTCGGTCGTCGAATTGTGATCGCGTGGCCGAAAACCGCTCCTCATTTGGAGTTTCCTAGCTTCCAGAATCTATAAATTAGTCCACATCCCCGAAATCCCGGTGCAACCCTAATTTTCCTCCCACTCCGCGTGCCGGACACGTCCTCGCAGCCCCCGGACACGTCCGACCCGCCGCCACCTCATTCCGTCCAATCGGAGGCCGCCACGTCACCTCCGCCGCCACGTGGCGACCTCTCATTCGCCCGGCCACCTCATCCACCGCCACCTCACTGCGCCACCTCACCGGACCGCTGGAGCCACCGCCGGACCACAGCGCCACCTCGCCGGCGTTCGCCGACCTTCGCCGGAATTTCGCCGCCATCGCCGGAAGCTCCCGCGCCTCCCCCTCGCCGCCGTTGACCCTCGCCACCGCCGGCCGGGCGCGCCGCCGGCCCCTTCAAGCCGCGCCGCCGCCGGGCGGGCTGCAGCCGCGCGCCGCCGCGGGCCACAAGCCCCACCGCCGCGGGCTACTTCGAGGCCGCCGGCCGGGCCAAGTTCCGCCGCCGGGCTCTCCTTCGAGCGCTGCCCCGCCGCCGGTCTCCTCCGCCTCCGGCGGCCACCCCGTCTCCGGCCGCCTCGGGCCACGCCCCCACCCGGAGCTTCATCTCCGGTCATCTCTCCGGTCATCTTCTTAGTCTCCGGTCGTCTTCCTCCCCAACTCCGGCGAACTTTCAGATCGGGACGAGATCCACCACTCCCTCCATCCAAACACCGCCCCGCAGCCCGGATCCCTCCATCCCGCACGGATCCGTCCCGCGTTGACTTTTGGAGGTATAAAATTCCACTAAGTCCCAGATCTGTAACGTTTTGTTGCCTCCTTTGTAAGCCCGTAACTTTGTGCTCGTAGGTCCGTTTTGTGCATATGATATATCAAAATGATCGTGGTGCTGTGTACTATGTTTTGTTCCGTTGTGTCATGCTTGTTTGAGTCAACCTAGATGTCTTAATCATCATGACAAGAGTGCTACTTGATATAAATTGCTGCTACTTGTTATTTTCATGCCATGTTTGAGATGTGATAACTCTGTGCATGTTTATCTAAATGAAGCAAATGATATGTCAAAATGTTCATCATGAGATGCTCTACATGTTGGTTGCTATAGCATGCTTGCTAGAGTTCATATTGCCATGTTTATCCCTGTTGAAAAAGTGCATGTGGCTGTTAGGTTTTGTAACTTGTTAGGAGATGCCTAGTTGAGGAGCTCGTTGCTATTGATGTGTTTGTCCCCATGTCACATGCTCATATGTTTTAGAGTCTCAATCATGTGTTCTTTGCTGTGGTGCAAACCATTTTCCATGATATGCTTTGAGGTGACTTAAACATGCTTGCAAACATGCCATGCTAATGTCACTGTTTTAACACTTAGTGAAATGTCACGTCTGGAATATGTCATATTCTGATGCTATGTTTGCTTGATGCTCTAGGCAAATCCATGTTTGTTTTGGGGTGGCCATTGATCATTACTTGTTGTATATGTTGTTGTCTATCCATTCATACCCTTACTTGATCATTTCGCTTGCTTTAACCTATTTAATTCTTGCTCCCAAGTTGCTATAAAATTTTACTGTCAGGTTTTTAGTGTCATGATCAAAATGTTGTAGCTTGTTGCTGTTGATCCATGCCTCCTATGGAGTTGCTCCAATGGAGTTATTTGCTGTAGGATATGTCTACTTCATGTCCATGCTTTTTGTCACCATGTTTGAGTGCTGTAGAGTATATATTTCTTGCTCCAAAGTTGCTATGTGGCTGTTAATTTCAGCTTTGCATTGTTTCTTGTTTCGGGTGTATCTTTTAGTCTGTTGCTCCGTTTTGAGTGTGCACTATATGAAACTTGTGTGATTTTGCATGTAGATTCATAATATCATCTTGTTAACATGTTTGGAGAATGTTTGCTTGGTTTTTGGGTGCATCTTGCACCGTTGCCATGCTTATCTTGTTTTGATCATATCTTCTAGACCGTAGCTCCGTTCTAAACAAACTTTATATGAAACTTGACTAGATTTTCATGTAGATTATCATGGTGCATGTTAAATTGCTGTTTAACAATTTTAACTTAAGGTTTGTTCAGATCTGGACTAATTTCAAACTATGCATATGAGGACTTACCTGTTTTGTCTTAAGTAGTTTCCGACCTCATTTAAACTTGTTGTTCTTAAGTTGTCTCTCTGTGCTTCCTACTTTGTCATGTTTTGCATCCTAAATAGACTTGTCTTGCATCCTGCTTGCTTGAGCATGTTGTCTTGTTCTTGTGTTGTTCTGGTGTGCTTCCTATGTTGTCATGTAATGCATCCTAAGTGTATCCGTAGTGCATCGGACGTGCATCCTGTAGATTGTGCATTGCACCTTGTTTGATTTCGTGCCTCGTTGTGTTCTTGTGTTGAGTAGAGCCGGAAGCCGAGACCGAGTACGAGAACGAGGTTACTACCAAGGTTGAGTACGAGGAGCCGTCTTACGGTTCCATCGACGACTCGACAGGCAAGATGACCTGACCCAGATATCATTATTATCTTTGCCTATTGCTAGAAGTCTCGCTCTTTAGCTTATTGCCTCGATGCCCATGTTTGCCTGTCAGCCTCCTATTGTAATCGTGAATCTGTATAACCACCCAACCTATGAAGTCCTTTGATTGGCTACGTAGGCTTCGCTCGGCCCCTCTTATAGCATTGCTAGTTGCAGGAGAAGATTCGAAGATTCTTGCTTCATGTTGAAGCTTGTTGGGATATCACACTATATAAACTCTTAACTAAATCATCTATATATTGGTAATGGGTGGAAGGCTAAGCCTCTTGCTTGGTGATTTGTTCCACTCATGCCGCCCTAGGAACCGTATAAACCGGTGTTATGTTCCTTGATTATGCGTTCCTCACACGGTTGGGGTTATGTGACCCCCTCGATAAACCGCTTAGCGCTAAGGCTTTTCCAGCAAATCCCAACATTGGTACTCCATTTGCCTAACAACTAAAACTTGCCGAGGGAGTAATTAACCCGAGGATTAATTAATCAACCCCCCTGGGCCAGTGCTCGATTTGAGTGTTGGTCCAAAATGGGCGGACTGCAGGGCCACCTTGGGGGAACTCGAGGGCTGGTATTTTCCTGTAGGCTGACCTATCCGGTCATGGCCTGAGACGAGATACGCGCGGCTACTATCAGGGTGTCGGCACGCCGGGAGGATTTGCTGGATTAGTCTTACCTTAGTCGGAGTATCTTGAGCACGGGATTCCGAGGATACTTGGGCCTTCCCACCTTGGAGTTGCAACTCCACGGATCGTGGGCTTGTAATGGGCCAAGTTGGAACACCCCTGCAGGGTTTTGAACTTTCGAAAGCCCTGCCCGCGGTTATGTGGCAGATGGGATTTTGTTAATATCCGGTTGTAGAAAACTTGACACCATGTTCAGAACACACTACCAGCGTGAGTAACCGTGATGGTCATATTCCGAAAAGGGGTTCGGGAAGTGAACATGGTGGGGTTATGATTGACGTGCTTAGATAGGATCACTTCGTGATCACTTTGACGCTCGTGCCACTTCTCTTCTCGCTCTTAACACGTAAGCTAGTGCTAGTGCAGCTGCAATCTTTTATCTTTCTTCAGCTTTGTTCCACACCCAAGGCTTAGATAGTTCTATTACCCGGGAACGGGATTGCTGAGTCCTCCGTGGCTCACAGATTCTACACCACACCAGATGCAGGTACTATGGTGAACTACTAAGGTGACGGCACAGAGCTGTACTGGGAGTACGATGAAGAACGTAGCCGATACTATGTGCACTATCCGGATAGTCAGTAGTAGTTTCTACTAGGGGCGATTCGAACCGTATCTTTCATTTGGATCTTCACCCGTAGTCGGGTTGTGATGTTATTTGGATGATGATTGATTATGTAATGAATTGTGTGACATGGCGAGTGTAAGCCAACTATCCTTTTGCTTTTCATCCCTATTTTTACATGAGTCGTGCAAAGATACCGAACTTGAGATCATTCCAGAATGGGCTTATACCTTTAAGTCATGCCTCGACACGTAGGAGTTATAGTCCCATCCTGGGCATTACAAGTTGGTATTCAGAGCCTTCTCCGACCTAGAAGCCCCCAATGATTGATCGAATCGTTGACGGTTGAGTCTAGGCACACACTTAAAATGTTTTGAGTCCTATATATATATCGGAGAGTAGGATTTCTTTTGCTCCTCATCTCTTTTCACTCTGGTGAGGACTCCTGATGATTACTCTTGTCTCTTCTACTGTCAAAATTTCACCAAATTTTTTTTAGGAATCTCGCGAGTATTGTTTGGATTGCTTCGATGTCTTTGCGACGAGAACATTGTTCTCGATGCCTCCTGTCATTAGGGGTTGTGGCAGTGTCCCGGGGAGTTGAGCTCCGAGGTGTTTTCGTCACAAATATATCGCAGCAGTTCTGGAATACTTAAGACGGCCGACATCAAAAACTCTCCTATGCGGTTAGTGGCAAGATAACCCCGACATGACCCAGTACTGGGGAGGTAGTTCGGGAGTATTTTGAAGGTCCGAGGTAGACGGTTTCCGGAAATAACTGGTTATGTGTTGAAGGATGGATACAGCTGTATGTAGGATTAGAGTTGGGTGCGCGATGCTTCCCCTATATCCCCAACGCCTGATTGCATAACTGGAAACTTTCGGAAATTAATAGGTGGGTTCATCTAGTAGCTCATAGGCATTCTTCCAACGAATGCATGATACGGAGTTCGGGGTTCTACATTGAGTGAAGTAGTTTTATGGCCGTTGTTCCGATTGGGAGTTGCATCTTAAAGGGTCCTTGGCTATGGTAATCCGGGGATTGCAAAACCCTTTTGTAACACGTTCCATAAGCTTTCAGAACGAATATGTCGAACGAAGCTTCTATCTTGTATTTGTTCTATCTGCTACTTGTTGTTTTTATTTACCTTTTGTTCTCCCAAGTGTCTTCTCGTGAAGACTGTTGTTGCTATTTAACTATGATTTACATTCGTTCATCTTGTTCGAATGTTCTTGTGAAGACTTATTTTGCAATATCTAGCCGTTGATTCAGCTTATATATTCTTTCAATCAATGGCTAATAGTTGTCATCTCATTCAGGATGGCTCCTAAAAAGGTTCCCAACGCTAACCCAGAGGGTGAAGAGGTTCCTGATCGTCCTCCTTCCCCTCCTCCTCCGTCTGAGGCCTGGAGAGCAATTATGCAAGCGACGAACCAGAACACCCAGATGCTTATGCAAATGATGCAGAACATTCAAGCAAATCAGGGTGCTCATGGGAACCAAGGCCAAGGCAATTTGTTCAACCAACCTCACTTTACTACGCTCAACCAGTTCCTGGCAAACCAACCGAAGGCATTCAGTTACTGTGGGGACCCTCTAGATGCTGAAGACTGGATAACAGATATCAAGAAGCATTTCGAGTGCAGTAACGTCAGGCCCAAGGACTATGTGAAGTTTGTAGCCTTCCAACTCAAGGACCAAGCCGCTGATTGGTGGCAGCAGTACAAAGATTCCAGAGAGGGTCGTGAAATCTCCTGGGATGACTTCTGCAAGGACTTTCGCTCTCACCACATTCCAACAAGTGTCATCGAGGGTATGCGTGAGCAATTCCGCAACCTGAAGCAAGGCTTAATGACTGTCTACCAATATCATGTCAAGTTCTAGAACCTTGCCCGCTATGCCAAGCAAGACATCCCAGATGCCAAGAGCAAGATCTATCAGTTCCGTGGTGGTCTGAAGGATGAACTCCAACTAGCTCTCACCTTGTTCGAGCCTGATGAGTTTGATTAATTCTATAACATGGCACTTAAGCAAGAGGCAGCCCAGCTCAAGATGGAAGCTTCCAAAAAGAGGATCAGAGATGCCGTTCACTCCTCTTCTTCCCAAGTGGTCGCAAAGCAACAGAAGTTTTGGCTTCCACCTCCTCCAGTGATCCGAGCTCCCAACAACAACAAGAAGAATTCTGGTGGCCGTGGTTTCTCCCACCCACCCAACCCAAGCAATCAGTCAAAGAATCATTTTCAAGCTTCCAAGTCAAGTGCTCCTTATCACCGTCCTCTCTCAGAAGTGGTTTGCAACAAGTGCTCTCAGAAGGGTCATTATGCTAACAAGTGCCCCAACCCAAGGCGCCTTCCGCCTCCTCCACCTGTCAGCACTGCTATTGTCAAGCACAATCCCAAGCATGCAAGAGTGAATCTGATGAATGCAGCTCAAGCGGAGAATTCTTCTGATGTGATATTGGGTAACCTCTCAGTTAACTCTATTCCTGCTAAAGTATTGTTTGATTCTGGTGCATCACTTTGCTTCATGTCAAGACCATTCTTTACCAAGCATGATTTCATTTTGGCACCCTTGGACAAGGAGTTATCAATTATTTCTCCAGGCAAGCACATGAATTCTAGATTGTATGCTCCGAATGTGTCTATTCGTATGGGTGATTACCGCTTTCTGGCTTCTCCGGTTGTTCTCGGCAACTCCGACATTGATCTTATTCCTAGGATGGATTGGCTTTCTCAGCATGACGCTCACATTGATTGTGCAAATAAGGAAGTCAAGCTTACTCATTCCAACGAAGACGTGATTATCTTCGCCTCTCGAGATAACACAATCAGGTTATTCTCTCTCAATGACAAGGGCGAGATTAATGCCATCTCTCAAATTCCGGTGGTCAATGAATATGAAGATGTTTTCCCTGAAGAGCTTCCAGGCATGCCTCCGCATCGTCAAGTTGAATTTGGCATTGAACTCGAGCCTGGTACTGAGCCAGCATGCCGGCGTCCGTACAAGCTCTCCCCTGAAGAGTTGAAGGAGTTGAAGAAACAGCTCGATGAGCAAGAGCGTTTGGGTCTAATCAGGCCTAGCACTTCTCCTTGGGGCCGTGGTGTCTTATTTGTCAAGAAGAAGGATGGCACGGAGCGCCTTTGCGTTGATTACCGGCCATTGAACAAGAAGACAATAAAGAACAAGTATCCACTCCCCAACATCAATGAATTGTTCGAGCAGCTCAAAGGAGATAAAGTGTTCTCTAAGCTCAGTCTCCGGATGGGTTATCTTCAGATCCGTATCCGAGAAGAAGATATTCACAAGACTGCATTCAGAAAAAGCTACGGCTCCTATGAATACACAGTCATGTCTTTTGGCCTCGCTAATGCTCCACCCACCTTCTCGAGAATGATGCACTACATATTCAACCCCTACACCAACGAATTTGTGCTTGTGTATTTGGATGACATCTTGGTATTCTCCAAGAATGAAGAGGATCACGAAAAGCACCTCCGTCTGGTTCTCTACAGACTCCGTGAACATAAGTTCTATGCCAAGTTCTCCAAGTGCAAATTCTGGCTTGATAAGGTCTTGTATCTGGGCCATATCATCTCCGCTGACGGTATTGCGGTCAACCCCGAGAAAGCTGAAGCGATTGTCAACTGGGAACCACCTCAGAACGTCAAGCAACTCCGAAGCTTCCTTGGTCTTGCTAGCTATTGCAGAAGGTTTGTTGAGAACTTCTCCAAGATTGCAAAGCCTTTCTCCAACTTGCTGCAGAAGAATGGCAAGTACAACTGGTCTCCGGATTGTGATGCGGCATTCAAAACTCTCAAAGAAAAGCTCATCTCTGCTCCGGTTCTTACTCCTCCAGATGAGTCCAAGCCCTACGAAGTATTCTGTGATGCTTCTCTTCAAGGACTTGGTGGTGTGCTAATGCAGGACAAGAAGATTGTGGCATACACTTCTCGTCAATTGAAGCCAAGTGAGAAGAACTACCCCACACATGATCTCGAGCTAGCAGCTGTGGTACACGCCTTGATCACGTGGAGACACCTTCTGTTGGGCAGAAAAGTTGACATCTTCACCGATCACAAGAGCTTGAAGTACATCTTCACACAGCTGAACCTGAACCTTCGCCAGACTCGTTGGGTGGAAATGATCCAAGATTATGATCCAAGCATCGAATACACACCTGGCAAGGCCAATGTCATTGCAGATGCCTTGAGCAGAAAGGCATATTGCAACAGTCTCCTTATCAAACCGTTCCAGCCTGAGCTTTGTGAAGCATTCAGGAGACTCAACCTCCAAGTTGTTCCGCAAGGCTTTCTTGCAAATCTTCAAGTTGCTCCTACCTTGGAAGATTAGATCCGTGAGGCCCAACTCAGTGATGCTATGGTGCAGAAAGTGAAACATGGAATTGCAAAGGGTACTCCCAAATACAAGTGCTATCGCATTGATGAGAAGGACACCTTGTTCTTTGAGGACAGACTTGTGGTTCCCAAGGGTAATCTCAGGAAGCTCATAATGAACGAAGCACATGACTCTCTCCTCTTTATTCATCCTGGAAGTTCCAAGATGTACCAAGACCTCAAGCAATCTTGCTGGTGGACTCGCATGAAAAGGGAGATTGCCCAATTCGTGAATGAATGTGATGTCTGCAAAAGAGTGAAGGCAGAGCATCAACGTCCAACTGGTCTTCTCCAACCTCTTCCTATTCCCGAGTGGAAATTCGACCACATTGAAATGGATTTTGTCACTGGGTTTCCCAAGTCCAAGAAGGGGAATGATTATATCTTTGTTGTCATTGACAAGCTTACCAAAGTAGCTCACTTCCTTCCAGTCAAAGAATCCATCAATGCAGCTTAGCTGGCAGAGCTGTACACTTCCAGAATTGTGTCCTTACATGGCATTCCTCAAGTTATCTCCTCAGACCGTGGAAGTTTGTTCACATCCAAGTTCTGGGACTCCTTTCAGTCTGCCATGGGCACTAAGATCCATTTCAGCACTGCGTTTCACCCTCAGACTAGTGGTCAAGTCGAAAGAGTGAACCAGATCCTAGAAGACATGCTCAGAGCTTGTGTCATCTCTTTTGGCATGAAGTGGGAATATTGCCTTCCGTTTGCCGAGTTCTCTTACAACAACAGCTTCCAAGCAAGTGCCGGCAAAGCTCCGTTTGAAATCCTCTATGGCAGAAAATGTCGTACTCCTCTCAACTGGTCCGAGACTGGTGAACGTCCACTTCTTGGCAATGACTTGATTTCAGAAGCCGAAGAAATGTGCAAAGTCATACATGAGAATCTCAGGGCCGCTCAGGCACGTCAGAAGAGTTACTATGATGGCAAGCATCGTGATTTGGCCTTCAACATTGGGGATCATGTCTATCTCCGTGTTTCTCCTATAAAAGGCACCCAAAGATTTGGTATCAAAGGAAAACTTGCTCCTAGATACGTGTGCCCTTTCAAGATCCTTGGCAAAAGAGGCGATCTAGCCTATCAACTTGAGCTCCCTTCCAACTTCGCTAATGTTCATGATGTGTTTCACGTGTTTCTACTCCGCAAGTGCTTCAAGACACCGGAGCGCACTATTCCGTTTGAGGAGATTGATCTTCAACAAGACTTGTCTTACCGAGAGCACCCCGTTGCTGTTCTTGAAGAAACCGAGCGCAAGACCCGCAAAAAGTCATTCAAGTTCTTGAAAGTCAAGTGGTCACACCATACCAACCGAGAAGCTACGTGGGAACGAGAAGATCACCTTCGTTCCGAGTACCCTTCCTTCTTCCAGTCCTAGATCTCGGGACGAGATCTTTTCGTAGTAGAGGAGAGTTTGTAATGCCCCAGATGTAACACTTTCCCTATATGGCAATATATAAACTTTGGCATCATCATTTCCGTTCTGGGTTCTTCTTTCTTTTCGGGTTCTTTGTGTTGTCGTGTGCGTGTGTCCTTTTCATTCATGTCATGTTGTTATGTGCATTGCATTGCATTTGTGTTGTCCCTTGCATCCGGTCCCACTCGTCTCTTCCCGTTGTCCGTTTCGAGTTCCAACGCTCTCACACGTGCCCGTGGCATCCCCGAGTCCTTCTTTCGTGTGTAGCCGTGTAACGTTTCTGGAATGACGTGAGACTTGTCGTGCGATGTTGTTTTGGTACGTGTAGGCCACCTGTCAAGTTTCGTCGCGTTCGGAGTTCGTTTGGTACTCCAACGGTTAACCTAGTGGGCTAAAAGTACCTCCTCTTTGAGGCCCAAGACCCCCTCCACAACAGCCCACAAACCCAGCACAACCACTCCCATCATCTCGGTCATCGAATTGTGATCGCGTGGCCGAAAACCGCTCCTCATTTGGAGTTTCCTAGCTCCCAGAATCTATAAATTAGTCCACATCCCCGAAATCCCGGTGCAACCCTAATTTTCCTCCCGCTCCGCGCGCCGGACACGTCCGACCCGCCGCCACCTCACTCCGTCCAATCGGAGGCCGCCACGCCACCTCCGCCGCCACGTGGCGACCTCTCATTCGCCCGGCCACCTCATCCACCGCCACCTCACCGCGCCACCTCGCTGGACCACCGGAGCCACCGCCGGACCACCGCGCCACCTCGCCGGAGTTCGCCGACCTTCGCCGGAATTTTGCCGCCATCGCCGGAAGCTCCCGCGCCTCCCCCTCACCGTCGTTGACCCGCGCCGCCGCCGGCTGGGCGCGGCGCCGGGCGGGCTGCAGCCGCGTGCCGCCGCGGGCCACAAGCTCCGTCGCCGCGGGCTACTTCGAGGCCGCCGGCCGGGCCAAGCTCCGCCGCCGGGCTCTCCTTCGAGCGCCGCCCCACCGCCGGTCTCCTCCGCCTCCGGCCGGCCACCCCGTCTCCGGCCGCCTCGGGCCACGCCCCTGCCCAGAGCTTCATCTCCGGTCATCTCTCCGGTCATCTTCTTCGTCTCTGGTCGTCTTCCTCCCCAACTCCGCCGAACTTTCAGATCGGGACGAGATCCACCACTCCCTCCATCCAAACACCGCCCCGCAGCCCGGATCCCTCCATCCCGCACGGATCCGTCCCGCGTTGACTTTTGGAGGTATAAAATTCCACCAGGTCCCAGATCTGTAGCGTTTTATTGCCTCCTTTGTATGCCCGTAACTTTGTGCTCGTAGGTCCGTTTTGTGCATATGATATATCAAAATGATCGTGGTGATGTGTACTACATTTTGTTCCGTTGTGTCATGCTTGTTTGACTCCATCTAGATGTCTTAATCATCATGACAAGAGTGCTACTCTATATAAACTGCTGCTACTTGTTATTTTCTTGCCATGTTTGAGATGTGATAACTTGGTGCATGTTTATCCAAATGAAGCAAATGATATGTCAAAATGTTCATCATGAGATGCTCTACATGTTGGTTGCTATATCATGCTTGTTAGAGTTCATATTGACATGTTTATCCCTGTTGCAAAAGTGCATGTGGCTGTTAGGTTTTGTAACTTGTTACGAGATGCCTAGTTGAGGAGCTCGTTGCTATTGATGTGTTTGTCCCCATGTCACATGCCCATATGTTTTAGAGTCTCCATCACGTGTTCATTGATGTGGTGCAAACCATTTGCCATGATATGCTTTGAGGTGACTTAAACATGCTTGCAAACATGCCATGCTAATGTTACTGTTTTAACAATTAGTGAAATTTCACTAAGTCTGGAATCTGTCATATTCTGATGGTATGTTTGCTTGATGCTCTAGGCAAGTCCATGTTAGTTTTGGGGTGGCCATTGATCATTCCTTGTTTTATATTTTGTTGTCTATCCATTCATGGCCTTACTTGCTCATTTGGCTTGCTGTAGCCTATTTAATTCTTGCTCCCAAGTAGCTATAAAAGTTTACTGTCAGGTTTTTAGTGTCATGATCAAAATGTTGTAGCTTGTTGCTGTTGATCCCTGCCTCCTATGGAGTTTCTCCCATGGAGTTGTTTGCTGTAGGATATGTCTACTTCATGTCCATGCTTATTGTCACCATGTTTGAGTGTTGTAGAGTATATATTTCTTGCTCCAAAGTTGCTATGTGGCTGTTAATTTCAGCTTTGCATTGTTTCTTGTTTCGGGTGTATCTTTTAGTCTGTTGCTCCGTTTTGAGCGTGCCCTATATGAAACTTGTGTGATTTTGCATGTAGATTCATAATATTATCTTGTTCACATGTTTGGAGTATGTTTGCTTGGTGTTTGGGTGCATCTTGCATCGTTGCCATGCTTATCTTGTTTTGATCATATCTTCTACACCGTAGTTCCGTTCTAAACAAACTTTATATGAAACTTGACTAGATTTTTGTGTAGATTATCATGGTGTATGTTAACTTTCTGTTTAACAACTTTAACTTAAGGTTTGTTCAGATCTGGACTAATTTCAAACTATGCATATGAGGACTTACCGGTTTTGTCTTAAGTAGTTTCCGGCCTCATTTAAACTTGTTGTTCTTATGTTATTTCTCTATGCTTCCTACTTTGTCATGTTTTGCATCCTAAATAGACTTGTCTTGCATCCTGCTTGCTTGAGCATGTTGTCTTGTTCTTGTGTTGTTCTGGTGTGCTTCCTATGTTGTCGTGCAAATGCATCCTAAGTGCATATGCAGTGCATCCTAAGTGCATCTGCAGTGCATCCTGTAGATTGTGCATTGCACTTTGTTTGATTTCGTGCCTCGTTGTGTTCTTGTGTTGAGTAGAGCCGGAAGCCGAGACCGAGTACGAGAACGAGGTTACTACCGAGGTTGAGTACGAGGAGCCGTCTTACGATTCCATCGACGACTCGACAGGCAAGATGACCTGACCCAGATATCATTACTATCTTTGCCTATTGCTAGAAGTCTCGCTCTTTATCTTAATGCCTCGATGCCCATGTTTGCCTGTCAGCCTCCTATTGTAACCATGAATCTGTCTAACCACCCAACCTATGCAAACCTTTGATTGGCTACGTAGGCTTCGCTCAGGCCCTCTTATAGCATTGCTAGTTGCAGGAGAAGATTCGAAGATTCTTGCTTCATGTTGAAGCTTGTTGGGATATCACACTATATAAACTCTTAACTAAATCATCTATATATTGGTAATGGGTGGAAGGCTAAGCCTCTTGCTTGGTGATTTGTTCCACTCATGCCGCATAGGAACCGTATAAACCGGTGTTATGTTCCTTGATTATGCGTTCCTCACACGGTTGGGGTTATGGGACCCCCTCGATAAACCCCTTAGCGCTAAGGCTTTTCCAGCAAGTCCCAACATTGGTACTCCATTTGCCTAACAACTAAAACTTGCAGAGGGAGTAATTAACCCGAGGATTAATTAATCAACCCCCCTGGGCCAGTGCTCGATTTGAGTGTTGGTCCAAAATGGGCGGACTGCAGGGCCACCATGGGGGAACCCGAGGGCTGGTATTTTCCTGTAGGCTGACCTATCCGGTTGTGGCCTGAGACGAGATATGCACGGCTACTATCAGGGTGTCGGCACGCTGGGAGGATTTGCTGGATTAGTCTTACCTTAGTCGGAGTATCTTGAGCATGGGATTCCGAGGATACACGGGCCTTCCCACCTTGGAGTTGCGACTCCGTGGATCGTGGATTTGTAATGGGCCAAGTTGGAACACCCCTGCAGGGTTTTGAACTTTCGAAAGCCGTGCCCGCGGTTATGTGGCAGATGGGATTTTGTTAATATCCAGTTGTAGAAAACTTGACACCATGTTCAGAACACACTACGAGCGTGAGTAACCGTGACGATCATTTTCCGAAAAGGGGTTCGGGAAGTGAACACGGTGGGGTTATGATTGACGTGCTTAGATAGGATCACTTCGTGATCGCTTTGACGCTCGTGGCACTTCTCTTCTCGCTCTTAACACGTAAGCTAGTGCTGCTGCAACCTTTTATCTTTCTTCAGCCTTGTTCCACACCCAAGGCTTAGATAGTTCTGTTACCCGAGAACGGGATTGCTGAGTCCTCCATGGCTCACAGATTCTACACCACACCAGATGCAGGTACTATGGTGAATGGTGGCGGCACAGAGCTGTACTGGGAGTACGATGAAGAACGTAGGAGATACTATGTGCACTATCCCGATGATCAGTAGTGGTTTCTACTAGGGGTGATTCGAACCTGTGGCTTTATATATTTTGGTATCTTTCATTTGGATCTTCACCCGTAGTCGGGTTGTGATGTTATTTGGATGATGATTGATTATGTAATGAATTGTGTGATGTGGTGAGTATAAGCCAACTATCCTTTTGCTTTTCATCCCTATTTTTACATGAGTCGTGCAAAGATACCAAACTTGAGATCATTCCAAAATGGGCTTATACCTTTAAGTCGTGCCTCGACACGTAGGAGGTATAGTCCCATCCTGGGCATTACAGGCGATGCATAGCTACATGCTCAAGGGCTTCCATCTCATCGTCGCTCATTGAGTCATAAGATCCGTCATCATTGATGATCATAGTACGAACGGTCTTGCACTCAAATGACTTGTGACCTCGCCCTTGGCACTTGAAACATTTGATGGAATTCATCTTGGAGTTGTCCTCGGTTGGAGTTGTAGATGATGAAGCTCTTGGCTTGAAGTTGTTCTGTCGGGACCCCGATCCTAAGTCACACCGATCTAGCATGTAACACACCATATCACTTTGCGGCCTCACGCACGGTATCCCCACGGGTGCCACCTTACATGGCCCGGGACCGTTTGCGCATTTTGGCTCACGTATATGATAGTGTCACTAGCATCCATATGACAGAGAACCCGAGCCGACATGACCAGTTATAAACCAAAAGTGGCACTAAATTACAGAGACAGGCATTCATGACCCAGCAATGAACGTGTCGGTCAGCAACGTATGAACCCAAGTCGTAGCAAGCTACAAGGACTTAAAGGAACAACGCGTGACATTTCCCCTAAGGGACAGACACAGGAACGAAGAAGGACATATGCCGGTCAGCCTAAGTGATCCGGAGCAGTAGCAAGCTACCAAGGCTCAGTGGAAGCACTAGGAGACATTTCCCTGTAAGATAGGCTACCAAGGGTAAACAACTAGGTGTCGGATCCCACACATACCAAGCATTTCAATAACATACACACAATATGCTCAATATGTGCAAGTACAACATGGCATCACAACAAGACTCTGATAAACAAAGTATTTATTCATTAGGCTCCGAGGAGCCAAGTATTACAAACATGGGTCTCATGACCCAACATTCAGAGCATACAAGCAACAAGCGGAAGCACTACATGTCTGAGTACAGACATCTACAAATGAAAAAGGCTGAAGAGCCTGACTATCTACAACACTCGTCCAAGATCGTAGCTGAGGTACAAGCTACTTGTCGAAGTCCAAGCGGAACTACTAGTGAGACATCAATCCTATCTGCAAAACATAAATTAAGCAAACATGAGTACAAAGGTACTCAGCAAGACTTACATCAGATCCTATCATACATGCACTTGTATCAAGAGGGCATAGTGGGGTTTAGTTGCAGCAAGCCAGCTTTGACTCAGTGGCTATCCTATTCTACGATTGCTGGTAACACTTTTGAGGTGGCGCACACGAGTCCACTAAGCACCACACAATACACCACTATGGATTCATTCCCGTCTCCCTACGAGAAGGCCATCCATAGCACTCACACTTGTCTTGAGTATTTTAGAGTATCCACTTCAAGTTGTCTATGTACCACGTAAGCATCCAAGAAGTCCATATCCGCGGACCCGGCTATTCGAATAGATCATGTTAACCCTGCAGGGGTGTACTTCTTCACACACGCTCTCGCCACTTACCGCCAGGTACATCTCGTGTATCTCGGCAACCTTCAAGCGGAAGCCTGGCGAGGGTGTCGGCCACGACCTGACTAACCACACAAGTCTCTCGTCCAGGTTTATCGCCTATTCGGGTTCCATCCGTGGGGAGATCCGGCCGGGGTGTCGCTCACGGCCACAAATGATGTGCGCAGGGTTCCCAAGCCCACCTCGCCGAGTGGATCTACGCTTGGTACACCGTGCCACGGTGCCTAGTCTGTCCCAAGCCCACTGGCCGAGTGCCACTTGGTAGACTACTAACACTAACTACAAACACCAGAAACTAGTTGCAACTCCTGGACAGAGATCATGTTGATTAATAAGTCGAGAGGGGTCGAGTTACCGGAACCCAATGTGTGGTAGTAACTAGTCATTGGACAACATACACAGAACTCAGTTCTTAGGGACGGTTCCAGTGAGACAACCCACCATGTACTCCTACATGGCCTCTCACCGCTACCTTTACCAAATCGCGTTCACACGCTTAACCCTCAGCATCAAAACATATCATTTCACTCCAATTCATTCCCGATGAATCAGACCCGACACACTCTAAGCAATAGCAAGCAAGGCATGGTAAGATCACATCATGGCTTCAATCAACTCCTACACATGCTAGTGGGTTTCAACTATTTACTGTGGAAAGACAGGTCATGCAGAGGAATGGGTTCAACTACCGCAGCATAAAGTAGCAGTTGCAATTGTTGTTGTCCTAATGCAATAACAAGGGGCAGGAGTGAGAGAGGGATTGTATCGGAATGAACAAGGGGGTTTGCTTGCCTGGTAAAACAACGTGCAGAGCACTGCTCCTCTGACAGGTACTCTGGATCGGTCTCCGGAGCTGGACCTATCGAGAAGAACGGTGCCGACAATCAAACACAAGCATATGCAACAATATGATGCATGAATATGGCATGAAAATATGATGTTGTTTGAGCTAATGCAACTAGCATTTTAATTGGTTGAACTCCATTTGAACCAAGGGTTCAAATGCAACTCTTTAATAAGTATTATAAAATGCCATATATGTGTTTTCATATAAACAGTGGGTTTAACTTCATTTGTCATGCATGAAAATGGTACAGATGGATAGATTGAATTTTTCTGATAATTTTTCATATATAAATTATTTCATTCTGAGTACGGTTGAATTTCTGTGATTTTTTGAAGTTTAAGCCAATTTCTGAATTAAATAAATCATTTAAGATTTATTTAAAAACCAGAACTGGATTACTGCGTCAGCATGACACAGGCATGACGTCAGCAGGTCAAAGGGGCTGTTCCAGAGTCAAACCTGAAAGTGGGGTCCACTGGTCAGTGACTTAGTTAATTAACTGAGTTAATTAACTCTAAATTAATCCTAACAGAAATATTAGCAGGGCTGGGCCCACATGTCAGTGTCTAAACTAATTAACCAAACTAATTAATTTAATAATTAGACAACTAACTAAAAGGGGTGGGGCCCGCCTGTCATTGACACAGGGGGTCAAAGCACGCCGGTCAGCGGTCAAATCCCACCGGCGGCTCGACGCCGGCGACCACAGACGCGGCGGAGGGCTTCGGGATTCCTGCTCCGGGGGTCATTTGGGCAGCGGAGGTCATCTACGGGGAGCTGGAGTTCGTCCGCGTCCATCCCCGCAAGCAGCAGCAGCTGGGACGGCCGGAGCTCGTCGGGAACAAGCTCGTGGCGGCGCCGGAGTTCGGCCCTCGTCGGGTCTGGGGCTACAGGGCACGGGGAGAGCTATGGAGGGGCGCTACGGGCTCCTGGTGAAGCGGCAGACGCGGTGGCGTGCTCCGCTTGGAGTGTGGGTGGCTGTGGCCACGGCGGCGGCATCGCTGGCGGCGGTGAGGTCGGGCAACTGCGGTGGTAGGGCTAGAGGCCGCAGACGACGGCGAGGATAGGGGGGAAAGAACCGGGGGCTCACCGCGGTTCTGCTGGGGAGGTTAGAGGGCTCGGGGAGGCGCTGAAGGCGGCGAATCGTCGGCGGCGATCGTCGGCGTCCGAGGAGGAAGACGACGGCGTTTACAGTGTTCCAGGGCACCCGGCGTCTTGTGGCTCGACGGAGAGGACGAGGGTGAAGTGGCGGAGCTTTCGGGCTACTTGGAGGGGCCTAGAAATCAATATTTTCTTCTGACATATTTATTTTGCAGGGACCTAGAAATTAACCCAAGCCCCTAAAAATAAACAACCAGAATTTTGGACATATATATAATATATAATATATATATCCAATGCAAATAACTATTGCATTAATTCCAAATGCCCAAAATAAATACTTATGAGCTCCTAATAATATTGGCTTGATTTTTATCTCTGACCAATATTTTTAGAGGGCCACATGAACATTTTCTTGGACCTTTTTGGAGCAACTTTTATTTGGGTCATTTTCAAAAGGGTTTCTGAGGGTTTCACAAGTCCTCATTTCAATTTCATTTGAAAATTAAACATGATGCAAACCACAAGGCTAACCTAGTGCATACCAGAACTAGGGTTGTGACAACTCGCCTCCACTCGAAAGAATCTCGTCCCGAGATTCAGGAGTAGGCGGAAAGAAGGTGGGGTACTCCAGTCGGAGACGATCTTCTCGCTCCCAAGTAGCTTCTCTTTCGGAATGATGAGACCACTGAACTTTGAGAAACTTGATGTTATGACGTCGAGTGACACGCTCTGCTTGATCCAAAATACGAACGGGATACTCTCGATATGTGAAGTTATCTTGGAGATCAAGCGTTTCGTGGTCCACTCCGCGGATGGGGTCCGAGAAGCAACGCCTGAGTTGAGAGACGTGGAAGACATCATGTACTCGAGAAAGATGTGGGGGTAGTTCCAATTGGTAGGCAACCTCTCCTCGTTTAGCGAGAATGCGAAAAGGACCAATGTAACGAGGAGCCAACTTGCCCTTGATACCGAAACGATGGGTACCTTTCAAAGGAGTAACCCGAAGATAAGCTTTGTCACCAACTTCATAAGCCACTTCCTTATGATGACGATCATATTGGCTCTTCTGACGAGACTGGGCTGTTTTCAAATTCTCACGAATGATGCGAACTTGCTCTTCTGCTTCCTGAATCATATCCGGTCCAAAGAATTGTCTTTCACCGGTTTCTGACCAGTTCAAAGGTGTTCGACATCTTCGTCCATAAAGAATCTCAAAAGGAGCTTGCTTGAGACTGGATTGATAGCTATTGTTATAAGCAAACTCGGTGAAAGGAAGACATTTCTCCCAATCCATACCGAATGAGATAACGCAAGCTCTAAGCATGTTTTCGAGAATTTGATTAACCCGTTCCACTTGACCACTTGACTGAGGGTGGAAAGCGGTACTGAAAGAAAGATGGGTGCCCATGGCAGTCTGGAAACTCTCCCAGAAATGAGAAGTGAAAAGACTACCACGGTCTGAATTGATCTCTAGTGGGACACCATGAAGTGACACTATTCGAGAAATATACAAGTCAGCAAGCTGACTAGCAGTGATACTCTCTCGAACAGGTAGGAAGTGAGCCACTTTGGAGAGACGATCAATGACTACGAAGATAGCATTATTCCCTCTCTTGGTCCTGGGAAAGCCGGTGATGAAGTCCATACCAACTTTATCCCATTTCCACTCAGGAATAGCTAGAGGCTGAAGGGTGCCAGCAGGTCTTTGATGTTCTGCCTTAACGCGACGACAAACGTCACATTTAGCAATGAACTCAGCAATTTCTCTCTTCATCCTAGTCCACCAGAACCTCTGGCGTAGGTCCTGATACATCTTAGTACTACCGGGATGAATCGTGAGAGGAGATTCATGAGCCTCTTTAAGAATTAATTGCCGAAGATGTTGCTTCTTGGGAACCACCAGCCGGTTTTGGAAGAGAACAACACCTTGGTCATCCATAGAGAAACTACCAGCAATACCCTTGGCAATGTTTCTCTTTATCCGGGTAATTCCGGTATCATGCTTCTGGGCTTCTATGATATGATCCACAAGAGTAGGTTTCGCCACCAAAGTTGAAAGGAATCCGTGAGGAGCAATGTGAAGGTTAAGCTTACATAATTCCTCATGGAGAAGTGGTTGGCCCTGCTGCAACATGAGATTGTTGCAATAGGATTTACGACTTAGCGCATCAGCCATGACATTGCCCTTGCCCGGGGTGTAGGTAATCCCTAAGTCGTAATCGGAGATCAACTCCAACCAACGTCTTTGCCTAAGATTCAAATCTGGTTGGGTGAAGATATACTTGAGACTCTGGTGATCGGTGTAGATCTCGCAACGATTACCAAGGAGGTAATGTCGCCAGGTCTTAAGTGCATAGACTACGGCTGCAAGCTCTAGATCATGTGTAGGATAATTCTCCTCATGTGGATGCAACTGTCGAGATGCATAGGCAATCACACGACGATCCTGCATAAGGATGCAACCTAGTCCCTGTCGTTAGGCATCACAGTAGATAACAAAGTCCTTAGTGAAATCCGGTGGCACAAGTATGGGAGCAGAGGTCAGGCGTCTTTTCAGTTCCTGAAAACTGTGCTCACACTGTGGGGACCACTCAAACTTTTTATCTTTCTTAAGAAGTTCCGTGAGAGGTTTGGCCACTTTAGAGAAGTTCTCAACAAAGCGGCGACAATAACTGGCTAGACCAAGGAAACTCCTAACTTGTATAACTGTTTCAGGCGGAGTCCAATCAAGAACGGCCTGAACTCTCTCGGGGTTGACAGCAATGCCCTTACCAGAGATTACATGACCGAGATAGGTCACTTCTGGTAACCAAAATTCGCACTTGGAGAACTTGGCATAAAGGCGGTGCTCTCTGAGTTTTTCTAGGACAAGTCTAAGATGTTCGGCATGCTCTTCCTCGTTCTTCGAGTAAATAAGAATATCATCGAGATAAACCACGACGAACTTATCTAAGTACTCCATGAAGATCGAGTTCATCAAGCGGGAGAAAGTGGCTGGAGCATTTGTTAAACCGAAGGACATGACGGTGTACTCGTACTGACCATAACGAGTGACGAAAGCCGTCTTGGGGATGTCCCCATTTCTAATCTTGATTTGATGGTATCCTAACCTCAAATCCATCATGGAGAAGACTGAGGATCCAGCGAGCTGATCATACAGATCGTTGATCCTGGGAAGCGGATACTTGTTCTTTACCGTGACCAAATTAACGGGACGATAATCTACAACCATCTGATCCGTACCATCCTTCTTCTTGACGAAGAGGACGGGGCAAGCCCAGGGAGAAGAACTAGGACGGATGAAACCCTTTTGCAAGGACTCATCAAGTTGTTTCTTAAGCTCGGCTAGTTCTAAGGGTGCCATTTTGTAGGGTCTCCTAGAGATTGGAGCGGTTCCTGGGATAAGCTCTATAACAAACTCTACATCTCGGTCGGGTGGAACACCTGGCAGTTCCTCTGGAAAGACATCCGGAAAGTCACGGACTACCGGAACATCTTCAAGATCTGGGAGAGGGCTGGCATTAAGAGAATAGAGTTGACGCTTTGCAACTCTAGTGTTGACGGTGACTGTCTTGCCAGTTGGGTGTGTAAGCTGAACAGACCTAGTGAAACAATCAATCTTGGCATGATGAGCTATCATCCAGTCCATACCCAAGATGATATTAATATTTGAAGACTTGAGGGCTACAAGTGATGCATGGAACACAAGTGTGTCGACAAGGATTTCATTACCATGGCTTACACTAGAGGTTTGCCATTTGGAACCAGGAGTTTGAATAAGTAGTGGGGAAGGCATATCACAAAATGACATGTCGTGCAAACGGGCATAACTTTCGGAAATGAAAGAATGAGATGCTCCAATATCGAATAGAACCGATGCCGGATGACAATTGACAAGGAGTGTACCAAGAACGACATCTGGATCATCATGAGCGTCATTGGCTGAGACGTGATGCACACGTCCATGTTCGATGGGAGCTGACTTAACACTGATCATCTTGCGTGATGATTTATCACGTCTAACAGATTTCTCGGACTGGGATGGAGCAACACGGGTCTGGGTGCAAATACGAGCAATGTGGCCCGGCTCTCCGCACTTGTAACAAATCCCGGGATTAGGACGTGGACCCGTATTGACAAACGGTCCATCAATAGACCTGGGTGGAGCATACTGCTGAACTGGAAGAGGTACCATACGAGATGGCCTCGGAGGATAAATGGGTGGAAGAACAGAGTTCGGAACCCAAATCCGCGCTTCTGGAGACTAGTACCGGAGGAAGTTCCCAAATCAAGGGTGTGCTTACGAGACTCCTCGTAAGTGAGTTGAGCTGTCTCTGCATTGATGGCCTTGTTCACAAGAGCCTGGAATGTGTTGCAATGATGCAAGTGGAGATCATGACGCAGTTTGGGGTTGACACCCTTTCGGAACCTAGCCTGCTTCTTGGCGTCCGTGGACACTTCTTCTGTAGCATAACGGGCGAGGTTCTCAAACTCTCGACTATAAGCATCAACAGCCATCTTAGCCTGTGTAAGACTACAGAACTCTTCTCTCTTGCGATCGATGAGGGCTTGAGGGATATGATGTTCATGAAAAGCCTCGGTGAAATCTCTCCAGGTAGGAATCTGGTCAGCTGGAATCATGGCCTCATAGTTCTGCCACCAAAGACTAGCAGGACCTTCTAGGTGATAAGTGGCATAGATGACCTTGTCCTCTTCAGCTACATTCGCAGAACGCAGCTTGTGAGTGATACTACGGAGCCAGTCATCTGCATCGAGTGGCTCAATGGAATGATGAAAGGTGGGTGGTTTCAGACGAATGAAGTCATGGATGGTTGTTGATTCCTTGCAGTGATGTGCGGTGTTCTCCTCAATACGTGCCAACAGGCGGTTAGACTCACACTTGTTTCTCTCCATCTCTATCATTAACTCTGCCAACGAAGGCTGGTCGGGAGGATCCTCCTCATCCCTACCATCTCCTTGGTTCTGTCTACGAGCAGCTGAGCTTCGCTTAACTGAAGGCATCCTGAGAAGCGAAGCCGAAGACGGAAACATCAACAACTATAGGAAGCATAAGGTAGAACAAGAAATTAGTATCTCTCGAACTACTAGGATAATTCGGCAGCATAACGGCAGTAAAATGCTCAGAATGAGACATCCTGTTAACAAAGGGTAGTTCAACATCTCAACATCATCACTCCAGGTACTGTGATAGTACTAAAACAACTTCACCGGAAGAGCTTGAAACAAGATTAGGATTCTGATCAACCAATCCTAAGGGACTACGGAGTAGTAACTCGTGATCCTGATAGACGGAAGAGAAAGCCTAGTTCCTTAACCCCGTAGGAAGGTAAGATGACTCAGATCAGAAGACATGAGGTATAAGGAGTAAAAAGAGCTTTATGTTCCCTTCCACAATCAATTCCCTTATATAACTAAAGAATTTCTAGACTCAACTTCGACCAGTTTGGCTTGGTAATCCTACAGGCAATCAGGCTCTGATACCAACGCTGTCGGGACCCCGATCCTAAGTCACACCGATCTAGCATGTAACACACCATATCACTTTGCGGCCTCACGCACGGTATCCCCACGGGTGCCACCTTACCTGGCCCGGGACCGTTTGCGCATTTTGGCTCACGTATATGGTAGTGTCGCTAGCATCCATATGACAGAGAACCCGGGCCGACATGGCCAGTTATAAACCAAAAGTGGCACTAAATTACAGAGACAGGCATTCATGACCCAGCAACGAACGTGTCGGTCAGCAACGTATGAACCCAAGTCGTAGCAAGCTACAAGGACTTAAAGGAACAACGCGTGACATTTCCCCTAAGGGACAGACACAGGAACGAAGAAAGACATATGCCGGTCAGCCTAAGTGATCCGGAGCAGTAGCAAGCTACCAAGGGTAAACAACTAGGTGTCGGATCCCACACATACCAAGCATTTCAATAACATACACACAATATGCTCAATATGTGCAAGTACAACATGGCATCACAACAAGACTCTAATAAACAAAGTATTTATTCATTAGGCTCCGAGGAGCCAAGTATTACAAACATGGGTCTCATGACCCAACATTCAGAGCATACAAGCAACAAGCGGAAGCACTACATGTCTGAGTACAGACATCTACAAATGAAAAAGGCTGAAGAGCCTGACTATCTACAACACTCGTCCAAGATCGTAGCTGAGGTACAAGCTACTTGTCGAAGTCCAAGCGGAACTACTAGTGAGACATCAATCCTATCCGCAAAACATAAATTAAGCAAACATGAGTACAAAGGTACTCAGCAAGACTTACATCAGATCCTATCATACATGCACTTGTATCAAGAGGGCATAGTGGGGTTTAGTTGCAGCAAGCCAGCTTTGACTCAGTGGCTATCCTATTCTACGATTGCTGGTAACACTTTTGAGGTGGCGCACACGAGTCCACTAAGCACCACACAATACACCACTATGGATTCATTCCCGTCTCCCTACGAGAAGGCCATCCATAGCACTCACACTTGTCTTGAGTATTTTAGAGTATCCACTTCAAGTTGTCTATGTACCACGTAAGCATCCAAGAAGTCCATATCCGCGGACCCGGCTATTCGAATAGATCATGTTAACCTTGCAGGGGTGTACTTCTTCACACACGCTCTCACCACTTACCGCCAGGTACATCTCGTGTATCTCGGCAAACTTCAAGCGGAAGCCTGGCGAGGATGTCGGCCATGACCTGACTAACCACACAAGTCTCTCGTCCAGGTTTATCGCCTATTCGGGTTCCATCCGTGGGGAGATCCGGCCGGGGTGTCGCTCACGGCCCCAAATGATGTGCGCAGGGTTCCCAAGCCCACCTCGCCGAGTGGATCTACGCTTGGTACACCGTGCCACGGTGCCTAGTCTGTCCCAAGCCCACTGGCCGAGTGCCACTTGGTAGACTACTAACACTAACTACAAACACCAGAAACTAGTTGCAACTCCTGGACAGAGATCATGTTGATTAATAAGTCGAGAGGGGTCGAGTTACCGGAACCCAATGTGTGGTAGTAACTAGTCATTGGACAACATACACAGAACTCAGTTCTTAGGGACGGTTCCAGTGAGACAACCCACCATGTACTCCTACATGGCCTCTCACCGCTACCTTTACCAAATCGCGTTCACACACTTAACCCTCAGCATCAGAACATATCATTTCACTCCAATTCATTCCCGATGAATCAGACCTGACACACTCTAAGCAATAGCAAGCAAGGCATGGTAAGATCACATCATGGCTTCAATCAAGTCCTACACATGCTAGTGGGTTTCAACTATTTACTGTGGAAAGACAGGTCATGCAGAGGAATGGGTTCAACTACCGCAGCATAAAGTAGCAGTTGCAATCGTTGTTGTCCTAATGCAATAACAAGGGGCAGGAGCGAGAGAGGGATTGTATAGGAATGAACAAGGGGGTTTGCTTGCCTGGTAAAACAACGTGCAGAGCACTGCTCCTCTGACAGGTACTCTGGATCGGTCTCCGGAGCTGGACCTATCGAGAAGAACGGTGCCGACAATCAAACACAAGCATATGCAACAATATGATGCATGAATATGGCATGAAAATATGATGTTGTTTGAGCTAATGGAACTAGCATTTTAATTGGTTGAACTCCATTTGAACCAAGGGTTCAAATGCAACTCTTTAATAAGTATTATAAAATGCCATATATGTGTTTTCATATAAACAGTGGGTTTAACTTCATTTGTCATGCATGAAAATGGTACAGATGGATATATTGAATTTTTCTGATAATTTTTCATATATAAATTATTTCATTCTGAGCTACGGTTGAATTTCTGTGATTTTTTGAAGTTTAAGCCAATTTCTGAATTAAATAAATCATTTAAGATTTATTTAAAAACCAGAACTGGATTACTGCGTCAGCATGACACATGCATGACGTCAGCAGGTCAAAGGGGCTGTTCCAGAGTCAAACCTGACAGTGGGGTCCACTGGTCAGTGACTCAGTTAATTAACTGAGTTAATTAACTCTAAATTAATCCTAACAGAAATATTAGCAGGGCTGGGCCCACATGTCAGTGTCTAAACTAATTAACCAAACTAATTAATTTAATAATTAGACAACTAACTAAAAGGGGTGGGGCCCGCCTGTCATTGACACAGGGGGTCAAAGCACGCCAGTCAGCGGTCAAATCCCACCGGCGGCTCGACGCCGGCGACCACAGACGCGGCGGAGGGCTTCGGGATTCCTGCTCCGGGGGTCATTTGGGCAGCGGAGGTCATCTACGGGGAGCTGGAGTTCGTCCGCGTCCATCCCCGCAAGCAGCAGCAGCTGGGACGGCCGGAGCTCGTCGGGAACAAGCTCGTGGCGGCGCCGGAGTTCGGCCCTCGTCGGGTCTGGGGCTACAGGGCACGGGGAGAGCTATGGAGGGGCGCTACGGGCTCCTGGTGAAGCGGCGGACGCGGTGGCGTGCTCCGCTTGGAGTGTGGGTGGCTGTGGCCACGGCGGCGGCATCGCCGGCGGCGGTGAGGTCGGGCAACTGCGGTGGTAGGGCTAGAGGCCGCAGACGACGGCGAGGATAGGGGGGAAAGAACCGGGGGCTCACCGCGGTTCTGCTGGGGAGGTTAGAGGGCTCGGGGAGGCGCTGAAGGCGGCGAATCGTCGGCGGCGATCGTCGGCGTCCGAGGAGGAAGACGACGGCGTTTACAGTGTTCCAGGGCACCCGGCGTCTTGTGGCTCGACGAAGAGGACGAGGGTGAAGTGGCGGAGCTTTCGGGCTACTTGGAGGGGCGAGGGGTGGCCTGTGGCCACGGCTGCGGCGATCGACGGCGACGGCGGCGTTCGGGAGCTGCGAGATAGAGCGAAGGAGAGGAGGGGAGAGGGCCAGGAGAGTGAGGGAAGATCGGGGCGAGTGCGTGGCTCATCCAGAGACCACCAGCGGCGAGGGGGGAGGACAGGCAGGCAGGAGGCATGGCGCTCCGGCCGTGCGCGCGCGCCGGCCACACGCTCAGCCTCCTGTCGTCGAGGAAGACGACAGGGGAAGGCTCGGTGGGCTGGGCTGCCAGCTGGGCCGGCCAGCAGTTGGGCTGCAGGAAGCCAGGTAAGCTCCCTTAATTCCTTTTTCTGTTTTCTATATTTTTCTGACATTTGTTTTGATTTAATATATAAATTAAATCAATATTTTCTTCTGACATATTTATTTTGCAGGGACCTAGAAATTAACCCAAGCCCCTAAAAATAAACAACTAGAATTTTGGACATATATATAATATAATATATATATATATCCAATGCAAATGACTATTGCATTAATTCCAAATGCCCAAAAAAAATACTTATGAGCTCCTAATAATATTGGCTTGATTTTTATCTCTGACCAATATTTTTAGAGGGCCACATGAACATTTTCTTGGACCTTTTGGGAGCAACTTTTATTTGGGTCATTTTCAAAAGGGTTTCTGAGGGTTTCACAAGTCCTCATTTCAATTTCATTTGAAAATTAAACATGATGCAAACCACAAGGCTAACCTAGTGCATACCAGAACTAGGGTTGTGACATGTTCGTACAAGGTGGACAATTCGATGTAGTCGCATTCTTGTAGCTTGACTTGTCACCGAAGGTTGTAGGTGGCTTGGTAGAGGTAGGAGGCGTAGCCGAAGTCGTTGAAGGTTGGTTGTAGGAGCCGAAGTTCTTGGAGTTGAACTTGGAGTACTTGTAGTCCTGTTGAACTTGTTGCTCCGCTTTGGTTGCTTGATGTACTAGCTCAAGGAGATTGGTGTATGGTTGAAAGTCCACAATCTTCTTGATAGGATAGTTGAGTCCATTCAAGAATCTCGCCATTGTTTGCTCTTCATCTTCTGTGATGTTTGCTCTTATCATGGCAATCTCCATCTCCTTGTAGTACTCTTCAACGGACTTGGTACCTTGCTTGAGGAGTTGTAGCTTCTTGAACAAGTCACGATTGTAGTGTGTTGTAACAAAGCGTGCTCTCATGACTTCCTTCATTTGAGCCCAAGTAGTGATAGGAGGTTCGCCTTTTGCTTCTCTTCTTTCTATGATTTGCTCCCACCATATGAGAACATAGTCTTGGAACTTAAGGGAAGCCATTGCAATCTTCTTCTCTTCATCGAAGTTGTGAAGTCGAAAGATCTTGTCAACCTTCAATGCCCATGAGAGGTAGTCTTCGGGATCGATGCTTCCGGAAAACTTTGGCATGGTGAACTTAAGCTTGCCATAGCGATGCTCTTCACTTTATCCTTGCCTATTTGGAGGGCGGTTTTGATTAGGATGATTGGCAATCTCATGTTGCTCTTGTCGGAGTAGATGTCCATTGTCATGGTGTACTTGTCGAGCTTGAGGTTCGTGTTGAGGTTGATGCTCTTGTCGCGCTTGAGGAGGAACTTCTTCTTGCATTCTTGCTTGGTGGCGCCTCTCTTGCATCTCATCGCGAAGGAAATCCTCTTCTTGACGAGTGTGTCGAGTGAGAGCTGCCACATTGCAATGTGAATCACGTAATGCTCGTTGCACGTCAAGAGCTTGAACTTCTCGGTGTTGTTGTGCTTGACGATGAGCCTCGGCATCTTGTTCTTCTTGGTATTGACGTGCTCGCTCTTGTTGTTGTTGGCGTAGTCATTGCCGTTCTTGTGCTTGCTCAAGTGTAGCATGGTTTTGACGATGTCGACTTTCTTGCTCTTCAAATAGCTCTTGTGAACTCTTGTCATGAAGTGGATTCCGGTTGTCATGTCGAGCTTGACGTGCGGCTTGACGAAGAGTGTTTGATGTAGGGGTACTTGAGCCTTCCGTGGAGTCGGTATGTCGGCTTGAGCAGCTACGTCTTTGAGAGGATGTGGAAGAAGAACGTTGATTGACTATCAAAGTCCGTAGCTCATCAAATTGTATAGACATGTTGGTGTTGATGATGTCGAATTGCTCTTTTGTTCTTGCTTCAAATTGGCACGCGTCCTCGGCGACTTGACCAATGTACTCGCGCATAGCTTCACTTTCTTGATGGAGAGCTCGTTGGACACCGAAGAGATGTAGTTTGGTGACGTAGTTGTTCGGTTCTTGAGGATCGTCAAAGGTTGGGTTCGAATATGTACTTGGCCTATACATCATCACAAGCAAGTATGTGAGTGGGAGAAAGGAGAAGACAATGCAAAATGTACCTTAACCGAAGTTGAAAATGGATCAATGATCACTCAATAATGTAACCTGGAAATAGCACTATTGGTACCACTTCGTGTCGATTCTCACACCTACACAAGTAAAGCTTTGAGAGGAGTTGGTTAGGATGGTAGTATAAATTCAATGCAATTGTCAAAGTGACTCAATGATGTTGAAAATGGTTCCCAATTTTCTCATGCAACAAGTAGATCACTAGCAAAGTAGCACACGGAACACACGCACGGATAGATAAATGTGGTTGTGCAACCAAGGGTGAGCGAAAATGTGGAATCCACGGAAAATGCTCGTGTTGCACAACACTAGAGAGACGCTAACTGATTGCTTAATAGGCGGATACGCACTTGTGCACGACCTATGAGAGGCAAAACGTAACGACTATCTATCACAAGTATACTATGAGTATATGATGTGCCGATGCTTGAGCACAAGATGGTATATTGCTATCTCATATGATCTCTTTTGATGCAAGGCGTATGATGCTATTTTCCTTTTTCTTGTAAGCTTTGGTTGGCTCTTTTGCTTAAAAGCTTTTGAGATCTTTCTTTGGATACTTATGCATGCTTCTCGGATCAAGGTAGCTATTGTGTATGCGGATCAGTCTTGTGGCACACGGAGATATGATGATGTAGTATGCAATATCTATGACTATCACTAATGTGCACAAGTGTCGTGGCCCGGCAATACTCAAATGGCTAGTCTCGATGGGAAAGCTACGCAAAGATGGTCCATAGGGTGACAATGCAATTGCAAGGTAGAATGAACAAGGTGTCGTCGATGTTACCGTCCTTGTCGAGGGTGAGCGGTGGTGTGGTCGATGTCGTTCCGTTCCAAGGTAGCCAAAACATCCAAGGAAACGGTGAAACCACAACTCAAGTATCCAAGGCAAAGGGAGACAAAATTTCTAAAATCGTAGCGGTTAAGCGATGGTGGTTGCGGAAGTAGTGGTGGTATGAAAGGGTAGGTGGTAGCGGAAGGTGGAACAAAACTGAAGAAATTCAGTGTTGTTAGGGTTCAGCGGACGTCCGGTAGGTCGTCGGTCGTCCGGTCGCCAGACGTCAGGTATGTGTCGGAAATCCGGTAAAAGTTTCTGTAAAGGACGTGCCGGTCGTCCGGTGTTTAGCGGACGTCTAGTGCGTCGCGGGGTTCCGAACGTCTGGTAAGTCGTCGGTCGTCCGGTAGGTTTTGGGCTAGGGTTCTAGGATCCATGGACAAATTGGTCAAACTTGCCCAAAATTTGCGGAGGAAATTCGGTGAAAAGGTGGGGAAAAGCTAGATCCACTCGTGGCACAACAAATCCATGGAGCAAATTCAACAAAACCTCGCCAAATCAACAGATCACAAAAAAAATTTGGGGCTATTTTTGTGGGGAATTTTCGAAATTGGAAAGAACACAACAAAAACAAGCTAGAAGACAGGGTGTGGGGCTCCAAATTCGTGATCAACCTATGCTCATGATACCATAATATGATGTAGGGTGGAACCCTAATCGGCAGATCTTTCACGAAAGGAGGTTATCCCACGATGAACACGGAGAACACAAGGAAGATGCAGAGGAAAACACGAGGGGGTACACTCAAATCAACACAAATACGGCACACAAGTGCTAAATCCACGATACACATCAAGATACACGATCCATAGTCAAAAACGGTGGTACAAAGATAGTCTTCTCCCGGAGGAGGTCTTGAGTTATCCCTTGGGATCTTCTCCACGAAGGAGGTCTTGAATCCAAGGTGGATCTTCTCCGAAGAGGCCGTGGTCTCGTAGGAGAGGAACAACTAAGGTCCGTCAAATGAGCTATTCAAAAGCTCCCTCAAAAGGATGGAAGTCAACGAGTATATATTACACGGGGTGGCGCCGTCGGGTCGGACGTTCGAGGGTTACCGGCGTCCGGTCACTCGGGAAGGGCCGGACGTCCGGTAAGTCCCCGATTTCCGGTATTTTCTCCGAGTTCGGTTCTATGAAGGGTGTCACGGACGTCCGGTGGCTTCCGGTCGTCCGGTCGTCTGGGATTCGCCGGTCGTCCGGTGAACGCCGGTCGTCTGGTGCCTGGGAGTGATCGGTCGTCCGGTGTGGGCCGGATGTAATGCCCAGAATGGGACTATACCTCCTACGTGTCGAGGCACGACTTAAAGGTATAAGCCCATTCTGGAAAGATCTCAAGTTTGGTATCTTTGCACGACTCATGTAAGAAAAGGGATGAAATTGCAAAAGGATAGTTGGCTTATAGGCAAACATCACACAATACATTACATAAGCAAAACATCATCCAAAACATCACAACTCGACTACGGGCAAAGATCCAAAAGAAAGATACCAAAAACATAAAGCCACAGGTCCGAAACACCCCTAGTAGAAACCACTACTGATCGTCGAAAACGTCACAAACATACGGCCAAACTCTTCATCGAGCTCCCAGTGAAGTTCTTGGACCAATTCCTGCACTATTCTCAGCGGTACCTGCATTTGGTGTTGTAGTATCTGTGTGCCACGAGGACTCAGCAATCCCAAAACCATGGGTATCAAGACTAGCAAAGCTTTATGGGTAGGAAGAGGTAAAGTGGTGAGGTTGCAGCAGCGGCTAAGCATAATATGGTGGCTAACTTACGAGTACAAGAATAAGATGAGCATCTACGCAAACGGTCGCAACTAGTAGTGATCGCTAAAGATCCTGAACTACCTACGAGTCAAACTTAACCCCACTGTGTTCTCTTCTCAAAGTGAAAAGAGACAGTCACGGTTACTCACACAATTGTGTGTTTTACTTCGGATCCTCTGTCAAGTTTTCTACAACCAGACATTAACAAATTCCCATCTGCCACATAACTGCGGGCACGGCTTTCGAAAGTTCATAACCCTGCAGGGGTGTCCTAACTTAGCCCATCACAAGCTCTCACGATCAGCTGAAGTGATAAATATAATATCATCACCCCTTATCTTAGGGAAATCCGATCAGGCTCGGCATCCCGGTGCACAAGACATTTCGACAATGGTAAAACAAGTCCAGCAAGACCTCCCGGCGTGCCGAGACCCTGATAGTAGCCGCGCGTATCTCGTCTCAGGCCACGACCGGATGGGACATCCTACGGGAGCCAATCCTCGAGTTTCCCCGTGGTGGCCCCGCAGTCCGCCCGTTTGGGACCAACACCATCAGCACTGGCCCCCCTGCTATGTAGAAAGAATCCCCAGGGACGCGACCCCCTATGAAATTTTAATTAATTAATTAAGTTGTTATTATGAGGCAAATTAAAACCAATGTTGGGCCTTGCTGGAGGAGTTTTATTCAAAAACGAAGTGTCAAGGGGTCCCCATATACCCAACCGTGTAAGGAACGCAAAATCAAGGAACATAATGCCGGTTTATCGGCCCCTAAGGTGGCATGAGTGGAACAAAACACCGAGCAAAAGGCCAAGCCTTCCACCCATGCCCAGTATATAGGTGTGTTAATAATAATAATAGATATTGTGATATTCCAACAACAAGTTCCAACATGGAACAAACTTCATCTTCACCTGCAACTAACAACGCTATAAGAGGGGCTGAGCAAGCGGGTAACATAGCCAAACAATGGTTTTTGCTAGGAAGGTGTCAAAGGTTAGAGGTTTCATGGCAACAAGGAGAGGGGCTGACAATAAAGATGGGTAGCGCGACATATAACAATAGCATCGAGACACTAAGCATGGCAATGATAGTAAAGGTATCCAAGGGTATGGTCATCTTGCCTGAGATCTCGCAAGGAAGAAGAACGGATCCATGAAGAAGACGAAGAAGAAGTCTTGAAGACGAACCACAAGAAGACGAACGAATCCTCACGAACGCAACGGAACAAGCACTAACGAGAAGAAGCAAGCAATACGGTAAACACACAACCCGAGACACGACAATATGCTCAACCAAGTATGATGCAAGACAGTTCTATATAGGATGCACCACAAGTCCATACAGGAAGCAAAACATGGCAAGGTAGGAAGCACAGAAAAACAACACAAGTCTATATGATGCAATACATGGCAAGGTATGATGCATGACAAGTCTATACAGGAAGCAATACACGGCAAGGTAGGAAGCACAGAAAAACAACACAAATCTATATGATGCAATACATGGCAAGGTATGATGCATGACAAGTCTATACAGGAAGCAATACATGGCAAGGTAGGAAGCACAGAAAAACAAAACAAGCAACATGTTTAAATGAGGCCGGAAACTACAACAACAATTCCGGAAAAAATCCCCATATGCATGTTTAGCAATTTTAAGCAAACAACAATTCACACATTTTTAATGTTGTTAACATGATGCGGATGACATGATCAAGTTTTATGCAATTTTTTTGTAAAAGTTAACATGAAGAGATATGAAGTATTTGTCACCGTGGTGGAAAGAAAGTGGCCACGGCGGCGAATCCGAAAATGATGCCATGCAACATATCGGTTCCGGTAACTCGTCGATAGACCAGTGCAAAAGAAAGGTGGTGTGAGCGAGTCGAACAAGATGAAAGGTGGGGTGATCCCGTCACCGGGTTCCCACGGGTTGCCGCCAAGGCAAACGAGGGCACAACGGACACGATGCAAACATCCGATACATCTCATACAACACAACAAGCATTCGTTCACCACATCGGCATTCGACTCGGGGTATACCTTCGAAGCGTTCGTTTCGGGGCGGTTTGAGGTCGTAGATGAAGTAGTGGTACTCGCGGGTAGTGGTACACGTTTTGTAGCCGTTCACGTTATCGTGTCGTGGTACTTGCCGCGTTCCGGACCGAAGGGGTACTTGGCGCATCCACGGGTCTCCGAGGTCGACGGTAAAGGATGTAGTCGTTCTCGTTTCGTAGAGGTACTTGTCGGGTCGTCATCTTCCTGGTACTTGGCGTTACATCGTGTAGTCGTACTTGATGGAACCGAGGTCTCGGAGCGTGCATCGAGGTACTTGCGGTCTTGGTCTTTGGCAGAGATTCGAAAAGGGGCCTTGCAAAGATAACCCGTAGGCAAGCTACGGTCGAAGGTTGCGGTTCTTGCCTGCAGGAGGAAACACAGGGCGACTGTGGCAGATGCTGAGGACTTGGCGAGGCTGAGTCAGGGCGCCATGGAGGCCAACGATGCTGCGGCTGGAGGAGGTCATGCGAGGGGACTTCACTCCTCCGGCGAGGCAGAGCGCCGCGGCGCTACGACGGCCTGCGCGGGAGAAGTAGAGGGGCCATCGAGGTGCGAGGCCCTAGCGAGGAGGGCAGGGAGGCAGCAACGCTCCTTCCTGGCCAAGGCTGGACGAGGGGCTCCTCCCCTCGGCGAGCCAGGCGAGGTGGCAGGCGGACGCGCTCGGAAGCGGGGCCGGTCCGCTGGAGGAACGGCGCGGGACGGCAGTGGCGCCTGGCGCCTGGAGGAAGACGGAGGGTGGCCGGAGCGAGGTGGCCTCGCCTCCTGGCGCGACGGCGAAGGAGAGACGGCGAGGTGCTGGTGGCGGAAGAAACGGAGCGGGAGGCGAGGTGGAGATTGATGGGGAGGCGGCTGGCGTGAGGATGGGGAGAAAGAGGAGATCAAGCGGATGAGGGACGAGGGGAACGGGATGATCGAGGGGGCAGATTGAGCGGGGGAGCGAGAGGTGGCGGCGGGCTGCGGGGTGGAGCGAGGGAGATAGGGAGAGAAGGGAGCGACGCTGAGTGCGGGCTAGGGTTAGGAGGGGAGAGGGAGGCTGGGCCTTGAGGCCTTGCCAAATGGGCCGAGGGGGAAGGAGGTTGGGCCAGCTGCTGATGGGCCTTAGGGAGGCCGGCGGCTGGGCCTCTACTGCCTCCCTACTGCTGTTTTCCCAAAAAAACAAAAAAAACAACAAGAAGAAAAGAAAGGAAAGGAGGTGTTAGGAATAGGATCAGGGCAGGAGGCCAATCTTCTTGGACTCATAAAAATATGAGGAATAGGACAAAAATGGCCTGAGGCTTTCTAGAGGAAGTAAAATCCAAACATGTTGAATTTAACTTGGCATGTTTGAATTTTTAAACCCATTCAAAAGAACTCCAAACGAGTTGAAAATTATAGGAGGTGACCCTACACACTAGATGTGATTTATGGGCAGATTTCGAACATTTATGGAGAAAGTAAAATTGCGACCCAGTTTTACTAAAAAGCTTCAAAGGAAGAAATGAAGTTGAGTTGGACAAAACAAATTGAAGAACGGTGCAAATGTGTTATAGGTGATTCCAAGGAATGGATTATTTATATAGCTCCATATTTATTAGGAGGATATGTTATAAAGAGAAGTCACTCTTCCCTCGATTTAAATGGACCGAAGGTCCACACAATTTATTTGGTTGAGTTGCAGAATTAAAGTCATGATGGCATGATGACATGATGCAATGCAAAATAAATAACACAAGCACAAATGAAACACACGGGAGGACGCGGAACATCTGGAATCTTCTGGGACGTCGGTCTTCGGGCTTCACAACTCTCCCACACTAACAGAGGATCTTGACCCGAGATCCTGGAGATGGCACCAGATAAAAACGGAAGAGGAATAGGTAACCCAGAGTTGCTTCTTCGACAAACGAGTGAAACCACGAACCTGAGAGGTTGACCAAACTTGAAAGAAAGAATACAACGGAGATGAACGAAGTTAAGAGCACTCCGGTAAAATGAGGAACAAGGAACATAATGAGAACCTTGTAGGTTGAAAGACATGAAACAAGTGCTTACGAACCAAAAGAATATGAAACTGCAACGGTATAGCCAAGGAATAAGAATGACAGAATTAGGACAGCACTCCGTCTGAAAATGGAAGGAATTAACATGAGCTTGAGGAGATGGAATGATACTTCATGAAATCAACAACACACTGGCTCTGAAACAATTGAAAGAATGGCACAAGGGGTAAGAAGGATTCAGACAGCACTCCGGTTAAAAAGATAGGCAAAACTTGATAAGATGGGAGAATTAGAATGGAGGTCACGACACTCCTGTTAAATGGACTAGAAAAGAAAAGAACATGATCTTGATATGACAAGATGATGGTTCGAAGAGAGCAATATCACGAAGCCTCTGGAACGAATAATGGAGTGAAGAGATCGAAGAAGAAGAACATCTTCGACTATAAATGATTTTGAAAGCATCCTTACGAAGAAGGGATGAATGGGGTTGATGGAAAATCAACAACGAAATGAATAAGCTTGATGTGGGCTTATGGAAAACATCTCAAAATTATGAGGTGACAACCGGCCACTAACGGAAACGATTGATAGGATTGAGATCAACAAGGAGACGATAAACTTATTTCACCGAAATGATAAATGAAGAACTTGGGTCATTTATAAGCACCATAATAGCAACAATTCTCAGGGAAAGCTTTTAGGTGAATTATAACCCAAGATAACTCCAACGAATAATTGAAGGGTTGAAAAGATCTCCTGAACAAGGAAAAAGATGGGTTTAAATATCTCATTCCTGACCACTTGTGAAACATGAAACATGAAGGGAAATTGTTAAAAATGGCATACCACCATCTCAAACAATAAGGTAGAAAGAATTGCACTTGGAAAGGATGATGAAGAATGCTTGAGCTCCAACAAGAATCTTGATGAAGACTTCAAGGATGCATTAAATCTTGATGAACCACCATGAAAATTCCGGTAATGAAAGCATGAGAAGTGAAAGATGAAAAGAATAAGATTCAAGGCCTGCGATGAATTAGATTGAGGTTTGGAATGGTATAATTGAAATAACTTGGAGCTCCGGAAAACAAGATGAACAACTTAGAACCGAGAATATGATATGATGAACAAGCTCCAGACAAAAGAATTAAATCACCATGAAGGAATAAGAATAAGAATTATGTCATGCATCTCCTTCACCAATTTAAATTGATGACAACCAAAGGATTTGGCATACTACTTATTCTTCTTGAAAGGATTGGAGAGACATATTGCCAAACTTGAGAATAATCTTGAACGACTCACCGGTAGGATTATGAAAAGAACAAATGAATTAATACGATAACAACGGAATAGAAATCTTGAATGAACCACCGTAAAAATTGAAACCTGATGATGAACAAGAATAATCCATCGGGAAGAATAAGCACTTGAGGAAAATTTACAAGAGAACGAAGAGATCGCGAACCGATTAAAGAATACTTGACAAAGCACCGGTAGAATATGGAGACGAACGAAGCGGCATCAATGAAGAATATTTGGAGGAAGAAGTTGCAAACTGAGAACGAAGATTTTTTTTGAAATGATGGCCATCAGAGGATCACAATGGAAACAATTCATGAAATGCTTCGGAAGAATGAAAAGAAGAAGGTTGAACCAATGATGAAAAAGAATTTGAAAGTGGTCCTGGAGAAGGACTGTGTCTGATGGGATTCATACTTACGTCACACTTGAAAAGAATTTCGGAACACTCCGGGAAATTAGAAGAGTCAGGTAAGATCCTGGGAAAAGACCTGTGGGTTAGGCCCACTCAAAAGAAACACCGGAGAACTGATTACTTAAGAGATATTGCACCGGTTGAATTAAATGGCTTGGATGAGATAACAATCTCAAAATATATTGAACAGGTTGAAAATGGAAACACGACTCTTCCGAGATATCTTCAGCACTCCGGAGAAGAATTAGAGAGTTGAATAATCAAGAGAGACTTCGGATAATAATTTCAACATGGGAAAACACGTTAAACAAAAAGGAAGAGATATGATCATGACCGAAGCTTGAATTTATTCCACCGGAGAAGAAATGAGAACGGAGAATGATGAACTTGAAGCTCTCGAGCATCTTCACGATAAATCACCGGAAAAGAACATTGAAGGAAAAGAATGAAGAAATATCACATGAATAAAATGGATACTTGATCAAGGACTCTGGCTCCAAAAAGAAAAGGGAGGGAGGGTGGGGAAAAACAAAGACAACTTGGGATGAATGAACAGACCCGTTGAGAGAAGATTGAGAGATGATCTTGCAAAAGATGAAGATAACAGATTAACTTGAAGAGAAGCACGCCGGTTGAAAAGAATTTAACATAAAAATCTCGATGATTAAGAAGGATTAGCACTCCCATAGAAATATGAGAACACCGATTAGGAAGGTATGGAATCAACACTTGACATCGAAGCAACTCGAATACCAGAATCAAAACAAAAACAAAGGATAGATATGTTGCAGCATAATCTTCACAATATCATTCGAACAGAGAATTGAACGAATGAATTCCATAGCTACATTAGCTTGTCGAGAAGCCACTTGGAGAACAAAAGGTAAATAAAAACAACAAGGAGCAGATAGAACAAATACAAGATAGAAGCTTCATTCCACATGTTCGTGCTGAAAGCTCATGGAACGTGTTACAAAAGGGTTTTGCAATCCCCGGATCAGCATAGCCAAGGACCCTTTAAGATGCAACTCCCGATCGGAACAACGCCCATAAAACCACTTCACTCAATGTAGAAATCCGAACTCCATATCATGCATTCGTTGGAAGAATGCCTACGAACTACTAGATGAACCCACCTATTAATTTCCGAAAGTTTCCAGTTATGCAATCAGGTGTTGGCGATACAGGGGAAGCATCGCGCACTCAACTCTAATCCTACATCCAGCTGTATCCATCCTTCAACACATAACTAGTTATTTCCAGAAACCGTTTACCTCGGACCTTCGAAACGCATCTGCTATACAAGCTATGGCAATACTCCCGGACTACCTCCCCAGTACTGGGTGATGTCGGGGTTATCTTGCCACTAACCGCATAGGAGAGTTTTCGATGTCGGCCATCTTAAGTATTCCAGAACTGATGCGATATATTTGTGACGACAACACCTCGAAGCTTAACTCCCCGGGACACTGCCACAACCCCTAAATGACAGGAGGCATCGAGAACAATGTTCTCGTCACAAAGACATCGGAACAATCCAAAAAATACTCGCGTGATCCTAAAAAAAAATTGGTGCATTTTTGAGAGTAGAAGAGATAAGAGTAATCGTCAGGAGTCCTCACCAGAGTGATAAAGGGATGAGGAGTAAAAAGAAATCCTACTCTCCGATATATATAGGACTCAAAACATTTTCAAGTGTGTGCCTAGACTCAACCGTCAACGATTCGATCAATCAGTGGGGGCTCCTAGGTCGGAGAAGGCTCTGAATACCAACTTGTAATGCCCAGGATGGGACTATACCTCCTACGTGTCGAGGCACGACTTAAAGGTATAAGCACATTCTGGAATGATCTCAAGTTTGGTATCTTTGCACGACTCATGTAAGAAAAGGGATGAAATTGCAAAAGGATAGTTGGCTTACACTTGCCACGTCACACAATACATTACATAGGCAAAACATCATCCAAAACATCACAACCCGACTACGGGCAAAGATCCAAAAGAAAGATACCAAAAACATAAAGCCACAGGTCCGAAACGCCCCTAGTAGAAACCACTACTGATCGTCGAAAACGTCACAAACATACGGCCGATGTCTTCATCGAGCTCCCAGTGAAGTTCTTGGACCAACTCCTGCGCTATTCTCAGCGGTACCTGCATCTGGTGTTGTAGTATCTGTGAGCCACGAGGACTCAGCAATCCCATAACCATGGGTATCAAGACTAGCAAAGCTTTATGGGTAGGAAGAGGTAAAGTGGTGAGGTTGCAGCAGCGGCTAAGCATAATATGGTGGCTAACTTACGAGTACAAGAATAAGATGAGCATCTACGCAAACGGTCGCAACTAGTAGTGATCGCTAAAGATCCTGAACTACCTACGAGTCAAACTTAACCCCACTGTGTTCTCTTCTCAAAGTGAAAAGAGACAGTCACGGTTACTCACACAATTGTGTGTTTTACTTCGGATCCTCTGTCAAGTTTTCTACAACCGGACATTAACAAATTCCCATCTGCCACATAACTGCGGGCACGGCTTTCGAAAGTTCATAACCCTGCAGGGGTGTCCCAACTTAGCCCATCACAAGCTCTCACGATCAGCTAAAGTGATAAATATAATATCATCACCCCTTATCTTAGGGAAATCCGATCAGGCTCGGCATCCCGGTGCACAAGACATTTCGACAATGGTAAAACAAGTCCAGCAAGACCTCCCGGCGTGCCGAGACCCTGATAGTAGCCGCGCGTATCTCGTCTCAGGCCACGACCGGATGGGACATCCTACGGGAGCCAATCCTTGAGTTTCCCCGTGGTGGCCCCGCAGTCCGACCGTTTGGGACCAACACCATCAGCACTGCCCCCCCTGCTATGTAGAAAGAATCCCTGGGGACGCGACCCCCTATGCAATTTTAATTAATTAATTAAGTTGTTATTATGAGGCAAATTAAAACCAATGTTGGGCCTTGCTGGAGGAGTTTTATTCAAAGACGAAGTGTCAAGGGGTCCCCATATACCCAACCGTGTAAGGAACGCAAAATCAAGGAACATAATGCCGGTTTATCGGCGCCTAAGGTGGCATGAGTGGAACAAAACACCGAGCAAAAGGACAAGCCTTCCACCCATGCCCAGTATATAGGTGTGTTAATAATAATAATAGATATTGTGATATTCCAACAACAAGTTCCAACATGGAACAAACTTCATCTTCACCTGCAACTAACAACGCTATAAGAGGGGCTGAGCAAGCGGGTAACATAGCCAAACAATGGTTTTTGCTAGGAAGGTGTCAAAGGTAAGAGGTTTCATGGCAACAAGGAGAGGGGCTGACAATAAATATGGGTAGCGTGACATATAACAATAGCATCGAGACACAAAGCATGGCAATGATAGAAAAGGTATCCAAGGGTATGGTCATCTTGCCTGAGATCTCGCAAGGAAGAAGAACGGATCCATGAAGAAGACGAAGAAGAAGTCTTGAAGACGAACCACGAGAAGACGAACGAATCCTCACGAACGCAACGGAACAAGCACTAACGAGAAGAAGCAAGCCATACGGTAAAAACACAACCCGAGACACGACAATATGCTCAACCAAGTATGATGCAAGACAGTTCTATATAGGATGCACCACAAGTCCATACAGGAAGCAAAACATGGCAAGGTAGGAAGCACAGAAAAACAACACAAGTCTATATGATGCAATACATGGCAAGGTATGATGCATGACAAGTCTATACAGGAAGCAATACACGGCAAGGTAGGAAGCACAGAAAAACAACACAAATCTATATGATGCAATACATGGAAAGGTATGATGCATGACAAGTCTATACAGGAAGCAATACATGGCAAGGTAGGAAGCACAGAAAAACAACACAAGCAACATGTTTAAATGAGGCGGGAAACTACAACAACAATTCCGGAAAAAAATCCCCATATGCATGTTTAGCAAATTTAAGCAAACAACAATTCACACATTTTTAGTGTTTTAACATGATGCGGATGACATGATCAAGTTTTATGCAATTTTTTAGTAAAAGTTAACATGAAGAGATATGAAGTATTTGTCACCGTGGTGGAAAGAAAGTGGCCACGGCGGCGAATACGAAAATGATGCCACACAACATATCGGTTCCGGTAACTCGTCGAGAGACCGGTGCAAAAGAAAGGTGGTGTGAGCGAGTCGAACAAGATGAAAGGTGGGTTGATCCCGTCACCGGGTTCCCACGGGTTGCCGCCAAGGAAAACGAGGGCACAACGGACACGATGCAAATATCCGATACATCTCATACAACACAACAAGCATTCGTTCACCACATCGGCATTCGACTCAGGGTATACCTTCGAAGCGTTCGTTTTGGGGCGGTTCGAGGTCGTAGAGGAAGTAGTGGTACTCGCGGGTCGTGGTACACGTTTTGTAGCCGTTCAAGTTATCGTGTCGTGGTACTTGCCGCGTTCCGGACCGAAGGGGTACTTGGCGCATCCACGGGTCTCCGAGGTCGACTGTAGAGGATGTAGTCGTTCTCGTTTCGTAGAGGTACTTGTCGGGTCGTCGTCTTCCTGGTACTTGGCGTTACATCATGTAGTCGTACTTGATGGAACCGAGGGCTCCGAGCGTGCGCCGTGGTACTTGCGGTCTTGGTCTTTGGCAGAGATTCGAAAAGGGGCCTTGCAAAGATAACCCGTAGGCAAGCTACGGTCGAAGGTTGCGGTTCTTGCCTGCAGGAGGAAACACAGGGCGACTGTGGCAGATGCTGAGGACTTGGCGAGGCCGAGTCAGGGCGCCATGGAGGCCGACGATGCTACGGCTGGAGGAGGTCATGCGCGGGGGCTTCACTCCTCCGGCGAGGCAGAGCGCCACGGCGCTACGACGGCCTGCGCGGGAGAAGCAGAGGGGCCAGCGAGGTGCGAGGCCCTGGCGAGGAGGGCAGGGAGGCAGCAACGCTCCTTCCTGGCCAAGGCTGCACGAGGGGCTCCTCCCCTCGGCGAGCCAGGCGAGGTGGCGGGCGGACGCGCTCAGAAGCGGGGCCGGTCCGCTGGAGGAATGGCGCGGGACGGCAGTGGCGCCTGGCGCCTGGAGGAGGTCGGAGGGTGGCCGGAGCGAGGTGGCCTCGCCTCCTGGCGCGACGGCGAAGGAGAGACGGCGAGGTGCTGGTGGCGGAAGAGACGGAGCGGGAGGCGAGGTGGAGATTGATGGGGAGGCGGCTGGCGCGAGGATGGGGAGAAAGAGGAGATCGAGCGGACAAGGGACAAGGGGAACGGGATGCTCGAGGGGGCAGATTGAGCGGGGGAGCGAGAGGTGGCGGCGGGCTGCGGGGTCGAGCGAGGGAGATAGGGAGAGAAGGGAGCGACGCTGAGTGCGGGCTAGGGTTAGGAGGGGAGAGGGAGGCTGGTCCTTTAGGCCTTGCCAAATGGGCCGAGGGGGAAGGAGGTTGGGCCAGCTGCTGATGGGCCTTAGGGAGGCCGGCGGCTGGGCCTCTACTGCCTCCCTACTACTGTTTTCCCAAATAAAACAAAAAAACAACAAGAATAAAAGAAAGGAAAGGAGGTGTTAGGAATAGGATTAGGGCAGGAGGCCAATCTTCTTGGACTCATAAAAATATGAGGAATAGGACAAAAATGGCCTGAGGCTTTCTGGAGGAAGTAAAATCCAAACATGTTGAATTTAACTTGGCATGTTTGAATTTTTAAACCCATTCAAAAGAACTCCAAACGAGTTGAAAATTATAGGAGGTGACCCTACACACTAGATGTGATTTATGGGCAGATTTCGAACATTTATGGAGAAAGTAAAATTGCGACCCAGTTTTACAAAAAAGCTTCAAAGGAAGAAATGAAGTTGAGTTGGACAAAAGAAATTGAAGAACGGTGCAAATGTGTTATAGGTGATTCCAAGGAATGGATTATTTATATAGCTCCATATTTATTAGGAGGATATGTTATAAAGAGAAGTCACTCTTCCCTCGATTTAAATGGATCGAAGGTCCACACAATTTATTTGGTTGAATTGCAGAATTAAAGTCATGATGGCATGATGACATGATGCAATGCAAAATAAATAACACAAGCACAAATGAAACACGACCCGGAACATCTGGAATCTTCTAGGACGTTGGTCTTCGGGCGTCACACCGGACGTCCGGTGCCTGCAGCATCTTCAGCCGTACTTCTTCTTGTACCAAGCACTTGGCGATCTCGCCGTCTTTTCCGCTGTGCAGAGCTATCCCATGGCCTTCATCCAAGTACCCGAGTATGCATAGAGTTTCTGATGAGGGTAGAAGCCATGTCTCATGTGAATCGGGAGGATGTAGAGCAAGGAGTGAAGTCACCTCGGTCTCGAGAGCTCTAGCACGCGCACGTGTCATGGGTCCTTGAGGCACTTGGTGAGGCGATGGAGGGTCCATGGGGATGACCTTAGGATGCTCCGCATCAATAAGGATGCACACGGCACACTCACTGGAATTCAGTCGATGAGTTATGCACTTTTCTTACCGAACGCTTCGTCCTTAGTTTTCTTCAAATGCTCCCTGGCCAGCTCCAGGTCAAGATTGAGTTGGGCCTGCTTCTTCTCAAGGTCCGCGAATTTAGCTCCAAACTCACAAGATTTCTACGGTCAACAAAAGAAGACAGAGTTCTAAGACTACAGCCGAGTCAAATATTCAACAGTAGCCTCAGGGACTACACCCAGTGGGTGCACTAAGCGTGCCCCCACTGGTTCTCACTCAACCGGATCAGTCCTGTTCGAGTTCAAAAAAAAGGGTGCATTTTGTTCTTAGACCATGGCCGACTACCAGCAGTCGACCATGGCCTCGGGGACTACACCTAGTGCGTGCACTAAGCGTGCCCCCACTGGTTCTCACTCGACCGGATCAGCCCCGCGTGAGTGAAAGGAGTTCAAAACAAGTAAACAAGATCAATTCTAAGACCACGGCCGACTGACTTCAGTCGATCATGGCCTCGGGGACTACACCCATTGGGTACACTCAGCATGCCCCCACCGGTCCAATCGACACAGAAAGACCGATTGGATTACAAGAGCTAAGCTACAAGATCAGGAACAACCAGTGGGTGAAACATCATCTTGCGAACTAAGCTGAAACATCATCTTACGAACAAAGCACCAGTTTTCAGAATGAAGACCCCAACAGCACAGCAAGTCAGTCGGAATAGATGAACCTGGACGTTGGTTCGAAGAGCCGAACTAGCATTATAGGCAGCCATGCTAGCCTCTTATGCTGCCTTCGTCCGCTCCATCATCGGCCCTACTTGACAAACAGCCTCCTTGGCCGCACTCACGGGATCCTTCAGGACGTGATGGGTAGTGAAAAGCACGGATGGTGGAGCAGTCGGAGCAGCAGTAGGGTCCTCGACTTGGACAGTCGACGCGGATGGACGATCAGTCGACACGGGAACAGTAAAAGAGACCGAGGCCCGGGCCACGTCCCCTTGTTGCTTGGCCTCTGAGCCGGAGGGTGTTTTCCGACCCCTCCTCCCCGTTCCTCTTCAAGACACCTCCTCGCGCTCATCCTCGTCGTCATCATCAGGTAGTTCAATGACATTATGTGGCCCTATAGGGAACAGTCAAGAAGAAATTCAGTCGACCGACAGTCTGGCTAATGAAAGTCGAGGCGTAGCCGAAAAAATTTACCTGCGTGGGACGTCGCCACGTCTGCGGTCTCCTCATTGTCACGACCCTTATCAACATCCATTGAGGTCCCAGAGGCAGCAGCGATGAAGATTTCGCGGGACAGTCGACGGGATGAATTATTGAGTCGACAAAGGCAAATCAGGTTTCTGGGATGAAAGAAGAGCGAAGCAGAGCAACACTTACGTGGAGGCAATCGGGGCATCCACTTTGATCTTTGGCAAGGCCTCCGAGGCTTGGAGGCGACGACTTTGGGCTATTTTGGAGCCTTCTCATTCGGATCTGGGGTAGACGTCCGAGTGCGCTTCTGCACCTGGGAGCTGGAAGGACCTGTCCTGGTGTGCACATTCTCTGGGTCATGGCTCTTCTTGGAATGCTTCTTGACGCGGGGCGGTGACTCGATTTCTTCGCCGCTGCTAGAGTCCTCGCTCTCTTCCGTGGTCTCCTCACCGGACTTCCTGTCGGAAGCCTCGCCTACACCCTCCTCCCCCTCTTGGATCTATTCGCCGTTGGGCACCGAGTACATTTCGGAAAAAATCTACAGAAACAAGAAACAATTGGACACCAGTCAGATTCATCAAACGCTTGCAAGGAAGAATCAGAAAATTCACTCGAAAACTAAGGCCAAACCTTGTCTGGTTCGTGGTCTGCGTCAAATGGGCGAACCCTTCCGGTCCCCCGAGGATTATCCTTGTTCCTCATCATGCACATCAGGCATTGTTCCACCATCTTCACGGTGGCTTCCTCTGGGTGGACCCGAGAAGTGTCGTCGACACCCGAGTACATCCACATCAGATGGTCCCGAGCTTGGAGAGGCTGGATCCGCCGTTTGAGGAACACCTCCAGCAGATCCATCCCAGTGACCGCGTCGCGGACCAACTGAACCACCCGCTCCACCAGCATATCCACTTCTACCTTTTCCACCCGACTCACAAGCAGTGTTGGTGGCTGGCCGACTCGATCTAAAGAAAACGGAGGGAGTCCGGTCGACTGACCGGGATTCGGGACGTCCTTGCAATAAAACCAAGTCGACTGCCATCCTTGGACCGACTCAGGAAGGACCATGGCAGGTAAAGTGCTCCTACCCCTAGTCTGAATACCCAAACCACCGCACATCTGGATAACGTGCGTCTTCTCGCACTCAGCTTTGCTTTCTTGACAGTTTGGGAGCGACAAGTGAAAATGTGCTTGAACAAGCCCCAATGCGGTCGGCACCCCAGAAAGTTCTCACACAAGGAAACGAAGGCGGCCAGGTATGTGATGGTGTTGGGAGTGAAATGGTGCAGCTGGGCACCATAAAAAGTCAAGAAACTACGAAAGAAAGGGTGTGGAGGCAAGGAGAAACCTTGGTCGATGTGAGTCGCGAGGAGAACGCACTCGCCCTCTTGCGGCTGCGGCTCGAGCTCTTCCTCCGGCAACCGCTAGGAGGCGCGAGCGATCAGAACTTCCTCCACCAGCTCCTCCATGTCCTCCGGCTGCATCGTGGACTTGATCCAGTCCCCCCTGGATCCAACCAGGCGGGAGCCCAGACCTCAACGGTGACCCCCGATTGACTCTCTTCCCCTTCACCGTCGCCACTGCTTTCTTTGAGCGCTCCAGGGCCGCCGCCTTTTCCTTGCCCATGAGGGCGAGCCGGCGTGAGCTGAGCGGTGGAGAGCAGAGGGAAAAGGCGCGGTGGAGGAGCGGAGGGAGAAGAAGCAGAGATTGGGCGCACAGTGCCTTCGCCTCGGCCGTGGTGCTCCTTTATAGCATGGTGGTCGAGTGGCTGACCGGTGGACCCAGGCAATCGTGTCAAATCCCGCAATAGGTGCGCACCCAATATGTGGCAAAAAGGCGGCACGGAAATCGAGGCATCTAAGCATATCCGATCCGAATACCGCGGCATGCCCTGTCCCACGCGCTTCCCCAAAATTCAAATCCCGCAAAATCCGGAAGCCGGAGAACAACCAATCGTGCCGAAAGTCATGTGCCCCGCTGACGCTCGGAGCTATGCGTGAAAGTTCACTCGACGGATTACAAATGCACGTTCACTCGGCGGCTCTTGAATCGATTAAGCCGACTGAATCGAGGTTGAAGGGTCAGCCCGGTCCGCGGACTCAAGGGAGATTCCCCAGGGAAATCAAACTTGGACCAAAACCTTCCTCAACCCTCTTCTCCATTTGGACCTCAATCCATTCGGGGGCTACTGACGATGCCACATACCTAGGGTGGGTCACAGGCCTGACCTAGATACCCCACCCAAGGTCACTACCCTAGAAGCTCAAGAGACAATTCGAAGACGACAGAAATAGTCGACTGGTATGGCCCAAGAGGACATTTCACTTGACTGCTTACCTTCACTCGGATGATCCAACTACACTCGGAAGGGCGAGGACACTCGACCATACAAAATCCAGTCGACCCATGAAGGTCAAAGGTCCCTCAAGATCAACAACGGCCGTACATTCAATCCGTATTAACAACGACCTTTACTATCCTTTATTACTAGCGTTATCAGTAATGTCCTGCCTTAATGAACATTGAACCCTTTGTAACGTGGGGATGGCTAGTGTCCTGGCGCACTCTATATAAGCCATCCCCCTCCTTCTGTACAAGGTTTCGCACCCCCTGTAACTTACAAACACATATACATTCCAGTCGACCGCCTCTGGGTACCGAGATGTAGGGCTTTTACTTCCTCCGAGAAGGGCCTGAACTCGTAAACACCTTGTGTACAATCTCACCGTAGCTAGGACCTTGCCTCCTCCTACGTACCCCCTACTCTTACTGTCAGACTTAGAACCATGACAGTAGGATATGGCAGCGATGGTGGGACATGGCAGTGGTGGTGGGATATGGCAGCGGTGGTGGTATGACAGCAGCGATGAATATGGTGCGGCGAAGGCGTGACAAACTTTGAGAGAACTCGAAACTCTAAAGGACTAGACACTAAGACTAGTAACTAGACACGATGATGCAACCACAAATTCAACAAAGCAAACACGGAAAAGATTATGCAATGGCTCAGACTGGTTCGGATTTGATGAACTAACCCTAACATTTTTTTGGCTTTTTGTGGACTATAGGTATGAAGAACAGACTCGATCTAAACTACAAAAAAACTGTAAAATCTCAATGAGCAACCTGGAAATCTGATACCACTTGATAGAGGAAAAGGTGTCCAGTCTTTCGATGAGATGGTGGCTATCATTTTTGGTGGAGTAGACTTCGACGATCCGACTACGAACGTGCGAGGACGTCGCGCATTAGCAATCGCTAAACCAACTCTGAGAGGTTATTGACCATGCTGGAGCACGATCAACGTGACCACAAGGGTATATTTCTTGCAAGCAAACGAAGAACAAGCAAGAAACTAAGATTGCAATCTGTATATTCCGAATATAAGAGGAAAGCTTTATTGATCAAGGTGAGGTTCTGTGACGTCTTTGTCTGGTCGTTGAACACAAATGAAGTACGCAAAGTTGCAGCTATGACGAACTTTAATCTAAACCAAAACCAAAGTCTAAACAATGCCCTAAGGGCTGTATATATGGAGAAAGAGAGGAGGAATTTCGTGGCCCCTTGGAGAAGGGGTCCGAAACCAACCCTAACTCTGTTTTCCCCACACATACGGACTCTAAAAACAGGCTATATACTTTATTATTTCAAAATTACATGGTTCTGGCCCAATAATAAGGTGATGCAGCACCTATAAGAGCCTCTGGACAAAATTTATGGAGTGGCATCTTGTATATTTCGTCCAAGGCTTTACGCACTTATTATGGTGGCTTCAAAGTCCTGAAATCATTACTTGTAACTCCGTTCTTATTCCGCTTGCGCATGCCATCATCTCCATGTTTGATCTTGCTCCAATGATCACCCATCTTGTCCAAGATAGGCCCTTCATTTGTAAGCAAGACAAATGTGTCCAACTTAGGGAGCATCATATTCTCATGAACATTAGAATCATTAACAAGAAACGAAAGTACCTGGTAATTTAATTGACGTGCGCGAGCTCTAGTAATTGGTCCTGTATATGTATCAATAGTGGATGTGGGTGTAACATTGTTAGTGATGTCCTCATCAGGTCCCCGACCGGACATCTAGCCCCTCAAGCGCAAAATCTGACTCGGTTCTGTACACAGCCCCCGGAAATCCGGGCTCCACCCCGAACATCCGGACCCTGGGGTTTCAGACTTCCCCGTTTCACCATTTTGTCCATAACCAATTCATCAGGAGTCTGATTTTGAAGTTCTTTAGCTCATTTTGAAGCTCTTGACATCCACCATAACACAAAAATACTACCATCATCATTTCACTCCATCAAATTTTGTGAAATTTGGCAAGTTTGCCTAGGCCCTCCACCATATCATCTGCATAGCCACCATAGCCTTCCGCAACCTAACCCATTTTGTCCACCATAGCATATGTGGTTGCTTGAGTAGTTATTTGAGAATCCTAAGGTGTTTCGGCTACTTAGGGACAATTGTTTCTTCATCAACCACCACCACCACTTCCGCATAGCCTAGTCCACTATACATTGCCAACCCAACTTAACCTAATTTTGTTTGAGTTGTGGCTTGTGTCTCCTAAGGTGTTTCGGCTACTTAGAGACGGTCACTTCAACTCCAACAACGTGTATAGTCCCACCATCCTCTTCCACAACCACCACCGCTTTCTCGCTACCACCATTTTGACATTTGTCCTTGAGGTTTTGAGTTTGCGGTTTTTCCCGTTTCCTAAGGTGTTTCGGCTAATTAGGAACGGTTCCACATCAAGTACATCGCTTCTCATCATCATCATTGGAAGGTAACCTCGACGACATCATTGTATATACCATTTTCCATTGCATTGTTAACCCCTAGCCCATTTTCCGCCACTTGCCTATCGAGACTAGCCTTTGAGTATTGCCTGCAATGTTACTTGTGCACATTAGTGATCATCGATACACGCTTCCATTGAATACATACCATATCATCTTGGTATCATCATACCATCTCTTGTGTCACATGATTGTTCCCGGATATACACAATTGTTATCTTGGTTTGTGCATTTTACATAGTGGCCATACAAAAAATAGAGAATAAGCTTTTAAGCAAAAGATAAAAACAAAGAGCTTGTAAGCAAGAGCGATAGCATCATAAAATATCATATCATACTTGATCATCTTGGATCATCTTGTGCTAAAAGCACCGGACATCATACATACATAGCATACATGTGATAGGAAGTCGCTACATTTTGTCTCATATAGGTAGTGAACAAGTTCGTATCCGCCTATTGAGCAATCAGCTAGCGTCTCTCTATCGTTGTGCGACAAGAGCATTTTCCGTGGATTCCAGATTTTTCGCTCAATCCTTGGCTGCACAACCACATTTATCTATCTCTGTGTGTGTGTGTGTGTTTCCGTGTGCCATTCTTTGCTATTGGTCTACTTGTTACATTTGCGAATTTGTGAATCTCTTTCAACATTATTGACTATTTCTAACATTTTGCATCAAATTTTTGTGCTTCTACCCTCACCAAGCTCCACCAAAAGCTTTATTGTGTAGGTGTGAGAATTGACAAGAATCGGTACCAATTTTGATATTTCCTTGATACATTATTGAGTGATCATTGATCCATTCTCAACACCGGGTAAGGTACATTGGTCTAGTTATTCTCTTTGTCCCACTCACCACTTATTGAGTCTTGTGATGGATAGGAAAATCATTTCATCTCCGCACTTCGACATGGACGGTGCGAACAACTACATCCACACGCAAACCATCGGACTACAACGAGCAATGCAAGAGCGCCTCGACAACATCGCCATCGACTTACGACACTCCGAGGGAAGGAATAGGCTATGTCGATGACATGTGCGACTCCATCAACAAACGCATGGAGGAGCTCCGACACATGGTGATCAACTACAAGTCTTCTTCCCCTTCGTCATCTTCTCGGCGGCGACGTTCAAGTCACAACTCTTCGGAGCGCAAACAAGATACAATCGCAGGTCATCCACGTCCACACCACCATGGTGACCATCAACATCTTCATGAAGGGCAAGTCACCTCCAAGCATCATGTGCACAACGGCGACGAACGACATCTTCTACGAGCTCAAGCACGACAATGACACCATCATCATGAAGATGCTCGACACACGCAAACCTACAAGTCCGAACAAGCTCTACTTCACGCCAAGGCCAAACTTCAAGAGCACATAAGAAGACCGCGAGACAAGCACACCCAAGACGGAGCTACAGCTACAACCACCACTTCAGCATCTTCGCCAAGTGTTCTCAAGGCATCTTCACCTTTGGACGTATGGCATCTTCGCCTACATCCCGTGAGTTTTCCTACATCGACATCTCCAACTATAAGGCGACCACCTACGAGCGACGATGATACTTCCATCTTCAGAAGCCCCCTACATCACATGAGCCTTCTACAAGAAGACGGTGACAAGACGGTCGAGCAAGGGCCACCCCCTTCGACCAAGGCGGTGAGCACAAACCTCTTCAACAACATAAAGACGGGACCCAAATATGACTACTACTCTGATTCAAGCTAAGAGAGCGCACATGAGGCCTTCTCTTTGATCTCGGAGGGGAGTGATGATTTGCCACCTCCTATGGCATTCATCTTTGGAGGCATTATGGATGAGGCGGAAAAAGGAGTTGAGCATAGAGACATTTGCACCTACACCTCTCTGACACCCACATATCATGAGATGACCCAATTTCCATGTGAGGGGAGACACCACCACATGAGTGATATGAGTGACTCCACCATATGTGACATTGAGAGCATTTCCTTTGAGAGGATGAGTGTGACGACCACTAGCCCCACACATGGGAGCATGCCACATCTCCTATGTGAGGTTGAGAGCCATTTGAGTGACTCCACCAACCATATGGGTCAGAGCATCTGAGAGGGAGTGAGTGAGCCACAACACTTATTTACTGAGGTAGTTGATAGGGCATGTGAGTGTCACACCCTGCATTTTGTAACATGTCATTTGCATCAATGAAGCATGAAAATTTGGACCAGCAAATTTTTTTGGCATCATTTGGCTCTTATTTGGAATTGAGTTTTTCTTCCTATGTTTTTCATGTGCTCATTAAAGTCAACTATTACCTCTTGAGGAATGCATCTCCATACCCAAAACTTCTGCCCAATGATCATACCAAGTGTTTATAGCATCATAGTATTTTCTTATAAAAATAATTTGGCCAAAATGTATTTTAAAAATTTAGTATTCCAAAACCCCCTGAATTGAGGTTTGCACTACAAGTGCTTGATTTAGGGTGAGAAAATTATTTCAAAAAGTATATTTGAGACCTAGTAGTCATAGGACTCCCAGAAACCACAAAAGTATAATTTTAAAAGTTATTTTCCTATTTTATTTAAAAGCTTTTTCTTAAGGCCAGAAATGGTCTTTAATAGGGAAACATTATTTAAGTATTTCAAAAATATTTGCTAAAATTCAGGGAGACTCATAGGACATATATTGTCCATATATAAGAGTTTCAACACTTGGTCATGTTCAAAATAATGGGCTAATCCCTCCAAAACCCTTTCTGGATATTTCAAGCTTTTGAAATATTTACAAAGGAAATATTCTCCAAAAATTCCAGGGAAATTCTATCATGTCATATATGACATATTTGATGATCTTGTCAAGCCCCATGCCTTGGGAAGCAAGAAAACATCATCAAAACCCTTCAAAACCATTCTGTCCATATCTGAAGTTTGAGCAACTTTACATTGCCAAACTTGTCCAAATGCTCTCGAACTTGGTACACATGCTAGAATGGCCTAATAAGGCATCTCGACCAAATGGCACAAGATTTGGAGTAGGGAAACTTGATCAGAATACCCCAAAACCATTTCTGTTCAAATTCAAATTTGAACAACTTTACATTACCAACTTTTTACCTGGAGCTTCAGACTTTGTGGGCATGATCAATTCCCCAGATGATGAAACTACACCAAGTGGTGCATCAAGGGGAGATGATTAGCTTGACTTAAACAAGATGAAGCCATTTCTGTTGTTTTCTAGGGTTCACCAAAGTTACATTGGCTAGTTTCTTCAAATGAGCCCAAATTTGGTGAAACACCCTATTTCCATATGACATTCAATCCTGTTAAGTGAGATGGCTAGTGGAGATCATTTGGTTGTCCAAAACTTGATCAAACACCTTCTGCTACTTTACCAAAACCATCATCTTGACCTCTTTTAGTATTTACTTTTGCCTCAACTTTCTACCACAGCTTCATCTAGTTACATTCTACCTCCAGTAACTCCCCCATGTCCACAACTCCATGATTGAGGGGTGAAAACCCCAATTCTCTTTGCTGGACAGCCCATTTCTACCCATTTACCAGCTTCACTCCTCTCTCACTGATCATATAGAGCATCCAAAGCCACAGCTGGGTTGATTACTTCGTGCTGGACCCCCCAGACACGGCGGACACGCCCAGAGAGCCAATGGCATGCCATGGCATGCGATAAGCACGCTCCAGAGCGCGCTACAGTGCGCACCCGCACTGTAGCTTCGCCCAATCGCTCGCCTCCGACCACCTCGTGCTCCCCCCTCGCGCCTACCGATGCGCCTCGACGTCAGCGACTCCCCCCGGCGCTGTCCCCCTCCTCCTCCTCCCTCCAGTGACCGCCCTCGCACGTGCGCCGGCCTCCCGCAAGCTCCACTCGTCGGCCTCACACGCGCGCGCCCTCTGGAGCATTCCCCGCTCCTCCTCTTCCCTCTACTAGGCGTAGACCTCACCCATGAACCTCCCCGACTCGAACACGAGCGCCTACATGGCCTCTGGCCTCGCCCGTGACCTTGCCGGCGCACGAGTCCACGGTGGACCCGGGCTCGGCTATATAAGCACGCCCCGAGCCTCTCCAACAGCACCCATCTCCTCCCCCACACCCCCAGTAACACTCCAGAACCACCCACTCGCCCTCAGGAAGCCTCAGTGCTCGGGATCGACTGGAGCTCCACCGCGTCGGGCAACCGGAGATCTCGCAGTACAGCCCCTCTCCGCCCCAACTCTCGCTCGATCTGGAGCCAGCAGACCTCACTGACCCGTTCCCCTCCTTCTCCCACTCCTATTGCAACCCGGAGCAAGCCAGCCAGCAACCTCCCGACGCTCCTCCGCCGTTCCACCTCGCCGCCAACGAACCACGCCTCTCCGGCGAGCCGCACCACCACCACTGGAACGGCGACTCCTCGCTGAACCCGTTCCTGCCCGTAGCTCGCCTCGCCGTGCACCCTATCGCCGCCGATACCGTATTTGACGAGGTTGCTGAAGAAGAAGATGGGGAAGGATTTGAAGTCTTTGAAGACCAAGCCAATCCAGGCAAGCAGCCCTTTGACCATGATGCACTTGTGTTCTTCGGAACTCGTTTGTTTCCGGATGCATGATGATAAGAGTTATGGTGGTGACCTAGTTTAAAACCACCACATGATGCATGCTTATTCATGATCTTGCTATGTGCTAGATGTCATGCAAATGGTTAGTAGTGATGCTTAGTGATGCATGTGTGTCATGAAACCTTCGTGGTTGAAATCTTTTCATAAACCCCATCGGGTGCCCCTAATGCCCGAGGGTGATATTGAGTTAGGTCATCACTTGAGGAAGAAGTGATGTGCTGGTAAAGATCTTGTGCATGGGTGAAATGATGGATTAGATTTATGTGTGACTATCGTCCCAACCAAACATGTGCAACCACTCTACCCCTTATGGGACGGGGCTTTATTGATTACTTAGGCCGATACTAGCATGGTGCCCGCATTACTAGTGACGGGAAGACTTGAGGTCTTTCCCGGGACGGGGTCGTGCTTGGATAGACGACCATGACTGTTTTTACAGGGCACCGGACACACCGTTGGTCCCTTCGGGTACGCGTGACATTGAAATTAGGGCAAGTCCCATGATCTATTGTTTGTACTCGAGGGCCGTGTACCAACGAGTGGACTCTATGTTAGTGTCGTCTAAGGAAAGATAATGACCGGGTGCTTCCCCCGAGTACTTGAGGTACTGCGGCATCGTGGGTGACACGAAAGCTTCCCGGATCTTGTGGGTAAAGTGCGCAACCTCTGCAGAGTGTAAAACTATTCGAATAGCCGTGTCCACGGTCATGGACAGTTGGGTGGTGCTACTTAAACTATGTCCAGAATTTTACTACATCGGTGAAAGTATGTGTGTGTGATGAGTCAAGGTGGTGACTTGACTCGTTGAGCTGAATCATATTCATGTTGATATCGGTAACCTGTCTTCGAGGTTACGTGAGTTTATTGATGCATACACTTGATGGTAGAATATTTATTCTAGCTCATAGCTAGATTTCTCATTGTTGTTCAATTGCATTGTTACTTTGAACCAAATCATGGGTTGCTTGCGAGTACATTCAAAGTACTCATTGGCTTGCCACTGGTTATTTAATTGGCCAGGCATGGAGGAACAGGAATATGAAGAAGAGTTCTATGGAGACGAACATGCGAACTAGGACGCTATCCCAGTCAGAATGCCTGTAGGGTTAAGGCAGATGGCATGGGTTCTACTTATCATCGAAGACTTCCGCTATTTGAGTTATTTGCTATTCAGCCCGTGAGGCTTTATCTATGTAAGACTTGGCCATAATGGCCTTAATTTGTGTAAGACGGTATGTATGGATGTAAGACTCTTGTTATTCAGCTTCTGTGTGTTCAGTGAGCATTGATCTCTGGGATCACTGTACACGTGCATTCGGTGATCTTGACTTCTAAGTCGGGGTCCCCACAGTGAGGCCACTATAATTTATAACGACTTAACCTCTACTCCGAGTGTGTTGTTTTTCGTGCTGGGTCTCCTACATGACGACGCGCCAATCCTTGACGAGTCCATCCCTCTAATGGACAAACAGATGGCCATGGTGGAAGATGATGCACCACCCACATGGTTCCATGAAGATGATGATGACCACCATTTGGTCTTTCCCACCTCACCTACACCACATGAGTGGAATGAAAAAGGTAACAAAGGTGAAGGTGATGCTCTTGTCCCACTAGTGGACTATGTTGACATTGATTGGTTGCATGATGTTGATCCACCTATTGCCATGCTTCATTCTATTATGATTTCCCAATGCGATGATTTACCCATTTATGATGAGTTTGATGATTGCCATGTGGAGTCTATTAGTTGTGATGCCATGTTGCATAGGATTTTTTGTGATAATTCTCTTGGACACATCATGTTTGATAATCCGCTTGACTTGTCATGTGCTATGCATGAGATCAATAATATTTTTTATTTGCAATATCATCGTAGTAACTATGAATATGCCATTAAGATAAACCCAATTAGCACTTATGGCATAGATGACAAGCCCATGGTTATTGGCATTTGTTTTCCTTGTGATGATATTTACATGCTTCCTTTGCATCCTATCCATCATATGCCATGCCATGATTACCTAGCTTCGGACATGCATTGTTTTGGATGTTATTCCACTTCTCCATATTATGCTTCTGATATTGCTCATGAGGAGACCCCCATAGTTTCCTCATACATTTTAGGAGATTTTGATCCATCCCTTCCATTGCATGATTCTCATAATTGTGTGCACAATATGCTCCCCATGAATAAAAATGCTATTGTTGTACCAGATACTTGCTCTAATTGGTGCCCCCATCGTGCTATACATGACAACTATTCTTTCATGATGGATGACATATTTCTCTATTGTGCCTCAAATTTCTTTGAGCATTCCTTATCTTGTGCTAACTCACACGTGCACATACACATCATCATTGATGATGTGTACATTTACCATGCACACAATTTCCTTGGTTTGTGTCTCTTTTGTGTAGGTACCCATACTTACTCGTCAACCTCGCAAGAGCACGAGGTGACGAAATGAGATCTAGAGAGCAATGATGACTTAGGATCTCGTGGATTATCCTTCCCACCACTCCCTTCGCGCAAAGAGTTCGCGCATTTCTTCTACATGGCCCTCACATGGTTATGGGTTATTTTCCATTATATCTCTTATGCCCATCTTTCCATGTTCACTTTGCATGATATGCTAATCCCGATAACTTTGACATGCATTAGTGACCCATGCTTTGCATTACACATGATGATTGATTCTCGTACTTGTATGTGTATTTGCAAACTTGGTGGAGATATTGCTTGCTATTGCCATGATTGCTTTGTGCCCAATGCTTATGATGATACCTTGATCTTGCTTTGTATTCGTGTTCGCAATATGTCATGTGCATTGCCTATATCTATTACTTGCTCACATGACATGATTGCCATGAGTTCCTCTAGTGTGTTGTGTCTTCGCGCCACTAGCTTGCACGGCATGATTACCATGTTTGCTTTGTGTAGTGCATCACCCATGATTAATGCTTGCTCATTTCATGCCATTGATGACATCCATTGCCATGATTTTCACATGTGTACTATTACTTGTTGTCATATGTCTTGACATGTTGCCTCTCGCATGCTAGATGATTTGTCATGTATTGATTGCAACAATGCTTTTAGTCTTGATAATGAGATTGCCCCTATATCATTCTTGATGTGGAGCTATCCCGATCTAGGCCGATCTTTCACGATTGGAGGCATTCCCGAGGATGAATACGAAAACACGAGGGTAAATCACGAGGGGTATGAGAGGAAAACACTCAAATCAACAAGAAACAATCACACATGTGCTAGATCCTCAACACAACGAGATACATGGTCCAAATCCAGCAAAGGGGGATACACACTAGCTAGTCCATCTCCGTGAGGAGGTCTTGAATCCGCGAGGGATCCTCTCCGTGAGGAGGTCCTGAATCCGGTGTGGATCTTCTCCGTAGAGGCTGCGGTCTCTCGTAGAGTAGAACCACTATGCATGAGCAATGCTCTAGGTCTCAAATAAGATAACACAAAGCTAACCCTCAAATGGAGGAGGGGAGGAGTATATATAGTCTAATCCATGAAGGGGTAAGTGAGGGGCGAAGGGGTACACGGGACTCGACCCAAGTAATGCGCGCAGGCAAGGTCCGAATGATCCGGATGGGGTCCCGGGTGTCGGGGGTCCGGATGATCCGGCGGCCGTCCGGATGATTCGACTTCGTCGAGCAGGCTTCGGGTGTCTTCGGCCACATTACCCGGATCATCCGAGTCGGTGTCCAGATCGTCAGGGCTAGCTCCGGATTGTCCGGACGGCGGTCCGGATCATCCGGGCATCTTCTGTCTTGCACTTATTCTTCTCTGTCTTCGTGTATGCTTCTCTCCTTCGATCGTACTAGCTCCTTAGCTACTGCATGGTCTTCCTCTTGGTTCCTGGTCATGCATAGTACATATGTTTGAGGTAGTAGCCAAGTCTCACATGGGGAAAGTGAAGGTTCGGAGAGGAGCGGGTTCACCTTGTGTCCAATGTTATATGCTCGAGGTCTCGTCATATGTCCTCTTGGGGCTTCAGGAGTAGATGTAGTGTACATGGGGATGACCGTAGGATGCTCCGCATCATCCCCCCCCTTAGGAAAGATCCGACCTCGAATCGAAAACCTCATCACCATGGGAACGGTTGTCATGGATGGACTCGTAGTTGGACGAAGTTGAAGACATGGCGCAATCCAAGTACTCCAAGGTGTCTCCGGAGTTGTATAAGTGCAAGAAGAGCAAACACAAACAACACTCGGAAATACAATGGTTAGCGCACACAAGGTGTCCATCAAGTAAGCATGAGTCTGACCAAAAAGATTGTGCAAGATAATGCACACGATGTTTATCCAAAAGATGTAGAATGATATGTAAAGCATTCATGGGAGAAAATTCATTCATGGTGCACACAAAGGTATTGTGAGAGTGATCAATGCACCATTGTGCAAAATTATGTCATAATGGGACGGTGTATCAAAAGCATGAACATGGTAATTGATTCTCAATATGACTATGTGATCATGCAATTGAGGATGGGTAAAGTGATCATTATGTATGAATATGCCATCAACAAAGATCACAACTAATTTGCTAAGGAAATGCACAAGCTCATATATCATGGATGACATGGGAATACAAGATGAAACAAGGCACTCATAATGTGAGTCAATCCATGCATAAGATGCAAATTTGTTATGGGTATGATATGTCCATCGAGCATGACATGTGGACACACAATCAACAAATATGGAGGTTTTGGTGCAATGTATGAAAGGGGTGTCGATGTACCAATGCTCAATGTCATGGCAAGAGTGGAGTTCCGAAGGTGCATCTAATAAGTCCGAGCGCTCCTCAATGTGAAGGTCCATAGAGCCAATCTCCAACGTCGGTCCTCCATCCAATAGATGTATCATGTAGACAACAAGAAGGAAACAACGATGTAAGAATGACCCATCCAATATGCGTAATTGAGGATGGCTCAAAAGCAAGGAGTTCACCTTTAGAAGGATGTCGAAAGCAAGGAGTTATCAATCTTATCATAAGAAATGACAAGGGCATATGGTGTGATATGTATGCATATGATGCGATAACAACCAAAGGCATTAGGCTCAAACAAGCAAGCATGCATTACAAGTAAGGTGTCCAAGTCTCCAAGATCAATAAACATAGGATTGTTGCACTCACGACAAGTGAATATGAGAAATGCAACTAATGGAGACAAGCTAAAATGATCAAGATATATCAGGTGAGAGGCATGAACATATATGTCATTACCCCAAGAAAGAGAGTAAGAATGGAACACGGGTGATGGGACAAAGCAAGCAATCATAGCGATTAGGTTAATCAAGCTAGTAGTGCAAAGATGCAACGTATTGGAGGTAATCATGGCAAGCATGTCATGTGTGCAAATAGTGGGCATAAATAATGCACATGACCTATCACAAGCATGAAAGCAAGATATGAATAAGTCCTCATCATTGTATTGGCGAGAGGCCATATGTAAATAGCAATGGGACATCATGACTCTCCCAACACAACAAGCATCACTAGCATGGGGCACAAAGAAATCATGGCAATAGTTACAAGTATCTCCACCAAGCATGCAAATACACATAGTAGTAGTAGAATGATGAATCATGGGCAAATGCAAGCAAGGGTCACAATTGCATGGCAAATTCATAGCAAGAGGCATAACATGCAAAGTGAACACGATAGAATGGGCATAAGGTGACAAGTGGTAAATAGCCCATAGCCATGTGAGAGCCAAGTAAAAGATATGCGCGTAGTCCATGTGCGAAGGGAACGGTGGTAAGGGCAATCCACGTGATCCCAAATCGTCGTTGCTCTCAGGGGCTCGTTTTGTCAAGTCATGGGATTGTGAGGTTGACAAATGTTCACGAGTACCTACACAAAACAAAGACAAAGGGAAAAATAGTGTGTGCATGGTATATGTACACATCATCCATCATGATGCGCACGTGCATGTGTTGGTTAGCACAAAATAGCCAATGCTCAAATAAATGAGATGCGTGATATAGAAACATGTCATCCATCATGAGAGGTTTGTTGTTATGTATAGCATAATGGAGACTCAAATTTTGTAATGCATCACGAGAAATATGTAGAGCATTGTTATTCGTGGAATGCATATGGTGCACAAAATCATGGTGATCATGCAAGGTATGGCATGCATCAAGATCTCCTAGTATATATGAGGAAACTATGGGGGCCTCCTCATGAGAATTAGTGGGAATATCACTTGGAGAATACTGACAACATCCAAAACAATGCATATTTGGAACAATGTGATCATGGAATGGCATAATAGATGAATTGCGCAAATCATGTAAAGGAAGCATGGCAATATCATCCCAAGAGAAACACATTCCAATGACCATGATCTTGTCATCTATGCCACAAGTGCAAATGGGATTTACTTTAATTTGGCATGCATAGTTACTATGTTGAGATTGAAATGATGCAATATGAGAAATCTCACTCATAGCATATGAAAAGTTTAAAGGATTATCAAACATGATGTGACCAATAGAATTTTCACAAGAAATCCTATGCAACATGGCATCACAACTAATAGACTCCACATGGGAATCTTCAAACTCATCATAAATGAGTAAATCATCGCATGGGGAAATCATGCTAGTATGAAGCATGGGAATAGGCGTGTCAACATCATGCAGGCTATCATTGGTAAGATAGTCCACTAGTGGGACAAGAGAAGCACCATCACCTATGTTACCTTTGGAGTGTTGCTCATGTGTTGTAGGTGAGGTGTTGAAGATGCACTCGTTGTTATCTTCATCTTGATGGAACCATGTGGGTGGTGCATCTTCTTCCACCATGGCCATCGGTTTGTCCATTGGAGGGATGGATTTGTCGAGGGTAGGCATGTTCTCATGTAGGAGACCTAGCACCAAAGGAAACACACACGGAGTAGAGGTTAAGTCGTTAGAAATCATAGTGGCCTTACATGCCCTATCAACTACCTCACTCACTAAGTGTAGTGGCTCACTCACTCCCTCTTGTATGCTCTCACTCGTATGGATGGTGGAATCACTCAAATGTCTCGCAACCTCACATAGGAGATGTGGTATGCTCTCATGTGTGGGGCTAGTAGTAGTCACACACATCCTCTCATAGGAAATGCACTCAATGTCACCTATGGTGGAGTCATTCATATCACTCATGGTGGGGTGGCTCTCCTCAAATGGAAATTGGATCATGTCATCATATGTGGGTGTTGGAGAGGTGTAGGTGCAAATGTCTCCATGCTCAACTCCAATCGTCTCCTCATCCATAACGCCTCCAAAGATGAATGCCGTGGGATTTGGCAAATCATCACGCTCCTCCGAGACCAAAGGGAATGTCTCATATGCGCTCTTGTAGCTTGACTCGGAGTAGTAGTCATATTTGGGCGCCGTCTTCATGGTGTCAAAGAGGTTTATGCTCGTCGCCTTGGTCGAAGGGGATGGCCCATGCTCGACCGTGTTGTCGCCGTCGTGTTATGGGTAGCTTTCGAAGATGGCAGTCTCGCCCTCGCTTGTAGATGATCGCCTTGATGTTGAAGAAGTCAATGTAGGAAAACTCATGGGAAGTAGGAGAAGATAATGTACGTCCAAAGGTGAAGATGCCTTGATAGAACTTGGTGAAGATGCCGAAGTGGTGGTTGTAGCTGTAGCATCTTCTTGGTGGTGACTGTCTCGCGGTTTTCTCTTTTGCTCTTGAAGCTTGGCCTTGGCATGAAGTAGAGCTTGTTCGGACTTGTAGGTATGCGCGTGTCGAGCATCTTCATGATGATGGTGTCGTTGTCGTGCTTGAGCTCCTGGTAGATGTCGTTCGTCTTCGTCGTGCACATGATGCTTGGAGGTGCCTTGCTCTTCATGACGATGTTGATAGTCGCCATGGCGGTGTGGACGTGGATGACTTGTAGTTGCATCGTGTTTGCACTCTGAAGACTTATGACTTGAACGTCGCCGCCGAGAAGATGATGAAGGGGAAGAAGACTTGTATTCAACCACCATGTGTCGGAGCTCCGCAATGTGTTTGTCGAAGTACTCGCACATGTCATCGAGGTAAGCCCTTCTCCTTGTCTCGGAGTGTCATAAGTCGATGGCGCTGTTGTCGAGGCGCTCTTGCATTCCTCGTTGCAGTCCGGTGGTTTGTGTGTGGATGTAGTTCTTCGCGCCATCGATGTCGAAGACCGAAGATGAAATGCTTGGTCTATCCATCACAAGACTCAAGTAGTGGTGAGTGGGAGAAAGAGAAGAACTAGACCAATGTACCTTACCCGATGTTGAGAATGGATCAATGATCACTCAATAATGTGTCAAGCAAATAACACAATTTGTACCGATTCTCGTCAATTCTCAAACCTAAACGATAAGGCTTATGGAGTAGCTTGGTGAGGACAGTGGCACAAAAATTTGATGAAAAATGTTAGCAAGAGTCAATAATGTTGAAAGAGATTCACAAATTCGCAAGGGAAACAAGTAGACCAATAGCAAAGAATGGCACATGGAAACACACACACGGAAGATAAATATGGTTGTGCAACCAAGGATTGACCGAAAAATGTGGAATCCACAGAAAATTATCTTGCCGCACAACACTGAAGAGACGCTAGCCGATTGCTCAATAGGCGGATATGAACTTGTGCACTACCTATATGTGGAAAAATGTAGCGACTTCCTATCACAAGTATGCTATGTATGTATGATGTTCCGGTGCTTTTAGAACAACATGATCCAAGATGATCGAGTATAATATGATATTTTGTGATGCTATGGCTCTTTCTTACAAGCTTCTTTGTTTTTCTCTTTTTGCTTAAAAGCTTATTCATCTTTTTTCTTTGGCCACTATTGCAAATGCTCAAACTAAGATATCAATTGTGTATATGCGGGAGACACAAGAGATGATATGATGATACCAAGATGATATGGTATGTATGCAATGGAAGAGCGGATCTATGATCACTAATATGCGCAAGTAACGTTGCCCGCAATACTGAAAAGCTAGTCTCGATAGGCAAGTGACGCAAAATGGGCTAGGGGTTATCAATGCAATGGAAAAAGGGGATACATAAAGATGTCGTCGAGGTTACCGTCTGATGATGATGATTAGAAGCGGTGCTCTTGATGTAGAATCGTTCCTAATTAGCCGAAACACCTTAGGAAATGGTAAAAACCGCAAACTCAAAACCTTAAGGACAAATGTCAAATGGTGGTAGCGGGAAAGTGGTGGTGGTTGCGGAAGAGGATGGTGGGGCTATACACGTTGTCAGAGTTGAAGTAACCATCCCGAAGTTGCCGAAACAACCTTAGGATACACAAGCCACAACTCAAACAAGCTCGAACGAAATTGGGTTAAGTTGGGTTGACAATGTATAGTGGACTAGGCTATGCGGAAGAGGTGGTGGTGATTGATAAAGAAGCAATTGTCCCTAAGTATCCTAAACACCTTAGGAGACTCAAATCACTACTCAATCAACCACAAATGCTATGATGGAGAAAATGGGTTAGGTTGCGGAAGGCTATGGTGGCTATGCAGATGATATGGTGGAAGGCCTAGGCAAACTTGCCAAATTTGAAAAACTTTTATGGAGTAAAATGATGATGAAAGTATTTTTGTGGGATGGGGGATGTCAATAGGTTCAAAACGAGCTAAAGAACGTAAAAAACGGACGCCGAATGAATTAGTTATGGTCAAAACAAAATTCTGTCCGCGTAAGTTTCAGGGTTACCCGGACATCCGGGAGTTGGTCCGGATGATCCGGATTCGTCAACACCGGCTCGGGTATTTGGGGTGCATGGGTTATCCACACGTTTGGGAGAGGGTCCAGCTGATCCGGGAGAGGTCCCAAATGATCCGGGCAGGTTAAACTGCTCGAGACTTACCGCTGAGGGGCGATTTTTGGGCGAAAAAATGGTGATTTTGTGGCAAATTTTGTGGAAATTTTGTGAATGGAAGGTTGTGAAACTTGGGGGAAATCTAGATCCACTCTAAACACATCGAATCCATGGATCAAAATAAACAAAACATCATCATACCAACAGATCACAAAAAAATTGGGCTATTTTTGGTGGGGATTTTTGAAATTGGGGAAGAACACAACAAAATCAAGCTAGAAAACGGTGGGGAGGCTCCAAAATCATGATGAACCAAGGCTCATGATACCATATTATGCGGGGCTAACCCAATCTAGGCCGATCTTTCACGATTGGAGGGATTCCCGAGGATGAACACGAAGAACACGAGGGGAAATCACGAGGGGAACTGATACGGTGTATCCTATGGACATCACCATGTCAAGAGTCTGCTTGGGAAGTGACACGTGCGACCTCTACTTCTCATACATAAAGGTGAATCATCTCCTTTACACGTGTTCACTTGACCCCTTCGAGGATGGTATACTACTTGACACTCCACTCGTGTGCATGCATAGGTATTGTCGGAGCTTCACGGACGACGACGAGGAGTGCAAGCGCCGAGGAACACCTACACCATCCGCGAGGGAAGCTTGGAAGAGAAGACGGAAGAAGACGGAGCTGTGGAAGCTACAGCAGCCGGACATCCGGGCCAAACGCCGGACATCCGGCGCTTCACCAAATCCCGGACATCCGGCCTTCGGCCCGGAAATCCGGACCCTCCTTCACAGAAGCTGGACCGAGCCGGCCCGGACATCCGGCCGTGACCCCGGACATCCGGCCCGCCCCGAAGCCTCGGACATCCGGCCGCCAACCCGGACGTCCGGCACCTGCGCGTGCCTAACCGGGCTAGAGGCCCATGTATCCCTTTCCCTTCGCCCCCATTTGCACTAGAACTATATATACTCCTCCACCTCCACCATTTTAGGGTTAGCAATGGTTTAGCTCATATGAGAGATAGAGCTTTGCTCATCCATCCCGGATCTACTCCACGAGAGAGACCGCGGCCCCTCTACGGAGAAGATCCACCTTGGATTCAAGACCCC
>LR738709.1:280255933-280285962 GCA_902687465.1 Secale cereale | reverse complement strand
TGATCTGTTGGTTTGATGACATTTTGTTGATTTTGATCCGTGGATTTGCTTTGTTTCAAGTGGATCTAGCATTTCCCCAAGTTTCCCCATCTTTCCTCCACAAAATCCCTCAAATTTTGAGCCCCAAATCATCAATTTCCGCCCACAATTCGACAAGTTCGTCCCGATTCAGATCTGGAAACTTCGGGCCGGACATCCGGGCCACTGGCCGGACATCCGGGCCATCGGGCCGGACATCCGGCTCCTGGAGTGAAAAATCCCGCGCGGTTCTGGACATCAGGCCCCGGAAATCCGACCCCGGCCCCGGATGTCCGACCCCTGAGAATTTCAGACTTTTTCGTTTCACCGTTTTGTCCATAACTAATTCATCCGAACTCCGATTTCGACGTTCTTGAGCTCGTTTTGAAGCTCTTGACATCCCCCATAACACAAAAATACCACCATAATCATTTGACTCCATCATATTTTGTGGATTTTGGCATCTTTGCCTAGGGCTTCCACCACATCATCCGCATAACCACCACCGACTTCCGCAACCTAACCAATTTTGTTCCCATACCATTTGTGGTTGCTTGAGTAGTGATTTGAGTCTCCTAAGGTGTTTAGGCTACTTAGGGACCGTTGCTTCTTCATCAACCACCTCCACCACTTCCGCATACCCATTGCCCATTATACATAGCCAACCAAACTTAACCCAATTTTGTTCGAGCTTGTTTGAGTTGTGGCTTGTGTCTCCTAAGGTGTTTCGGCTACTAAGGGACCGTGACTTCAACTCCGACAACGTGTATAGCACATCACTCCACTTCCGCAACCACCACCGCTTGTCCGCTACCACCATTTGACATTTGTCCTTGAGATTTTGAGTTGTGGTTTTTCCGTTTCCTAAGGTGTTTCGGCTAATTAGGAACGGGTCTACATCAAGAGCACCACCTCTCATCATCGACACGGACGGTAACTTCGACGACATCATTATATATTCCCTTGCAATTGCATTGTTAACCCCTAGCCCATTTTGCGTCACTTGCCTATCGAGACTAGCCTTTGAGTATTGCCGGCAACGTTACTTGTGCACATTAGTGATCATCGATCCGCCCTTCCATTGCATATATACCATATCATATTGGTATCATCATATCATCCCTTGTGTCACAAGATTGTTCCCGCATATACACAATTGCTACCTTGGTTTGTGCATCGTGGCCATATAAAAAAAAAGAGAATAAGCTTTTAAGCAAAAGAGCCACAAAGAAGCTTGTAAGCAAGAGCCATAGCATCGCATCATATGATATCATATCCGATCATCTTGGATCAACAACGGAACATCATACACATAGCATACTTGGGATAGAAAGTTCATACATTTGCATCTTATAGGTTGTGCACAAGTGTCGTATCCGCCTATAGAGCAATCGTGCTAGCGTCTCTCTTGAGTTGTGCAACACGAGCGTTTTCCGTGGACTCCACATTTTGTGCTCATTCCTTGGTTGCACGACCCCATCTATCTATCCGTGTGTGTGTTTCCGTGTGCCACATATTGCTATTGGTCTACTTGTTTCACTTGCGAATTTGTGAATCTCTTTCAACATTATTGACTCTTTCTAACATTTTGCATCAAATTTTTGTGACACTATCCTCACCGAGCCACTCGATAAGCTTTACTTGCTAGGTGTGAGTGAACAAGTCCGGTACCAATTCCACTATTCTTTCATTTCACATTGAGTGAAACGGGATACATCCTCAACATTCGGAAAAGGTAACTTGGTATTGTTTATCTCATCTCCTACTCACCTTTGCTCGAGTCTTGTGATGGATAGGAAAAGCATTTCATCTACTTCGGTCTACAACAACAACAACGAGTTCGATGCCATGACGAACAACTTGTGCGCCAACATGAATGCTCAAATGGAGGAGCTCAAAGCCCTCATCAAGAACCGCAAGAGGTCTCCCTCATCTTCGAGAAGACACTCAAGTGCACATCCTTCCGAGCTACCATCTCCGGCAAGATCTCATCGGCATCGACACCATCAACGACAAGAACGTGAAGGTCAAGAGCTCAACGCCAACAACCGCTCTACGACTTCACCATGTACCTTGGCATCTTCGCCAAGCGACTTCAAGGCATCTTCGCCTTTGGATATGCGGCATCTTCGCCCACAAGAACCTCAAGCTTATGATCAAGAGAAGCTTACCAAGCTCAAGTCCGCGACTACCACGAGCTACTACGACCTCGACAACGACCACGAGATTCCTTTCTATGGGACTCAAGACCCCGAGGAGTATCTCGAGTGGGAGCGCAAGATGGACGACTACCTCAAGCTCCACCAAGTTCCCTACGAAGATCAAGTGAAGTGCGCCACAAGAAACTTCCACGACAACGCGTCAACATGGTGGCTTCACACACCTTCGACAAGCTTCAACGCGAATTGGCCCAAGACGAAGAAAGCTATGCGACGAGAGTTCGTGCCTTCCACCTACATGGAACAACTTCTACGCCAATTGGAGAACACCATTCAAGGATCCAAGTCCATCGACAAGTACTTCAAGGAGATGAAGATGGCCTTACGACGAGCCGGCGTGGACGACCCCATTTCAATGAAGCTCCACTTCATGATGGGATTGCACAATGACGTCTACAAGACTATCTTCTTCGAGAACTACAAGTCCCTCGACGACAACTACATTGGTGCTCTCAAGGCGGAACAAGAACTAATGAAGGCCAAGGCTTCTCCACCGCAAGCAAACTTCTCGAAGACCAAGCTCCAAGACGACGAGCATGAGGGTAGTACCACCATGATGTCCAAGCCCGACGAGCTCCAAGACGACGTTCCCAAGTTCGACTTCATTGCCATCCCTCTTTGTGGCATTGATGATGCCGAGTCTACTTCGACTCTTTTTCAAGACGGTGCGGCGACGACTACGACTACGGAGCCATTCGAGGACCAAGCCTTGGAGGCGAACGACATGGTGACGAGCAAGGATGATGCTTCCATCTTTGGAGGCGAGAGTGATGATGTGCCATCTTCGGCCTTCATCCACGACGACGGTGACGAGATGGTTGAGCATGGGATTTTCCCTTCGACCACGGCGACATATGATGACTTGAGTGACCTTTGCCATCATATCGAGAGTGAGAGTGACTTCACCACTAGCCCCATATATGATGAGTTGCCACAATTCCCATGTGAGGAGAGTTACCATCACCACCACTTGAGTGATTTGAGTGACTCCACCATATGTGACATTGAATGCACCTACCTTGAGGGAGTGAGTGAGCCACCACATAGAGAGAGTGAGATAGTTGATAGGTCATGTGAGGCCACTTTCAACACTAACGACTTGACCTCTACCTCTATTGTGTCTTCTCATTCGGTGCTAGGTCCCACATATGATGACGCGCCGATTCTCGACAACTTCGTCCTTCCATTGGACAAGACGATGGCCATGGTGGAATATGATGCACCCCCCACATGGTTCCATCAAGATGATGATGATGACCACCATTTGGTCTTTCCCACCTCACCTACACCACATGAGTGGAATGAGAAAGGTAACAAAGGTGAAGGTGATGAACTCGTCCCACTAGTGGACTTTGTTGACATTGATTGCTTGCATGATGTTGATCCACCTATTGCCATGCTTCGTGCTAGTATGATTTCCCCATGCGATGATTTACCCATTTATGATGAGTTTGATGATTGCCATGTGGAGTCTATTAGTTGTGATGCCATGTTGCATAGGATTTCTTGTGATAACTCTCTCGGTCACATCATGTTTGACAATCCGCTTGACTTGTCATATGCTATGCATGAGATCAACAATATGTCATATTTGCAATCTCATCGTAGTAACTATGCATATGCCATTAAGATAAACCCAGTTTGCACATATGGCATAGATGACAAGCCCATGGTTATTGGCATTTGTTTTTCTTGTGATGATATTGACATGCTTCCTTTGCATCATATCCATCATATGTCATGCCATGATTACCTAGCTTCCGACATGCATTGTTTTGGATGTTGTTACACTTCTCCAAATTATGTTTCCGATATTGCTTATGAGGAGACCCCCATAGTTTCCTCATACGTTTTAGGAGATTTTGACCCATCCCATCCATTGCATGATCCCCATACTTGTGTGCACAATATGCTCCCCATCAATGCAAATGCTATTGTTGTGCCACATACTTGCTCTAATTTATGTCCCCATCATGCTATACACAATAACTATTCATTCATGATGGATGACATGTTCTTATACCATGCATCAAATTTCTTTGAGAGATGCTTATCTTGTGCTAACTCTAACGTGCACATACACATCATGATGGATGATGTGTACATTTACCACGCGCACAATTTCTTTGGCTTGTGTCTCTTTTGTGTAGGTACACATGCATACTCGTCAACCTCGCAAGAGCACGAGTTGACGAAACGAGCTCTAGAGAGCAATGATGACTTGGGATTCCGTGGATTATCTTTCCCACCGTTCCCTTTGCGCAAAGACTTCGCGCATTCCTTCTACATGGCACTCACATGGTTATGGGTTATTGTCCATTATGTCTCTTACGACCATCTTGCCATGTTCACTTTGCATGATATGCTCATTTATATGCCTTTGCCATGCATTTGTGACCCATGTTTTGCATTACACATGATGATTGATTCTCATACTTGTATGTGTATTTGCAAGCTTGGTGGAGATATCACTTGTTATTGCCATGATGCCTTTGTACCCCATGCCTATTATGATGCTTTGATCTTGATATGTGCTCGTGCTTGTGATATGTCGTGTGCCTTGCTTATGCCTACTATTGGCTCACATGGCATGATTGCTATGAACTCATCTAGTGTGTTGCATCTTCGCTCCACTAGTTTGCACGACATGATTGATATGCTTGCTTATGTTGCATCACCGATGATTCATACTTGCTCCTTTCATGCGGTTGATGTCAACCATTGCCATGCTTTGCACATGATTGATATTGCTTGTTGTCATATGTCTCCACATGTTGCCTCTCTCATGCTATATGATTGTCCATGCATTGAGCGCAACCATGATTTTAATCTTGCCATTGAGATTGCCCCCATAGCATTCTCGCATTTATTTGGAGATTTTGACATATTTCTTGTGAAGCATGCTTGTCTTACCTCTTGGCACCATATGCCTAGTGCCATGAATATAGCCATTGTTGCATCATATTATTCATGCACTTTTCCTCCTAATGATTATGTGCAAGAGAAGAGAACCATCATGATGGATGATGTGTTTATCTACCATGCGCATACATTCTTTGTTTTGTTGTGTGCATGTGTAGGATACTTGGACTTCGTGTCGACTTCCACTTCACGTGAGTTGACCATTCGAGCTCTTGAGAGCGAACCACTTTCTACCACGACGCTTCTACATCGCACTTGCTTGTGCTTCGGCATTGTGAAGGATGCACAAGGACACGTTTTCAAGGTGATATCCTTCTCAATCGAGACACCCAAAACCATGAGCATGGATATTGTGGATCACACTACATGTGTTGCTTGCACCATGATACTTATTTGTCATCTTGGACCCCTTGATTGCACACATGTTAGAGATCTCGCTTCAACTTGTCATTGTCACATTGCTATGCTTCATGATATATATGCCTTGTGTGTTGCATCCGACTTGTGGATTACGTGCTCCTATCATATGCTTGGTTGCAACAATATCATCTCTTCACATATGCCATGCCACATTGCTTGTCACATGATTGACTTGTTTGCCTCACACATGATGAACAATTGCTATTTCTATTGTGTTGAGTGCCACTCGATTTTCACTACACCCTATGCACGTTATGCTTGGATTGTCTTGCATTTGACTCATGTGTTTAGACACTTCATTTTAGTGGGTGTTGTGAATGATTCCTATGCCTACCATAGACCTTTCATTGAGTGCTTTATGCATGCTTGCTACGACTTTGAGGTAGATGCTTACTCTCTTGTCACACATATGTGCATCTCTACCTCACATTTACATGCTTGCTTCCATGATGACCTTGATTGTGCTCAATTCATATGCTTACATGCCATGTCACAATCCTTTGTCACACCACATGCTATGCTTGATGACCACACTTGTTGGGTGAATCACCTCTTGCATGCTAGGTTTTGCACTACCGCTAACCACATTTGTTTTTCCAAGTGTTTGTTGTCCTTGCTCCTTTTGAAGGAATCACTAGATGGTGCGACATTGGAGAGTGCCCATTTCGAGCTTCAAGATGATGAGTGCTTGGTGATTGACCGCTTCGACATGGCGACGCCATCTCTTTCCCATGGTGATTTGGCTTTCGATCCGAGGTCGGATCATTTCCAAGGGGGAGGGGATGATACGGTGTATCCTATGGACATCACCATGTCAAGAGTCTGCTTGGGAAGTGACACGTGCGACCTCTACTTCTCATACATAAAGGTGAATCATCTCCTTTACACGTGTTCACTTGACCCCTTCGAGGATGGTATACTACTTGACACTCCACTCGTGTGCATGCATAGGTATTGTCGGAGCTTCACGGACGACGACGAGGAGTGCAAGCGCCGAGGAACACCTACACCATCCGCGAGGGAAGCTTGGAAGAGAAGACGGAAGAAGACGGAGCGGCTGAAGGTACAGCCGCCGGACATCCGGCGCCAGCCCGGACATCCGGCGCCAGCCCGGACATCCGGCGACCTGCCCGGACATCCGGCGCTTCAGTAGAGGCCGGACATCCGGCATCACCCCGGAAATCCGGCAAGGGCAACAGAAGCACCCGAGGAACGGCCATCGCCAGGCCGGACATCCGGCCCGTGCCCGGACATCCGGCCTCCCATGAACGGCCGGACATCCGGCCCCCAGCCCGGACATCCGGCGCCTGCCTGCGCGCAGAGTCGGGCCAGAGGCCCATGTATCCTCTCCCACTTACCCCTTCGTGTACTAGACTATATATACTCCTCCACCTCCACCATTTTAGGGTTAGCAATGGTTTAGCTCATATGAGAGATAGAGCTTTGCTCATCCATCCCGGATCTACTCCACGAGAGAGACCGCGGCCCCTCTACGGAGAAGATCCACCTTGGATTCAAGACCCCTAGCGGGAAGATCCTTCACGGATTCAAGACCTCCTCTTGGAGATGAACTCTACCCATGTATCTTTCCCTTTGTTGTTCATGTATCTTGTGATCTTGTGTGTTTGATTGTCTAGTGGATGTGTGATTGGACTTGTTCTTGTGTGTTTCCTCTCGTGTTTTCCCCCGTTTCCCTTTGTGTTCTTCGTGTTCATCGTGGGATCCCCTCCATTTCGTGAAAGATCCGCAGATTAGGGTTCCACCCTGTATCAGGAACGAGAGGAAAACACTCAAATCAACAAGAAACAATCACACATCTGCTAGGTCCTCAACACAACGAGATACACGGTCCAAATCCAACAAAGGGGGATACACGGTAGCTAGTTCATCTCCATGAGGAGGTCATGAATCCGCGAGGGCTCTTCTTCGTGAGGAGGTCCTGAATCCTATGTGGATCTTCTCTGTAGAGGCCGTGGTCTCTCGTGGAGTACAACCATTATGGATGAGCAATTCTCTAGGTCTCAAATGAGCTAACACAAAGCTAACGCTCAAATGGAGGAGGGGGAGGAGTATATATAGTCTAAGCTATGAAGGGGAAAGTGAGGGGCGAAGGGGTACACGGGCCTCGGCCGAAGTCACGCGTGCAGGCAATGTTCGGATGATACAAATGGGTCACGGATGATCCGGGCGTCGGGGGTCCGGATGATCCGGGCAGCCGTCGGGATGATCCGGCTTCGTCGAGCATGCTTTGGTTGTCTTCGGGCACATTACCCGGATCATCCGGGTCGGGGTCCGGTCCAGATCATCCGGGCATCTTCTGTCTTGCCCTTCTTCTTCTCTGTCTTCATGTATGCTTCTCTCCTTCGATCGTACTTGCTCCTTAGATGCGCCATGGTCTTCCTCTTGGTTCCTGGTCATGCATAGCACATATGTTTGAGTTAGTAGCCATGTCTCACATGTGGAAAGTGAAGATTTGGAGAGGAGCGAGTTCACCTTGTGTCCAATGGTGTATGATCGAGGTATCGTCGTATGTCCTCTTGGGGCTTGGGGAGTAGGTGTAGTGTCAATGGGGATGACCGTAGGATACTCCGCATCAATTCTCGCATTTATTTGGAGACTTTGACATAATTCTTGTGAAGCATGTTTGTCTTACCTCTTTGCACCATATGCCTAGTGCCATGAATATAGCCATTGTTGCATCATATTATTCATGCACTTTTGCCTCTCATGGTTATGTGTAAGAGACGAGAACCATCATGATGGATGATGTGTTTATCTACCATGCGCATACGTTCTTTGTGTTGTGTGCATGTGTAGGATTCTTGGACTTCGTGTTGACTTCCACTTCACGTGAGTTGACCATTCGAGCTCTTGAGAGCGAACCACCTTCTACCATGACACTTCTACATCGCACATGCTTGTGCTTCGGCATTGTGAAGAATGCACAAGGACACGCGTTCGAGGTGATATCATTCTCTTTCGACAAATCCAAAACCATGAGCATGAATATTGTGGATCACACTACTTGTGTTGCTTACACCATGAGACTTATTGGTCATCTCGGACCACTTGATTGCGCACATGTTAGAGATCTTGCTTCGACTTGCCATTTTCACATCTCCATGCATCATGATGTATATGTCTTGTGTGTTGCATCCAATTCTTGGAATACTTGTTCCTCTCATATGCTTGGTTGCAACAATGTCGTTTCTCCACATATGCCATGTCCCATTGCTTTTCACATGATTGACTTGATTGCCTCACACATGATGAACAGTTGCTCTTTCTATTGTGTTGAGTGCCATACTATCTTCACTACACCCTATGAACGTTATGCTTGTATTGTCTTGCACTTGACCCATGTGTTTAGGCACTTCATTTTCTTTGGTGTTGTGAATTATTCATATGCCTACCATAGACCTTTCATTGAGCACTTTATGCATGCTTTCTATGACTTTGAGGTAGATGCTTGTTCACTTGTCACACATATGTGCATCTCTACCTCACATTTATATGCTTGTTTTCATGATAACCTTGAGTGTGCTCAGTTGATGTGCTTACATGCCATTCCACAATCATTTGTCACACTGTATGCTACGCTTGATGACAACACTTGCTGGGTAAATCACCTCTTGAATGCTTGGTTTTGCACTAACGCTAACCACATTTGTTTTTCCAAGTGTTTGTTGTGCTTGCTTCTTTTGAAGGAATCACTAGACGGTGCAACATTGGAGAGTGCCCATTTCGAATTTCAACATGATTGCTTTTTGATCGACCACTTCGACACGGCGACGCCATATCTTTCCCATGGTGATTTGGCTTTCGATCCGAGGTCGGATCTTTTCCAAGGGGGAGGGTATGATGTGGAGCATCCTACGGACATCACCATGTCAAGAGTCTGTTTGGCAAGTGACACATGCGACATCTACTTCACATACATAAAGGTGAATCATCTCCTTTACACGTGTCCACTTGACCCCTTCGAGGATGGTATACTACTTGACACTCCACTCGTGTGCATGCATAGGTATTTTCGGAGCTTCACGGACGACGACGAGGAGTGCAAACACCAAGGAACAACTACACCATCCGCGAGGGAAGCCTGGAAGCGAAGACGAAAGAAGACAGAGCTGCTGGTGCATCAGCAACCGGATATCCGGCGGCCAGCCCAGATATCTGGCGCTTCAGCAACGGCCGAACATCCGGCATTGCCCCAGAAATCCAGCAAGGGTAACAGAAGGTACCCGAAGAATGCCCATCACCAGGCTGGACATCCGGCCCATGCCCCGGACATCCGGCCTCCCGTGAATGGCCGGACATCCGGCCCCCAGCTAAGACATTCGGCGCCTGCCTGCGCGAGAGTCGGGCCAAAGGCCCATATATCCTCTCCCACTTACCCCTTCATGGCTAAGACTATATATATACTCCTCCCCCACCTCATTTCTAGGGTTAGCTTTGTGATAGCTCATTTGAGACCTAGAGCTTGGCTCTTCCAAAGTGGTTCTACTCCACGAGAGAGACCGCGGCCTCTACGGAGAAGATCCTCATCGGGTTCAGGACCTCCTCATGGAGAAGATCCCTCGCGGATTGAAGACCTCCTCACGAAGATGAAATAGCTATCGTGTATCCCTCTTTGTTGGATTTGTATCATGTATCTTTCTTTGTGTTCACGGATCTAGCACATGTGTGATTGTTTCTTGTTGATTTGAGTGCTTGCTCTCGTTTCCCCTCGTGATTTCCTCTCGTGTTCTTCGTGTTCATCCTTGGGGATCCCTCCAATCATGAAAGATCGACCTAGATCGGGTTAGCCCTGCATCATCTTCCCTTTCTCTACGGCGGAGAACCTCCTCGTCGGCGTCATGGACGATTCGGAAAGATGGCGAGGCAAGGAGGAGGAGGAAGGAACGAGCAGCAAGGATATGGAGATGAGTAGGGGGCTCCGCCCCTCCTCATTTATAGCAAGAGGGAGGCGAACCGCTAGCCTCCATGATCGCATGTAATGATGATCTTTTTGTATGTAGCAGGCTCCCGTCAAGTCGAACGGTTGCCGAGGCAGTCTGGGGAAGTGGAGACGCCCATGTCCCATCAGGCGCCATGTGTCAACCAGGTCCGCAAGCGGTTGGGGCCCGTGGCACTTCGCCCCTGCCCTTTGGCTTCGCCTCGAAGCCAAGTCCGATCGCGCCTTGGGCCCAGGGGCTACTGTCGGTGTCCTGGGAACCAGGGTACCTAGACTTGCCTGCCTGCGGCCCACGACGTGGCACCTTCACCAGCATGGTACGGCCCATCTTTGGCATCAACACACAAGTCCCTCGCGAGGCGGATGACACCAAGGACTCCTGAAGGAGCAGTCTCTCTAGGCTGGCTCCTAAGGAGCGGAGATCTCCATGCAGGCCCCCACCTCATGAGTTTCAGATGACGCAAGCCATGATGACCAAGGCCAGGCGGGCACCAGCGGGCGCAGTACAACAAGTTTCCTCTTTGGTGCTAAAGAGGCAAACGCAGGCGCGGAGCCCCGAGGAATCAGCCAAAGGTTTCCATTTTCGTGCAACAAGACCAGGATCGCCAGGACGGCAGGACGGAGGTCACCACCGAGCCCACCATGGCATCACGTCCAGAAGCTTTGCAGGCGAAGACCACCTTTCATCAGGATAAGATGGTGTCTCCCTTCAAATTTGGCCGTTGTGGGATCCATTCCTGCCTTCATTTTGGGAAGAGGACCAAGGCCACTATAAATATAGCTTAGCCACCACCGTAGCAAGGGACGGATCATTAAGACCACCCTCACCACCACAAGAAGAACACAACTCCTGAGGTTGTTCCAGCTCTGTACTAGTTCATCCTCAGCCCACGTCGAGGCAGTCCACCACAAAGCAGGAGTAGGGTATTACACCGCGAGGTGGCCCAAACCTGGGTAAACTGACTTGTCCCATCTTCTTATTGTTCATCGAGCTAGATCGTGGGAACGTCGAGTAGGCAGACAGAGGAAGTTGAGTTCTTCGCACGCACCCCAGTGTTCGAATCTAACAAGGGTTTTGCAGAGCCCTGAATCCGACAAGAGTTGGTGTCCACTCTGCAGTAAACTTTGCCAGTGCTCCGCTCTGAATGGTTGAGGTGCTTTCATACTTTAGCCCAAAGCTTGATAATTGCAATTCCCATTCAACTATCCTGCCGATGGCTTCAGGGTTCGTCAATATGCATTGCAGAGGGAAATGGGTGACAACTGTGATCTCGTGGGCTTGGAAGTAGTGGCGCAGCTTCCTCGAGGCCATGACGAGGCCGAAGATTAATTTATATACCCCAGAATACCTTGATCTAGCTCCAAGCAGCAGGGAGCTAACAAAGTAAACTGGTCGCTGCACTACCTTCTTCCTTGCCACGGTCTTGGAATTGCCTTCACTGCACTGTCCTTCTTTCTCTTGACCTGCGCTTGATCCTGCCACGACTGGTTTGCTTCCTTTCCTGGAAGGGCAGTAGCTGCAGCCACTCCTTCTTCCACTTCCCGCTATGCCACCAGGGCTGCACTAACCACTTGATTGGTCGCTGCTAGATACAACAGCAATGTCTCTTGTGGTCAACGAGCAACCATGGTGGGCACACAGGAAGGGTAGGTTTTTAAGTCTTGCAGCACTACTTCTGCCTCCGGGGTCCACTTCATGGGCCGTACCTTCTTCAAAAATTTGAATAAAGGTAGGGGCGTGTTCGGCGGACTTGGAGATTAGCCTGCTCAGTGCGCCAACACATCTAGTCAAGCGCCTCACATCCTTGATTGTCCTGGGTGCTTGAATATCTTCAATGGGTCTGATCTTGTCGGGGTTGGCCTCTAACCCTTGGTGAGACACAAAGAAGCCAAGAAGCTTGCCAGAGGGAACGCCAAACACTCACTTATCTGGATTAAGCTTCAGGTTGATCTTGCGCAGATTTGCAAAGGTCTCTTCCAGGTCTTGAATAAGTGTCGATCTGTCCTTGGTCTTGACCACAATGTCAGACATGTAAGCTTCAATATTCCTGTGTAGTTGAGGCTCAAAACCAATATGCACGGCTCTTTCGAAGGTGGAACCGACGCTCTTTAATCCGATGGGCATTCGTACAAAGCAGTACATGCCACACGGGGTTATGAACACGGTCTTCTCCTTATCTTCCTTGGACATGAATATGTTGTGGTACCTGGATTAGGCATCCAAGAAGGAAAGCAGGTCACATCCGGAGGTGGAATCCACAATCTGATCGATGCACGACAAGGGTATAGGGTCCTTCGGGCATGCATTGTTTAGATCTGTGAAATCTATGCAAAGCCTCCAATTCCCATTCGCCTTGGGCACCACCACTGGATTTGCCAACCATGTTGGATGCAACACTCCTCTGACTAAACTAGCAGCTTCAAGTTTCTTGATCTCTTCGGCAATGAATTGCTGCTGCTCCGAAGCTTTCTTCCAGACCTTCTCCTTGACGGGACAGACATGGCAGCAGACAACAAGGTGGTGTTTGACTACCTCACTTGGAACGCGGAGGATGTCAGATGGTTGCCAAGCAAACACGTTAACATTCGCCAGTGGGAAGGTAATGAGCACGCTTTCCGATTTGTCGTCAAGGGCGGAGTTGATGGTGAATGTACCATCAGCGCCAACCATCCCTGCTGGGACCTTCTTCACAGCAGGCACAACAACCTTTGATCTCTTGTTATTGGAGCTTTCAGGCAAGTCATCGACAGGCCCAGCGCACCCCGGAGAGGGGCGCTTCCCGGATTCCTTGTTGGTATCCTTGATAGCTTCTCTTCTTTGATTGTTTTCCTTGGTGGGAACAATGGCTTCCGCGGCCTCGGCAGCGACCACCTCCCGGTACATCTTATCCGCGCATATGATTGCGCCCTTCTTGTCCGAAGGGATGGAAATGACGCCCATTGGCCATGGCATCTTCAAAGTGTTGTAGGTATAGTGAAATGCCGCCATGAATTTCGCCAGTGTAGGTCGTACAAGTATCCCATTGTATGGCAACGGAAGCTCAACCACGTCGAACACGATCTTCTTAGTTCGGTAGTTCAGCTCCCCTCCAAATATCCCTCGTAACGTGATCTTCCCCTTCGGACGGCTCCTTCCGGGGTTGATCCCTTGAAAGGTGCCAGTAACCTTGAGGTCTTGTTTTGTTAGCTGCAGCTTGCTGATGACCTTGGGAGAAATCAGATTCAACCTGGCGCTCCGTCAACCAACATCTTTGTGACCTTGAGGTTGCAGATTGTTGGTGAAACCAACAACGACAAGAACTCTACTACGGTAGTGTAGTCAGGGTGATCCTCTTCGTCAAAAATGATGGGCGTGCGGGACCACTTGAGTGGTTTCCGGGACTTTGCCGTTGCCTCCACATCATTGACCTCACGCGCCCACTGTTTAAACTGGCAGTGAGAATAGTGCAAAGATGTAGCTCCATCAATCCACAAGGCGTCAGTGGCCTTCTCAAACTCCTACTCGCTAGTTTCCTCTTCATCCCCTTCATCGCTCTTGTCATCGCATTCCTTCTTATCATGGCCTCTGGCAGGTTTCCCTTGATGCTAAGGGATCTTGCCGGGGCGGCCTCCTCAGCAACCTCGTCCCTTCCCGCCAGCGCCATCTTGGTCTCTCTCTTTGTCACGCTTCTCCTACTCAGCCTTCTGCTTCTTGACGAGTTGCTCCACTTGATGAAACTCTTGGAGATCGTGGCTCTTGGAATGATGAATCTTGCAGTATAGCCCATCAGCCTTTCCGGCCTTCTCAGTCACCGCAACTTCCCGGCAGTCACTCACGTGGCAACGTCCTTGCCAGGAACCTCGGTCTTGGCCTTCTTGCCGGTACTAGGGCTGACAGATCCTTAGACAACCAGTACTACCTTCTCCTTGTGCTTCTTGTTGCATTTCTTGTTGTTCTTCTTCTGGTCGACAGCATCGTCGTCATCCTCTAAATCAAATTCGACGTTGTCTTTGATAGAGGCAAAGGTGTCCCGTCTTTCGATGAGATGGTGGCTATCGTTTGGATGAAGTCGACTTTGACGATCCGACTACGAACGTGCGTGGACGTCGCGCCTTAGCAATCGCTAAACCAATTCCGAGAGGTTATTGACCACGCCGGAGCACGATCAACCTGACCACGAAGGTCTGTTTCCTGCAGGCAAACGAAGAACAAGCAAGAAACTAAGATTGCAATCTGGATATTGCGAATTCAAGAGGAAAGCTTTATTGATCAAGTGGGGTTCTGTGACGTCTTGCTCTGGTCGTTGAACACAAACGAAGTACGCGAAGTTGCAGCTATGGCGAACTTTAATCTAAACAAAACCCCCAAAGTCTAAACGACGCCCTAAGGGCTGTATATATGGGGGAAAGAGGGGGAATTTCGTGGCCCTTGGTGGTGGGGGAAAGGAAACCAACCCTAACTCTTGTTTCCCCACACATACGGACTCTAAAAACAGCCTATACTCAAGTATTTCGAAATTACATGGGCCTGGCCCAATAATAAGGTGATGCAGCACCTATAATAGCCTCTGGACGAAATTTGTGAAGTGGCATCTTGTATATTTCGTCCAAGGCTTCTCGCACTCATTATGGTGGCTTCAAAGTCCTGAAAGCATCAACTGAAACTCCATTCTTGTTCCCCTTGTGCATGCCATCATCTCCATGCTTGATCTTGCTCCAATGTTCATCCTTCTTGTCCAAGCTAGGCCCTTCATTTGTAAGCAAGACAAATGTATCCAATTTAGGCAGCATCATATTCTCATGAACATTAGATTCATTACCAAGAAACGAAAGTACCTGGTAATTTAATTGGCATGCGCGAGCTCTAGTAATTGGTCCTGTATATGTGTCAGTTGGAGCTGTGGGTGTAACCTTGTTAGTGATGTCCTCATCATCCTCCCCTTCTTGAATTGAAGTCGTCCTCGACGGAAGCTCATCTTCCTCACCCAAGTAAGGCTTCAAATCTGCAATGTTAAATGTGGGACTAACCCCAAAATCTGCAGGCAGCTCAAGTTTATATGCATTATCATATATTTTCTCTAACACCTTGAAAGGACCATCAGCACGTGGCATTAGCTTTGACGTGCGCAAATTAGGAAACCTATCCTTACGCAAATGTAACCAAACAAGATCTCCAGGTGCAAAGACAACACGTTTTCTACCCTTATCTCCAACAAGTTTATATTTAGCATTCATACGCTCAATATTTTCCTTAGTTAACTCATGCATTTTTAAGATCAATTCAGCACGTTGTTTAGCATCAAAATTAACCTTCTCCGAAGATGGAAGAGGCAACAAATCAATAGGTGCACGAGGTAGGAAACCATAGACAATTTCAAAAGGGCACATCTTAGTAGTAGAATGCAACAAACGATTATAAGCAAATTCAATATGAGGCAAGCATTCTTCCCACACTTTCTTATTATTCTTCAAAACATCCCTAAGCATAGTAGACAAAGTTCTGTTGACTACTTCAGTTTGTCCATCAGTTTGGGGGTGACAAGTAGTACTAAAAAGCAGTTTAGTCCCCAACTTAGCCCATAAACATCTCCAAAAGTGGCTAAGAAATTTAGTATCACGATCTGAAACAATAGTATTTGGCACACCATGCAAGCGAATAATTTCACGAAAGAACAAATCAGCAACATTAGCAGCATCATCGCTTTTATGACATGGTATAAAGTGTGCCATCTTCGAGAACCTATCCACGACAACAAATATGCTATCCCTCCCCTTATTTGTTCGAGGTAAACCCAAAACAAAGTCCATAGATATATCTTCCCAAGGAAAACTAGGGACAGGCAAAGGCATATATAAACCATGAGGATTGAGTCGTGACTTAGCTTTTTGACATGTAGTGCAGCGACCAACAAAACGCTCAACATCCCGTCGCATCTTTGGCCAAAAGAAATGTGTAGCAAGTACGTCCTCCGTCTTCTTCACGCCAAAGTGTCCCATTAATCCTCCTCCATGCGCCTCCTGCAACAACAAAAGACGAACAGAGCTAGCTGGAATGCATAGCTTGTTAGCACGAAACACAAATCCATCATTAACGACGAACTTGTTCCATGTTCTCCCTTCTTTGCAATTCTGCAATACATCTTTAAATTCAGCATCATGCACATATTGATCTTTGATGGTCTCCAAACCAAATATTTTAAAGTCAAGTTGTGAAAGCATAGTATAACGACGAGATAATGCATCAGCAATAACATTTTCTTTTCCCTTCTTGTGTTTAATAACATAAGGGAAAGTCTCTATGAATTCAACCCATTTAGCATGTCTACGGTGCAGTTTTGCTTGACTTGTAATGTGCTTCAAAGATTCATGATCAGAATGTATAACAAATTCTTTGGGCCATAAATAATGTTGCCATGTTTCCAAAGTCCGAACAAGAGCATATAATTCCTTATCATAAGTAGAATAATTCAGACTAGGCCCACTCAATTTTTCAGAAAAGTATGCAACAAGTTTACCATCTTGTAATAACACACCTCCTAACCCAATTCCACTAGCATCACATTCAAGCTCAAAAGTCTTATTAAAATCAGGAAGTTGGAGTAAAGGAGCATGTGTCAACTTATCTTTCAATACCGTGAATGCTTCTTCCTGTGCAGTACCCCAAACAAAAGGCACATCCTTCTTTGTAAGCTCATTGAGAGGTGCAGCAATGGTGCTGAAATCTCTCACAAAACGCCGATAGAATCCAGCGAGGCCAAGGAAACTCCTCACGTGTGTGACCATTTTGGGCTGCGGCCAACTCTCAATAGCTTCAATCTTGGCTTTATCAACCTCAATTCCCTGTGGAGTAACAACATAGCCAAGAAAAGAGACTCGGTCGGTGCAAAAGGTGCACTTTCCAAGGTTACCAAATAAACGTGCATCACGTAGAGCAATAAAAACAGCACGTAAATGTTCCAAATGTTCCTCCAAAGATCTGCTAGAAATTAATATATCATCAAAGTATACTACCACAAATCGTCCAATGAAAGCACGTAAAACTTCATTCATTAATCTCATGAAAGTACTAGGTGCATTAGTTAACCCAAAAGGCATGACTAACCACTCATATAATCCAAACTTAGTTTTAAATGTTGTTTTCCATTCATCTCCCAATTTCATACGAATTTGATGGTATCCACTACGCAAATCAACTTTGGAGAATATTGTAGAGCCACTCAATTCATCAAGCATATCATCTAGCCTAGGAATAGGATGCCGATAACGAATAGTAATATTATTAATGGCTCTACAATCAACACACATACGCGATGTACCATCCTTTTTCGGCACTAGAATAATAGGAACAGCACAAGGACTAAGGGATTCGCGTATATAACCTTTGTCGAGTAGCTCCTGTACTTGACGCATAATCTCCTTCGTCTCTTCTGGATTGGTACGGTATGGTGCGCGGTTGGGTAGCGATGCACCGGGAATTAAGTCAATCTGATGCTCAATCCCTCGAATAGGTGGTAATCCCGGTGGCACGTCTTGTGGAAAGACGTCGGCGAACTCCTGTAAAATGTTAGTGATAGCAGGAGGCAAAGAGGAAGGCACGTCCTCGAATGAAAACAAGGCCTCTTTGCATACAACAGCATAGCAAACAGATTTGCTAAAATCTAGCTCATCAATATCAGATTTGGTGGCAAATAAACATGCACTTTTCAATTTAATTTCAGAAGCAACAGTAGATGGTTTATTAGTAGCCTTCATTTGTTGCTCAAATTCTTCTGGCACAATCTGATTTTCACTCTTATTTTTCTCCTGTTTTGCTTTATTAGCTCTATTAATATCATCTTTCAAAATGGAATCAGGAGTCATAGGAAGCAAAGTAATATTTTTATCCTTATGAACAAGAGTATACTGATTGTTTCTACCATGGTGTACATAATTTTTATCAAATTGCCATGGTCTACCAAGTAATAAGGAACATGCTTGCATAGGTACCACATCACAATCAACATAATCAACATATGTAGAGATACTAAAATGCACACGAACAGTACGTGTTACCTTAACCTTGCCGCTGTTGTTGAACCATTGGATGTAGTAAGGATGTGGATGTGGTCTTGTGGTGAGATATAGCTTCTCCACCATCTCCATGCTAGCCAAGTTGTTGCAACTCCCTCCATCTATGATCACGCGAACAGAACGTTCCTTCACAACTCCCTTTGTATGGAACAAATTATGCTTCTGATTTTGCTCAGCTTGTGTAACCTGCACACTCAAAACACGTTGAGCAACTAAACATTCATACCTGTCAGCATCTTCAGGAGCCATATATTGCGTCTCATGATCAGAATCGTCTCCACCGTGTTCTTCACTTGTAATAAAAGCCAAAGTCTCCTCATCATAGTCACTAGCGGATTCATATCCACCATCCTCAGTAGCAATCATCACACGCTGAGATTTGCAATCTCTCGCAAAATGTCCTCTTCCCTTACAACGACGACAAATAATATCACTGGTGTGCCCTGTTGATGCCATGGAAGAAGAAGAACTTTGTGCAGGCCCAATAGGTGTGCTCTTGGCAGATAATGGTGGTTGTGCCTGCTTCCTTGTATCACGGCTGGAGGTAACAGCTGATGGAGGTGTCAGTGCAGTAGAATGTGTGGAAGTAGAGGATGCACGCGGTGTCCATGATGAAGGTCGACCTGTAGAAAAGTTAGTCCGCGCCAATGCCTTTCGATCCTGCACTTCACGTTCAGCTTTACAAGCAAGATGGAATAAACGAGTGATATTAGTATAATCCTTATACTCTAGAATGGTCTGAATCTCTCTATTTAATCCACCCATAAAACGTGCAAGCATAGCTTCATTATCCTCAACAATACCACATCTAATCAGGCCAGTTTGTAATTGCTGATAATATTCTTCTACAGATTTTTGTCCTTGTCTTAAGCGCTGCAGTTTTTGAAGTAATTCACGTTGATAATATGGTGGAACCCAACGAGTACGCATAGCAGTTTTCAAAGCAGCCCAAGTAGCTGGAATAGGATATAATCTACAATGTTCAGATCACCAAACACATGCAAAACTAGTGAAAGCACAAACAGCAGCAGGAACACGTCTCTCCTCGGGATAATGTAAACATGTAAAACGTTGTTCAGTTTCTAACTCCCAAGTAAGATATATATCAGGAACATATCTACCTTCAAATGATAGAATATTCAATTTCAGTTTAGGAAGATGGTCATGTACCTCAGGTGGTGGTGCAGCCCTACCGTTGCGATGATATGCATGAGGACGACCTGGTGGTGGTGGTGCTGGTTGTTGCACGTAGTTCTGATTTTTGTCAACCTCATCCTCGTAATGGTCCTCCACCTCTGCAGTAGCAGCAAGAGCTACGGAAACATCAATAGCAGCACCAGAAGCTTGACCAGTCTCAAGGGGAACGCGCTGTGCTCGTCCCACTTGATTCGGAAGGCGATGTTGTTGTTGTTGTTGTTGTTGTTGTTGTAGAGGTGGGACAGCTGCGGCAGCTGGTGGTGGTGGAAAACGCGAAAGCAATTCAACAAACTTGTTATCCAGCTTTGTTTCAAACGTCTTCTCCATGACATGTATCTTCTCCATGGCCTCGTCCAATGTGTTTAGCACATCTTGCACCTGTACACTCATCATTTCCTGAAACTTATCATGAAGCTCCTTGTTCGTCAAGTTCTCCCAGTCAGTCTCGTCGACTTGTGATCCTGGCATGGTTAGCAGCAATAGAAACACACAAGAATATGATCCTACAGACTACTAATAAGTGGTGGTGGTGGCGGGTGTCACAAATCCGACAAGCAAATCTCAAATTCTTACCAGTTCTTACCCAGCAGCTGGTGGTGATCGGCAACCGTGGTAGTCAAAACTCTCAAAGCTTGGATAAAGCGATTACCAGGGAGAGTCAAACGCACGACGTAGATGTATGTGGAGCTGGGAAGGCTTATAAGATGGTAGCAAAAGTGGTCAGCAATAATCAATTCAGAGATGCAAAGTTGAATAACGCTCAACGACGGTACTGTGCTGGTCCTAGGCTAGACCGTACTAGAGACGCGAGCCTAGAACACTAACAAAATCACGGTGCTGCACGTAATAAAGGGGAAAGCACACTCTTTTTTTTTCGCCTCTTTTTTTTTGCGCTCCTTTTTTTTGCGCAGCTTTTTTTTTGGCCGAAAATCACTATTATGGCGAGTGTCTCAAAACACTTCCCAAGTCAAACTAAGATGATAGGCACGAAATTTTTTTGACGAATTTTTTTTTCGGAATCAGGGCAGCGACGACGAAAAAGTGCGGTAAAAAACAGTATGATGGCACGTGTCTCAAAAGACTCAGAAAAGCCCACAAATAGGATAGGGAAAAAAAATCACCTGTCGAAATTTCACCTGTCGCCTTTTTTTTACGCAGGCAAGGAAACACAAATCCGAAACCTAGATGGATCTCGATAACAAACCTAATATGAAAATAACTCGGATTGGTGGTGGATATATGGTGGTAGGATATGGCAGCGGTGGTAGGTTATGGCAGCGGTGGTGGTATGGTGCGGCGGCGACGTGACAAACTGTGAACAGAACTCGAAACTCTAAAGAACTAGACGCTAAGACCAGCAACTTGACACGATGATGCAACCGTAAATTCAACAAAGCAAATACAGAAAAGATTATGCAAAGGCTCAGATTGGCTCGGATGGGATGAACTAACCCTAATTTTTTTTGGCTTTTTCGTGGACTGTAGGTATGAAGAACAGACTCGATCTAATCTACGAAAAACTGTAAAATCTCACCGAGCAACCTGGAAATCTGATACCACTTGATAGAGGCAAAGGTGTCCCGTCTTTCGATGAGATGGTGGCTATAGTTTGGATGAAGTCGACTTTGATGATCCGACTACGAACGTGCGTGGACGTCGCGCCTTAGCAATCGCTAAACCAACTCCGAGAGGTTATTGACCACGCCGGAGCACGATCAACTTGACCACGAAGGTCTGTTTCCTGCAGGCAAACGAAGAACAAGCAAGAAACTGAGATTGCAATCTGGATATTGCGAATTCAAGAGGAAAGCTTTATTGATCAAGTGGGGTTCTGTGACGTCTTGGTCTGGTCATTGAACACAAATGAAGTACGCGAAGTTGCAGCTATGGCGAACTTTAATCTAAACAAAACCCCCAAAGTCTAAACGACGCCCTAAGGGCTGTATATATGGGGGAAAGAGGGGGAATTTCGTGGCCCTTGGTGGAGGGGTCCGAAACCAACCCTAACTCTTGTTTCCCCACACATACGGACTATAAAAACAGCCTATACTCAAGTATTTCGAAATTACATGGGCCTGGCCCAATAATAAGGTGATGCAGCACCTATAATAGCCTCTGGACGAAATTTGTTAAGTGGCATCTTGTATATTTTGTCCAAGGCTTCTCGCACTCATTATGGTGGCTTCAAAGTCCTGAAATCATCAATTGAAACTCCATTCTTGTTCCCCTTGCGCATGCCATCATGTCCATGCTTGATCTTGCTCCAATGTTCATCCGTCTTGTCCAAGCTAGGCCCTTCATTTGTAAGCAAGACAAATGTATCCAATTTAGGCAGCATCATATTCTCATGAACATTAGATTCATTACCAAGAAACGAAAGTACCTGGTAATTTAATTGGCATGCGCGAGCTCTAGTAATTGGTCTTGTATATGTGTCAGTTGGAGCTGTGGGTGTAACCTTGTTAGTGATGTCCTCATCAGTCTTCCTCTCCGGGGAGTTTCCTCCCCTCTTCTATAAGGGCACACTTATCCGCCATGGTGTAAATCTTGTTCACAGTCTTGGGCAACCGCACATTCATCTTGGAACGTATCATGCGGTTGTGCAACGCGGCAATCACAACTGCCGGGTGCATATCTGGAATTTTCCTCTGCACCCAGCTAAACCTTTGCATGTACTTCTGCAAGCTCTCTCCTTCCTTCTGTGGGAGGAGCTGCAAGTCGTTGGGCCGTCCTGGCTCTTTGTGGACACCCGAGAAGATGCCAACAAACTCATTGCATAGGTCAGCCAAGGTTGAAATGGAGTTCTCTGGCAGCTGTATTAGCCATGACCTCACATTTGGCTTGAGCGCCAAAGGGAAGTAGTCGGCGAACAACTTCCCATATCTTCCCCCGGTAGCTTGAATGGTGATGGTGTAGATGCTCAAGAACTTTGCCGAGTTCAACCTTCCATCATATTTCTCTGGTATCTTGGGCTTGAATACGCGGGGAGATGGCCAACGGACTTGCCGCAGCTCACGAGTGAAGGCGGGGCACCCGACTTTGGAAGGCAGGTACCCACCTCCCCCGGTCATTGGTTCGTCGACGTCAGGTCCATTGCGACTACCAGACTAGCGGCGGCTTTCGCGACATCGTTCTATGGTGACGCGTGCGTCTTCCCTCCGCCTGTCTTCCAGGACCTGCCACTGATCTTGACGAGCCTGAGGCTCAAGCAAAGCCATCAACACATCATCGGATTCTTGGTCGCGTACTTCTGGCCGTGGCCCCAGCGCTGGCTGCCGTGGAGGGGACAGCACCATCGGGGCGGCCACTCCGGGCCGAATAACAGCTTGGACCAATTCCGTCGCTTGCGGTTGCCACAGCGTCCCCGCCAGCTGCGATCCTCCCGCTTCAGCAAATCCAATCAAACTTTGAATGGTAGCTCTCCATTCATCCATTTGATTGGCCGCTGGCGGGAATATCAGCAGGAGCTAGGCCCGCCCCATGGCGTTCGAAGCAGTACTTGGCATGGACGACGATGCAGAACGCGACGTCGCCCGACTTCTGGCGGCGCCGGCGATGGTGGCATCGCCGTGCTCCCGCAGCCGCGAGCCAGTCTATGTGGCGGCATGACGGAAAGGAGGATGCTCCTGGGGGTTGATGACCCCGTTCGGTGGTGCGTCTTGATCACCCTACTCCAGGGGAGACGCGTGCCCTGTGGCTACACCAGTGACTAGGGCAGCGGGGGGTCACGGCTCGTACCAGAGCGGGCGTTGTCGCTGCGGCTGTGTCCTCCAGCGCGGTGAGGATGCGGAGACTACATCCCTTCTCCTCCTACGCCTTGTGGACCATGGTCATCGGGATGCTGTTGATGTCGTCGTCCTCTGGCGTCCTCCACCCCAACTTTGCCCATGGGGGAGACGACGGTCACGTCCCCCACGACGCCAGTGTTCCCTAGCGTTGTCTCAGTGCCTGCGGCTGCATGCGAGGGTGCCTTCGAGGTGGAGGGTGCATTGTTGTGCCGGATTTCTTCTTGGGCGCCATGGATGATGAAGCCGTCGATGAAGAATGACGCGTTGCTTACAACCTTGGTTTCGTGCGAGCACAACTCCCCTACCTGGCATGCCAGAGATGTCATGGGAAAACATGATCACCTATGGGCCATTGACCCCTAGTGGTTCGGCATTGGGGAAGGGCGCGTCACGCGAAGAGCGGAGACCGTAGAGGCAGCACGACAATGGTGGCGCGATGGTTTTTACCCAGGTTTAGGCCGCTGCACAGTGGAAAACCCTACTCCTGCTTTGGTCGATTGGACGAGGGAGTGCGAGGAGCACGTGGCACTCAACCCCGGCAAGGTGGCCTCGGGGAGAGTAGCTACGCGCGTATGAGTGTACAAGGGTCCGAATCCTTTTCTAGCTTGCCTCGATCCTCCTTTTATTGTTCAACGGGTATCCACAGTGGCGACATGATCACTGTTGGCTGATTAGATAGCAAATAGTGCTATCATATCTAACTCTGCAAATAGGACAAGGCGCGTTAAATGCACCGCTTAGTGTCACGTCGTGGATTAATCCGACAAGCCTTGTCGCACCACTTTCGCTGTCTCTTGCCCTGTTCGCCTGACACGCGGTGTCCTTTGGGGATAAAACGCCTACTGGGTGGCTGCCACGTGCTTGGTGGAAGCTACTTAGTCACTTGGGGTCTCAACACGACACTTGTAAGTGACCTAAGTAGCCATGTGGTGGAGCGGTGGTATCTTGGCGGGATGATCCACCCTCGTCGTCCCTGGCGAGCCTGCCGGGGGAGCCTTGAGACTTGCCTTTGGTGTGGCCTCGACCTGGCTGGGTTCGCGTGCCCGGCAAGGGAGGTTTTTCCTTCATGTTATCTTGCTCCCCCGTCTTGTCTTGGTCTTTTTGATCTGCCCTTTGATTCCTCAAAGAGCTATATCTTCAACCTGGTCTTGTTTTGTCTTTGCATCCTCGCCTCCGTGCATGTGTACAGTCTGGGCAACATATACCAAGGTTTGTTGCACCGAAAAAAGCCATAGATCTATCCTCCCATGGAACACTAGCTACAGGCAAAGGTATATATAAACCATGAGGATTAAGTCGTGACTTAGCTTTTTGACATGTAGTGCAGCGAGCAACAAAACGCTCAACATCTCGTGTCATCTTTGGCCAAAAGAAATGTGTAGCAAGTTTGTCCTTCATCTTCTTTACGCCAAAGGGTCCTATTAATCCTCCTCCATGCGCCTCCTACAACACGAAATATGAACGGAGCTAGCAGGAATGCATAACTTGTTAGCACGAAACACAAATCCAACATTAACGACGAACTTGTTCCATGTTCTCCCTTCTTGACAATTCTAAAATACATCTTTAAATTCAGCATCATGCACATATTCATCTTTGATGGTCTCCAAACCAAATATTATAAAGTCAAGTTGTGAAAGCATAGTATAACAACGAGACAATGCATCAGCAATAACATTTTCTTTACCCTTCTTGTGTTCAATTACATAAGCGGAAGTCTCAATGAATTCTACCCATTTAGCATGCCTACGGTTCAGTTTGGCTTGAATTTTAATATGTTTCAAAGATTCATGATCTGAATGTATAACAAATTCTTTGGGTCATAAATAATGTTGCCATGTTTCTAAAGTCCAAACAAGAGCGTATAATTCTTTATCATAAGTAGAATAGTTCAGACTAGGCCCACTCAATTTTTCAGAGAAATATGCAACAGGTTTTCCATCTTGTAATAACACCCCTCCTAATACAATTCCACTAGCATCACATTCAAGCTCAAAAGTATTATTAAAATCAGGAATTTGGAGTAATGGAGTATGTGCTAACATATCTTTCAAGACCGTGAAGGCTTCTTCCTGTGCGGTACCCCAAACAAAAGGTACATCCTTCTTTGTAAGCTCATTGAGAGGTTCGACAATGGTCCTGAAATCTCTCACAAAGCGCCTATAGAAACTAGCGAGGCCAAGAAAACTCCTCACTTGTGTGACCATTTTGGGTTGCGGCCAACTCTCAATAGCTTCCATCTTGGCTTTATGAACTTCAATTCCTATGGAGTAAAAACATAGCCAAGAAAATATACTCGGTCGATGCAAAAGATGCACTTCCCAAGGTTACCAAACAAACGTGCACCACGTAAACCAATAAAAACAACACGTAAATGTTTTCCTCCAAATATCGGCTATAAACAAATATATCATCAAAATAGACTACTACAAATCGTCCAATGAAAGCACGTAAAACTTTGTTCATTAATCTCATGAAAGTACTAGGTGCATTAGTTAACCCAAAATGCATAACTAACCATTCATATAATCCAAACTTAGTTTTAAATGATGTTTTCATTCATCTCCCAATTTCATATGAATTTGATGGTATCCACTATGCAAATCAACTTTGGCGAATATTGTAGAGCCACTCAATTCATGAAGCATATCATCTAGCAGAGGAATATGATGATGATAACAAATAGACATTACTGCATGATCCTGCTAACGTGACACTATGATTAGATACCCTTTGGCGAAACTATGTGTGATGCATTAATCGCAAACGGGGATTTAAAAAAACCGTCATAAAAGATGCAAAACATTTGCAATGGCGGAGACATCAAACATGGTACAGATTTTAATTAAGTGTGCGATGTGGGGCATACGGTTGATCCATACGAACTGTTTGCGATTAGACAGGATAACAGGAATGGGCAGCCATATCAATGTGTGTGCTATATATGGCATACAGTTCGCTTCGATAAATTATTTGCTATTAGGGAATGCAACAGAAACGGTCAGCCATATCAAGGTGTGTGTGATATACGGCAAACGGTTCACTCGGACGAACTGTTTTCAATTCGGGAACACAACAAAAATGGTTCAACTTAAAAAAATTGGTGTGATATGCGGCAGACAGTTCGCATAGATGAACTGTTTGTGATGAGCCAAAAAAACACAAACGATTCGTGTAAACAAGATGTGTGTGATACACGGCAAACAACCCACTCGGATGAACTGTTTGCGATGAGAAAATATAACACACACGGTTACTAGAGTTAATTCGTGTGCGATTATGTCTATACTAAAAACTTTGAAAATGCATACTAGTTGCTTGTGATGGCTTGGAGTATAGGACACGATGCGTGTGCGAGTACTCGTGTGCGATGATTAGTAAGTTACACATATGTTTCCTTATATTAACACGTGTCTGGTAACACGTGACACCGCATATGGTTGTTGGGTTGTGTGCTCAAGTCTTCCCGTGCTCCAGTGAAGGCTTCTCGCGCTCCAATGAAGGCTTCCTGCGCTCCACAGGGGTGAATTGTAAAATCGCTAATCCCCTAGCCAGCTGCTAGCTATAAATAACCACATGGCCGCCGGCGGCGACTCACTACTGATCCAGATGCTAGCTAGTTACCCACACATACCTGCATACCCCTACGGCCGATCACAGGATGGAGTTGCGCGATCAGAGCAGGTGCCAAAGATCATCGTTTAGGTTAATTAATTATACTTCCAGAGCCGGATGATTCCGGCCCTGTAGGTAAAATTAATCATCTGGCTCTGGAGGTATAATTAATTAACATAATCTAAGATCAAATAACTAATGCTTCCCCAACCTCTAGGAGAGAGAGCGCGAAGGGACGACGCGCCCGAGCGTGACTTGGCGCCTAAATGGTAAGCAGAGCGCGCAGAGGGACGCGAACCGAGGGCGCCTAAATGGCGAGTAGAGCGCACGGAGGCACGCGAGCAGAGCGCGTCGCGGCCGCCTAAACGGCGAGCAAGCACATGCATAATTATTGCATATAGAAGATGAACATAGCCAGGAATAGTCGTCCGAGAATATTATTTTCGATGACATGCATTAATATATTCTTAGTTAAATCTAAGGTCGCAGTTTGGTACTACAAAATACGAAGGGGGCCAATAAAGAATAAACCACGACAAAGGTAGTACCTGTAGGAATACAGACACCCAGTATGAAAGAAAATGTGGGTCAAACCCTAGTTGAAAAAGGGTAACAATGTCTAACTCCAGATTACAAAAGGTACAAAAGCATGAGGATTAATTGTTCATCAGCTTTACACATAACCCAGATTGAACAGGGCAATAACATCTAACTCAACCAAAGTTTTTGGTACTCACAATCAAATGGATTGGTCCGATCCATAAAGTCAATATCCCGGTACAAAAGATCTACTTGTCCATGATGACAACAAGTTGTTGTAAATATAAGCCGAGCACGATCAGCAGCCCTTAGATCCACCCAAAACTTCTTTTTATGCTATTCCACGTACAGTTTCGTGAGAAATTTCTTGTTGAAAAGCTTAATCCTCACGGACAATAGCACCCTCGCATTCAACATGAAGAATGTAACAAAGCTAGTGTTTGCACTGTTGGATGCATATCCTTCCAGCATTACTCTTTTCAAACGAATGTCATGAGATATGAGTAAATCCCGGTGCTTCTTGAACCATCGATTTGTTATACCTTTTTCTCCATGTGTTAGTGCCTAAATAAAGATGAAGATTGAAAACAGTTAATGTCTAAAAAAGATTATGTTAAAAGAGCAATAGCTGAACGATTAATTATAGTGCATTATATATGGGCTTTCAATGTGCGTGAAATCGTCACCTTTATATACAAATTATCCAGACATGGAAAACATTGCAGCAAGGCAATAATGATGTTGAGATCAAAACACCACATACTGATATATAAGTTCTTGAGAGAATCCACCACCACTGATAGGATGGACAAGCTCTTCATTGAGCATGGAACGTAATATTAGCACTGAAACTGTACTCCAAGATGATACTTAACTTATGCGCACAAACAAAAAATGCAAATTACAAAAGTGTACATGAATAATATATAGTGCCTCAATAGGTGTGGAGGCAAACACCATCTCGAACCATTTAAACAGATCACGAATTGCACCCAAGGTCTCCAGTTTAGGCGCAGAGACCACAATTATTTGCGAACGTTTGTAACAACAATCAAGGAGCAACCTTTGAAGTGAATGGGGCATCTTCGATGATGAGCTCCTGTCCTTCAAAACGAATTCCAGCGCTTACAATGTGAGGCGACTTTATTTTGAGACAAGGGATATGGATTCCATTTCCAAAAACAAGCACCAAACGCTCTAGGACAGTGCAACTGGAGTGGATGATGTTGTGCAGTGAGGCCTCTGACAGATGAACCAACACAAGCGCAAGTTGTTTCAGTAGTGGCAGTTGAAGCATTTGTACCAGATTATCTGCTAGATGGCGCCGGGTCAAGGTGGCGGTGTGGAGAGAGGAGGAAAACCATGAGATTTGCATCGGTGGTGAGGGCACAGATGCAGCTATTGTTGGTAACCTATTGCTGTAGTAATGGTAAACCTCAAGCTGCTGGAGTTTATCAAATTGATGGGATGTCAGCCAGGCGGCCACCATGCAGGATATGTCCAGCAGGTAGCATGTCAGGATGCATATGCATTGAACAAAGCCCTGGTGGGAGGAGATGATGGCTCCGGGGAGTTCAGAATTATAATTGACAGATAGCTGACGACAGTCGAGATTAAGAGTCGCGGCGCGCCACAGAGTGTGCCACCGAGATGTGAGGACTTGTGTGTGGCAGCCACCCTTGGTGGGGAGAAGAGAGATGATCTCCCCAAGGATGCCGTCCGGGAAATCGCTGATGCGTTCCGCCAGAGATTCTACTGGTTCCTCAGGTCCAGGGGGCGTGCCCGCTTCTGGCAGCGCAGCAGGGTCCAAGATCTACATTCAACGGCGGCGCTGGATGGAGCCTCATCTGTGTACATACCAATCTGAAAGAAAAAAAATGGTAGAAACATACATGTTGGACATTCAAAATCAATTCTCAAGATCTGGAAGAAAAAAGGCACAAGCATATATGTAGTACATTCAAAATCAATTCTCAAGATCTTGCCACGAATTATTAGCGTTCAAGCTAACCCTAGTCGGATGATTAGCAAAAATCAAATATATAGAACAAACAATTAATAACTAACTGTATACGGAAAACATTCAAACAGCCAATACACTACGTGCATCTAGTGGATCTTAATTACTCTGATTTCATGCACTAAGAGAACATAACCATAGGATTTGTATATTCCAAAAAAATATAGAGAGGGGGGATTAACTAGAGAAAACACATGATATGTTTGCCGCACAAATGGGTATATAGATGGCTAACCTATTTTCCATCGAAGTCACAATCGTTGATGTTGACCTCCGGCTCTGGC
>LR738709.1:280145593-280255868 GCA_902687465.1 Secale cereale | reverse complement strand
GGGTGGGCACGACGGCGCCGACGAAGTCAGGGTCGTGCTGCTGCCCGCGTGAGATCTCGTCGGCGACGACGGCAACCTCTGTGCCTAGCTTCACGCGTTGTGCGGGTACTTCACCAGCCCCGGCGTCGCCATTCCCTCCGATGGTGCACTTCAGCGGCATCCTCATACACTCCAGAGTCCAGACGTTGGTGACCACTGTGGACCGGGGGTGCGATCGTCTATTGTGGACGGCGGCTCGGGCGCACAATTAATACGAACCAGTGGGAGCGAGGCGGGCGGTGGTCAAAGGTTGTCTCACCTCCCGGTGAGACTACGCGGCAGACTTCTGCCATTCCTACCATCATTTCACATAGCTACGAGCACGCCTCCCACCAATACGCACACCTCCCGGTATGCCTGCGCGGCAGACTGCTCGCATGCGTCCCATCAACTCACGCCTGCTCGCACGGTACATGGGGCTTGAGGCAGCATGTATATATTTTGGTTTATTGATGATTCATTCTGCCGCTTTACTGCTTAACCGAAGCATGGCACGGTCTAACGCACACGGTCTGAATAAATAATCACTATTAGATATTGGTTGCTAGTTTTTAATAATCTCCCATTTGTAAGAAGATTTTATCAGAATGGGTCTCAAATTTGACGAAAAAATACAATATCACAGTCTACTAGTGTCCATATATGACACCACGTTAAGTTTCATTAATTTCAACTAAGTTTTGGACTTACTGAATTTTAAAAATCTATATTCTCGATGTTTTGAAATCTCTTGCATAGGGAAACATGCACCCAGGGACACATATAATTTTGCAATCCATTTTGGTGGACATGTAGGTCAAATTTGATTTTTGCACATTAAATCCCTAGGAAATCAAACAATGTATAGAAACAGTCGAATGTTGTCTATTTTTTTAAAAATTTAACACGACACCCCGCAGAAAATTTTGACATGCCTCAGAGTCGCTGTGGTGGTGCATGATGTGTGTGTCTGTGTGTGGAGGGGTGGGGGGAGGGGTCCGCCAGTACACTACGAGTCGTGAACCTCTGTGTGGGATTATTAATCATTTTGTGAGTCATATATGCCACATCAAAGTCGTGAATTGGTTATTTAAAGCATTACACAAGCCTTTTGTACATACATGTTCGGGCCACATGCATGCATTGGTGGTCCTCTCGGACATTCTCCCTGGTGCGGTTATCACCGACATGCCCATTCGTTAGCTCACAAAGGTTTCAGTTTCCACCGACAGCGAGAGGCACTTGACCAAAAGGTGGATTCATCTAGGCATGTGTGTGGTTTGGATCATGGTGAGATTCCATATCAAAGTTCGAGCATGCACTACTAGAAAAAAGGTTGTTAGTGGTGCACCTATTTTGGCCATTAATGGCGCACTATAGGTGCGCCACTATTACCACGCCACCAGTAACAAATACTAATGGTGCACCTCTCGTGCGCCATTAGTATCCCAGACACTAATGGCGCACCACCTAGTGCGCCATTACTATCGAAGACACTAATGGCGCACCTAAAGTGCGCCATTACTAGGCATCGAAGTGCGCCATTAAAGGAGCCATGTGTACCTTGTGCTCTGGGTTACTAATGGCGCACTTTCTGATAATGCACCACCGTTGTGTTTATCTCTGTGCACCACTAAAGTGCAATATGGTGCGCCACTACTATGAATATTAGGATTTTTTTTGCTTTTCTGATATTTGCACAGCTTACAAAATACATTACAACACAGAATATAAACAGCACAACATATAAACAGCAGATTTATCGAATACAATAGAAGATTAGTCTCCAAATACAATTCATCATATTAGTCTCCGAATTCAAAATACCAAACAAAGTTATAACATTACAAGTCTCGAGACCGCGAGTAGCGAGTTTGTCTTCACATTACAAGTCGATGTCTAAATTACCATCACATAGAAGAGGGTTGTGGTCACGATGAGCATCATCGCGATGAAACTGATCTTCATTCGGCTCCTCCTCCGCTCCCTCCTCTCTCCCACTAGATAGCGTGTGTATCTAGCTTCCGCCTCTGCCCTAGTGGTGTACCCTTTGTAACTGTTACCGCTGAAACGTTGAACCTGTCTCCGACACTCCTCCCAGTCGTCGTAGACTCCGGGAACCTCACCCTTGTACACGACATACGACAGCATCTCTATGCACTAGACAAACAAAACGTTAGTAGAAATTCATAGGTAATATATAAGCAATATATAAGTATGCAACAAAAGGATCGGAAGAGAAAAGCAACACATTAATAGCACGATTCATGGTCCTACTAATAAATAGCATCGATTACATATAAGTTGAACAACTGTCCAAACTAAAGAGACATACAAGTTCATTAAAGTTTAATTACAACATGAGCTAATCGATATTTCAGAACTACATATCATCAATACTGCTTTCGACTCGACTCAGGGACCGGCACGTGGATGAAGCCCCCGTCTTTCGTGATGGTCATGAATGTGCAGTTGTTGTCAGCCTACATTTGTAGTGTTGTATCTATTTCACTGTTGGACGGTTGATATTTGAGGTGGAACTGACCCGAGGTACTAAGGACATCTTGATAGATGATTTCCGCAAACTCCGACCAGATGCGAAAGAGTTCTTGTATAATGTCCTCGTCCTGGATTGCCGACAAGCGTGTGGCCCATGCTTTGAGATAATTTGGTAGCATAAGGTGATTATGGTTCCGTATGATCGCCCGCATGTGATGGAGGGCATTGTAGGCATCCTTCTGACTACCAGGCGGCTGCTTGACGCATGGGAACATCGTTACTTGGGTGAACATGTGCCTGCCGTACCTACAAATTGGCCTCTTGAAGGTGCCTCCAGATTTGGCGTAGACGGGGTGAGCATCATCAAGAACTTTCTTCAAATTTGTGTAGTCTTTCTTCGACTGATGGTCCGAGTCGAAATACGTGGTCATGGAATATTTCGAGCTTAAGAGGATGAGTGTGCAATGTGTGTCACTGCACAAAACACGGAATGTTAGAAAAAAAAAGAACGATCGAAATCTAAGAAATCATATATTACGGGGCGGTGAGGGGATGACTTACTCGGAAAAGTAAGGCACGAGGAAGTTATCCTTATATGGGTTTGCCAGAATGACGCCTTCAAGGTATGAACTCACGACTTGATGGTCCCCAGCGCTGCCCAAGATCTTAGCACGCATGTAGAAGGGGTCAACTATCGCGATGTCCGGGGTCTGGTCTCTAAGGATCTGCATCTCCATACTGAGCGAAAATAGCCGAATGAAGGTGTAGTGTAGCTGATGAAGGTTAAACATAGCGAAGATGTCATCAAACCGCAGGACGATCATACGCCCGATGGAGCTATTGACAAAGCCCTTGCCCTCTGGCACCTCGGCCACGAAAACCGGGTATGCTACATCATTCTCAGAGAGACGCCGCTTCTCCATATAAAGAACATAGTCATACAGACTCCGCATAGCATCGGTTGCAGCATTGAGCAGATTAGTCGGTAGCAGCGGCCTACCCGCCACATGCACCCTCCTCGAGATATCCTTAGGTATTGGTGGCCCGTCTTGAGCATGGATCATACTCAGTGCCGGATGGCTCGCACCCTTGTTATGTTTTCTTTTCCGTCCCTTCTGCTTCTTCTGCTATAATGGGATCAAGTTTTGCTCAGAGGCCACCTTCTTGAGTGTGTTGGGGCTGATAATATTTCACACCTCGGCTATTTGAGTCTCGTTGAAGTCGGCAGCTGGAGGCATCTCTTGAGAACTGAACGCCAGACGACGCCTGTTGCAATTGGGTGTCACACCCTGATTTTCTTGCCACTTTGCTTGAGCTAATTATCAGATTAAAAATGTGGACTTGCAAAAACTTTTGAGTGTTTTTGACTTTGCTTGATTTGACTTTTGTCTGCTGTTTGCTAGTGCTCTAAAAAATCAAATAAATCCTCCAACTCTTATAATTCATCTCCTTGACCCAAAACCTTTTCCCAATGATCATGCCATGTGTATAGACTAGTATAGAATTTTTCTTATAAAAATATTTTGGCCAAATGGTATTTTCTAAAATTAGTTTTCCAAAAACCCCTGAATTGAGGTTTGCACTGCAAGTACCTTATTTAGGGTGTGAAAAATCTTTCAAAAAGTTTATTTGAATCCTATTAGGTATAGGACTCCCAGAAACCACAAAAGTATAATTTTAAAAGTTATTTTTATATTTTATTTAAAAGCTTTTTCTTAAGGCCAGAAATGGTCTTTAATAGGGAAAAATTATTTAATCATTTCAAAAATATTTGCCAAAATTCAGGGAGACTCATAAGACATATATTGTCCATATATAAGAGTTTCAACACATGGTCATGTTCAAAATATTGGACTAATCCTTCCAAAACCCTTTCTGTATATTTTAAGCTTTTGAAATATTTACAAAGGAAATATTCTCCAAAAATTCCAGGGAAATTCTATCATGTCATATATGACATATTTGATGATCTTGCAAAGCCTCAAGCCTTGAAGATCAAGGAAACATCCTCTAATCCCCTCAAAACCATTCTGTCCATATTTGAAGTTTGAGCAAATCTACATTGCCAAACTTGTCCAAATGCTCTCAAATTTGGTGCACATGCTAGAATGGCCTAATAAGGCATCTAGACCAAATGGCACAAGATTTGGAATAGAGCAACTTGATTAGATCACCCCAAAACCCTTTCTGTTCAAATACAAATTTGAACAACTTTACATTGCCAACTTTTTATCTGGAGCTTCAAACCTTGTGGGCATGATCAATACCCCAAATGATGATGCTACACCAAGTGGTGCATCAAGGGGAGATGATTTGCTTAACTCAAACATGGTGAAACCATTTCTGTTAATTTCTAGGGTTCACCAAAGTTACATTGGCCACTTTGCCCAAATGAGCTCAAATTTGGTGTAGGGGCCTAATTATATGTGACATTTGATCCTGTTAAGTCCCATGCCAATTGGAAGTCATTTGCCTCCCCAAAACCTGATCAAACACCTTCTGTCCATTTACCAAAACCAGTGTTTGAACCTCTTTTACTTTATCTCTTTACCCCAAATTCTTACCACAGCTTATTCTGATCATCTTCTACCCCCAGTAACTCTCTATGGCCTTAGCTCAATTATTGGAGGAGGGTAAAACCCCAATTCACTCCTCTAGACAGCAGTTTTCACCCTCTTCCTCACCTCCCTCCTCATTCCAGAGGCTCCCCAGGGCATCCAAGACCTTCACACTATTGTTTACTACTCCCTAGCACTGCTGGACACAAGAGGACACGGCCAAGGAGCAAAAGGCACGGCCATGCCGGCCAAAAGCACGCTCTGGAGCGCGCTACAGTGCTCTGGAGCACTGCAGCCGCCCCCAATCGGCTCCTTCCGACAGCCTTGGGCCTCCCCCTCGTGTCCCCCGAGGCGGCCTCGACGTCCGCAACATGCCGGGCGGTCGGCCCCCTCCTCTCTCCTCCTCCCTCACCCCTGCTCGCACGCGCACCGGCCGACCCTGAGCACCAGTGAGCGAGCTCACACGCGCGAAGACTCTGGCGCCTCCCCGCTCCTCCTCTGCTTTCCCCTTGGACTAGACCTCGTCCACGAGCGCCTCAGACATGCCCCGGAGAGCCAGATTGGCCTCGAGCAACGGCCACGGCCCCGCCGGCGCACAGCCCCGCGGTGAACCTCGGGCTAGCCTATAAAAAGGCCTCCCCGAGCCCCTCTCCGTACTCCATCCTCTCCCTAACCCTCAAGAAGGCCTCCTTGAGCAAAGCACGCTCCTTCCCGAGCCCTCCTCCTCCTCCTCGGTCGCCATTGCCGCCTCGGGGCCCCTCTCGAATTCGGGCACCCCGGCCTCTCCCTCTCCACCTAGCCACCACCGGAGCCTCTCCCGCACCCCCTTGAGCCTCCCCGTGCTCCGCCCCATTCTTCCAGAGGCCGTAACACCATAACCCTCTTCGCTGTCGCCATCATCGCCGCGCCAGGTGTTTCTCCCCTTCCCGAGCTCCTCCGCATGTGGGAAGCACATGGGCGGGTGCGCCTCGCCGCCCTGAGCACTTCGGTGCACAGAACGTCGGCGGAGACCCCCTAGGTCGCCGGCGCGATCGGCGGCCGAGCTCCTCTGCCCCGCTCCTGTCGTGGGCGGGAGGAAGGAGAAGGTCCTGCGGGAGGGCCCCGCAGCTCAGCGACCCCGGAGGGCCAGGCCCACCCGTTTAAGTGGAGGCGGCAACGGCGCAGCCCGCCTCCCCCGCCCGGAAGCGCATCCCCGAAAGCCGCCTCCGACGTGGCCCCCGTGCACACGTGCGGCCGAGCCGCTGGGCCGGCCCGCGAGCTATCCCTCGCCCTGCACGCAGTATAGGGGCAAACCCTTATTCCTTTTTCCTTTTCCTTATTCTGTCAACTTCAAAAATGCCTAGATAATTCAATTGAACTCCAAATTGCATGATTCAAATTTCCTATGGCTCCATAAATCATGCTCTATCACATGGTGCGACATGCACATTATTCCAGAAACATTTCTTTCACAAATATTTATCAAATGCCTTTATTTCATTTTTGTGATGAACTTTAGAAAATCACAGAGAGCTCAATCTTGATCCAAATGCAGTGGTTCAAATTCCTGGATGATTGTCATGTCCAAACTTAGTTTTGGAACATTTTTATTAATACTTTATGTACCCCACCAAAAATTGAGCCATTTCTTCTTGTTTATCAGCTTTGCAAAATCCTAGAAAATTCATTTGAATTCCAAATCCAGTGAAACCAACTCCTAAATGCTTCTAAAATCATGACTTGATGATGGGTGCCTTTGCTCATCATTCAAGGAAATATTTCTGTATACTTCTTCCAAATCCATAAACCCATTGGTTCCATCACATTGAAATGTTCCAAACTACCTATTGATCCAACACCTATGAAACCACCTTGGTTATTTTTCATATGACCAGAGGTACCCTAGAAAAGTCCAACTCCTATTTTTAGAGCACTTTTATTGTTGCTTTGATTGTGTTGCTTATTACGATTGTTCCCATCGTTAGTTGACGAAATAAATGAAGTACTCGGAGATGGACCAGAAGGTTTGAAGACTCGGAAGAATAAGGCAAGCAGCCCTTTGACCATGTTCAAGAAACCTTTTTATGCATGTCTCATAGCACCTTATTATTCAATGCATCGGGATCATGTTGAGGTGGAAACCACTTTGGTTGCTACCCCTGTTACTTTACTGTTGAAACTTGCATCAAACATGACCCTACCTTCCTATGAGGGTTATGTGGGTGGGAATTGATAGATGTATGCTATAGTAGTTGGCTACGCAAAATGGGTCGGGGTTATGCATTGAGTGAAACAAGTGTGGTCTGACATACTTGCAAATGACCCAGTGGGTGCCACTAATGCCCCTGGGAGTTGATGAGGAGCTAGGGCACTACTTGGTGAAGAAGTAGTGTGCCGAGGCTTGACGGAAGTGTTGTTTACAGAGATGGTTTAGATTTATGTGTGACTACCGTCCCAACCAAACATGCGCAACCACTCTACCCTTATATGGGAAAGGGCATTATTAATTACCTAGGTCGATACTAGCATGGTGCCCACATTACTAGTGACGGGGGTGACATGAGGTCACTCTCGGGACGCGGACGTGCTTGGATAGGCGGTCATGACTGTCTTTACAGGGCACCGGACACACCGTTGGTACCCCGTGCTTGTGGTATGTGATGAATATGGAGCGAGTCTCCGCAATTTTAAGATGTGAAATGTGGGCACGGGGGTTACTACCAATCGAGTGGACTCTATGTTAGTGTCGTATAGGGATAGATAGTGATCGGGTGCTTAACCCGGGTACTTGAGGTATCGCGGGTCGTGGATGATACGGAAGTTCCCCGGATCTTGTGGGTAAAGTGTGCAACCTCTGCAGAGTGTCAAACTATTCGAATAGCCGTGTCCGCGGTCAAGGACAGTTGGGTGGTGCTACTTAGACTATGTCCATAAGTTTCTGGGAAACAACACGATTCAGAGATATTGTTGATGTGATTGTGAGGAAGTCACAATGAGCTTGTGCATGAGTTGATTACAACTCTTTCTCGATAATGATGTCTGTGACCTCCTGATACTTGTTACAGACACATGCATGCCCTTATTATATGTTGATCATAATTGCATATGAAAAACTAGCTTTCCGCAAAACCGCCAACTTAGCAGTAGAGCCTTGCATAATTATTCTATTATCACACTTGGGTTGCTTGCGAGTACATTCAATGTACTCATTGGCTTGCCACTGGTTATTTTATTGGCCAGGCATGAGAGAACAGGTTATGATGAAGATTTCTTGGCGACGAGCATGCGAGCTAGGACGCTTCCCAGTCAGAATGCCTGTAGGGTTAAGGCAGATGGCATGGGTCCCGGTTGTCTTTGAAGATTTCCGCTGCGAAGATATACTCAAGGCTTGACCATAATGGTCCTATTTATGTAATACGGTATGTATGGATGTAAGACTCTTGTTATTCAGCTTCTGTGTGTTCAGTGCGCATTGATCTCTGGGATCACTGTACATGTGCATTCGGTGATCACGACTTATGAGTCGGGGTCCCCACAGAGCTGGTATCAGAGCCATCCTGACTGTAGGAAGCCTTAGTTAGCATGGTCGTTAGTTAGGGAAAAAACTATTTCCAAAACTATTAGTAGTTTTCAAAACTATCTTACTCCTCTTCCCTTCTCAGTTTTTCGAAAAGTAGGCTATACTTGATCTCTTCGCCTTCAAAACCTTGGTCGCTAGAACCCTTATGCCCCAGACCACTGGAGTGCACCTTGCCAAACACTCACCCACCACTTTTGCACGCAAGAGTGGCGACACCACGACAAGACGATGTCCACGGAAAATCCATCCTCGATGAGTGAGGACATGAAGACCCAGAAGATGGTGCAACCCTAGCCTACGATGACCATGGCATGAGTTGTGCAAAATCATGATATACAATCGCTAATAGAGTAATCATGTCACTACCGTTGTTGTATCGACAACCACCGGTGGATGAGAACCTTGCCATTTGGTCCGCCTCACTATAGTGAGCAGGAAAACGGTTCTCTTCGTCCCCCGCTCATGGTGTCGATGTTTTCAACAACAAAACCGACATGTTGGACCTCTATTATGCCTTGATTAATATCATTGCATAGAAGATTGCCTAACTGGTACCCTCGACGTCCCAGAAGGCCCAAGGGGACGTCATGATTAAAGAGACAAGAGAAGACCAAGACAACGCCAGCTACAAGGACTAGACCCCGAGACCTCCAAATCACTTGCGAGACTTATTCCACTTCTCTCCTCTTCTGAACTACTCAGCAGTGACACCCCTTTGCGCTTGTCGTAGCATCTCTTGTCATATTGAATCTTCTCTAACCTTCTTGTAGATGGTCGTCGCCCCCACGAGACTCCTCATGACCGGATTTCCACCACTCCTAAGGGACTGCCTCCAACAATTCCACTATCCTTTGGAGCCGATGTACACCCTGCACGAACTAGACAATGGTGAATTCAAGACGGAATTCTATGCCAAAGTGATTGTACCTGCCAAGACCTCACCTCAAGGCTGGTTCTTTATCGGACCACCTATGCCCACTAAGGACCTGGCCATACAGCAAGTGGCCTACGAAGCCCTTCTTCGCCTTAACGATCTCCTCCCATAAATGAATGAAGGTCGGGCTACTTGTTACCTGCCCAGCAAAAGCGGAACAGGAACCACCTCGCAGGCCATGATTCCCCCAGGAGATGAAGACCCAACTCTCAAGCTCCAGACCCGCTTCGCCCACACAGCCGATTACCTTCTGCGCAACCTCACGGAAGAATTCCTCAAGTCCCGCGAGGATCTCCCTTCACTTCTACATCTCCACTGCCTCGAGAAGAAGAAGGTGATCGAGCGGGAACAATAAATTACTGCCCTACAAGTCTACATTGCTAATCAGAAGCAACAGATCAAAGAGCTTCAAGGAGCTCGCCATCGGACCCTGCGAAGAAGGCAGAAGGCTAGACTACCATATCTACGTCATGAGGGATCAACGTCAGGCCACCAGAAACAAGACCCAAGACGGGATAACGACCTCTTTGCTTCCATCACATGTTACGAGTGTGGTGAGCTCGGGCATATCAGAAGGATGTGGCCCAGCAAGCAGCCATCTGTCAAGCCACCGGAAGACCCACAGAGCTGAAGACTGAAGGCCTTCCTCCTCACGACTGTCAATCCGAGAACCCCTAGGGTAGGATGAGTCGTGTACCCCCTTATGCGAAGTCGAGTCTATGTAGCGGTTCATATGAAACCATGTCATGTGTTGCTTGTCCTTATCTGTTTGTGTTTTCGATATAAGTCGCACTTTTGCCTTGGGCGGCATGTACGCGACTATATCACCTATCTTATCTTAACAAATGTGTGTGGCCTTTACGGCACTTGGTTGTTTGTTCTTTCACTATAAAAACCCCCCTTAGGCATTTCCCTCCTCTACGCTGCTTCTTCCCTCTATTCTCCCTCTTCCTAGTTGAAGACCCACAAGACAAGATGCACCAAGGATTCTACCTCGGCAACCAACTGGCACTGAAGACTTCTGCTACAACCTCCGTGGCCAAGTGCAACCCCGTAGGGTTATGTTTAACCCTCCGGACCAGTAACCCCATTCCTAGACCCTTTGAGACTTCACAAGACACTCCAGCACAAATCCTTAACCATGTGCCTAACCCATGGTAAAGCGAGAGAACCAGTTAAGCCTTTATAACCTTGCACAACACTGGGTTCGTAATGGAACTAGTGGACACAGTGAGTAAGCACATTTTCATCCTAATATAGCACAAGAACTGACGATGCCATAGATAGACCAGTTCGAGGATATTGGACAGATGACTTGGTGGCTTTATATCAGTGACTTCGAGGAATTATCTGAGACCTTGATGGATTGTGAGGTTTTCATATTGATGGGATCATGACTTTGGGGAAGCCGGTAGAAGTACCCGTTGGGCATAAGATTTGGATTTAGGTAGGTGATTCTGGTTGGTATAATGCTGGATATGTCTGCATGATTCAGAGTAAGATTGGATTTAGGCCTATGATCCTGATTATGATATCATGCTTCTCGGTGGACAATAACCTAGGAGATTGGATTATCTGTCGGAGTTGATTTAGGGGTCTATATAATCATGATCATGGAATTTACTTGACCCGGATGATGGGAATTTGGTGGACATACTATCGTGATGCATAGTCCTTCCAAGTATTTGGGTATTATAGAGACTAGAGATCTTGAGAAACACTGTAGACATCGGATTTGTGGGATTGTTGGATTATGTGGTGATTGATGGGAATTACCGGGCTATTGGAGGTGATCTATAGGAAGGAAACAAATCTTGGAGTGGCATATGACGTGTTTCCTTAGAATAGAGATGCATTACCTTGAACCTTGCAAGACTAGGTTGAGCGCTTGGATTGTGGAGCTTAATTTAAGCTCAACAGCATGTATGATCTACCTTTGGATTTTAGAGGTAGGCATACATATGGATTTGGGGATCGTAGACAAGTACAATTTTGTTAGACCTACTCTTGAGAGTCATGAGGATATGCATGGCATGAGTGGCGATTGAAGTTGGTCTATGCGAGAAGATGCTTTTTCGATCGAAGTACTAGATAGAGCTATTGGCATCTCAGAAACCGTGCTTAAGGATAAGATGATATAAGTTCATTCACTCACTAGAATCCTTGAAACCCTTAAGCCCCACCGAGCCACCACCTGGTCAGATTCTGACCACGGGCCTTGACTCAGAGTCAGGAAGGCCTCTGCAAATACTCAACCGAGACCACCACCAATACCTCAGCTTACCTTGCGTACCCCTTAGACCTCATGGAGTAATTGGACAAGTTGGGTAACATCATCATTTGATGGCCTACTTGTCTGCCCGATGACAAAGAAGAGACGGACAGCTGGATAGAAGACATTTGAAGACCGCCCTGTCAAGAAGGAAGATCTACACCGACCACCGTCATCAAGAAGTAAACTTCCGCGTCAAAGACCGGGCGTATCTGCAAACCACTCCTCTCAAAGGAATGCTCACACCAAGATGTATCAAGACATGAAGGCACGATTCTGGTGGCACATGATGAAAAGATATATTTGCAACCTATGTTGCAAAGTGTGATGTGTGCCAAAGGGTCAAGGCTGAACATCAGCGACCCGCTGGATTGCTTCAACCACTCAAGGTTCCTGAGTGGAAGTGGGATAAAGTCGGAATGGACTTCGTCACTGGATTACCAAGGTCGGATAAGAGGACATGGCTCTATCTGGGTCTTAGTCGATCATTTGACCAAGGTAGTCCATTTCATTCCTGTCAGGACCACTTATGATGGCAACTGGCTGGTAGCTCTCTACGTCAACCGAATCGTAAGTCTTCACGGCATTCCCAAGGAGATTGTGTCAGGTCGAGGAACCCAGTTCACCTCAAGGTTCTGGAAGAAGTTTCGAGAAGCCTTGGGAACCAAGTTATCTTTCAGCACGGCTTTCCACCCATAGACCGGAGGTCAGACAGAACGAGTCAATCAGATTCTCGAAGACATACTCCGAGCTTGTGTCTTGGCATATGGAGCCAAGTGGGAGGAATTGTATCCCTTTTGCCGAGTTCTCCTATAACAACAGTTACCAGTCGAGCCTTCGGATGGCACCATTTGAGGTGTTGTGCGGACGCAGATGTCGCACACCCCTCAACTGGTCAGAGACCGGAGTAGGGCTAGTCTTTGGACCGGAGATTCTCCGCGCAGCAGTAGAGCAAGTCCAACTAGTCAGAGAACGTTTGAAGGCAGCCAAGTCAAGGCAAAAGAGCTATGCTGACACTCACCGTCGGGAGATGAGTTTCCATATCGGGGACCATGTGTACCTGCGGGTAACTCCTCTGAAGGGAAACAAGCGTTTCCACGTCAAGGGGAAGCTCGCAATAAGGTTCATCGGACCCTTTGAGATCACTGCAAGTCATGTAGTAGACGGCTCCCCAGCTAGATCTACCACCTGAGATACCCTCCGTGCACCAAACCTTCCACGAGCCCCCACTCTGGAAGTACTTCTTGCCTCATAGCTAGCCCGATGCCCGCAAGGACATCGATCACCGAGCCTTTGGCAGCTAACCCAACCTAACCTATGCAAGAGACCCCTCCGCAACCTCCATCAAGGAAGGCATCAAGCAAGAAGCCATACTATCAAGCACTTCAGGATTCCAAGGAGCACCGCTCGGAAGCAAAACCAACAAGAAGTGAAGACTACCCCGTATCCAAGACTCCGCCTTTCTTTCCACGCCTAGTCTGGGAATCTCGGGGACGAGATTCTTGTAAGGGGGGTAGGTCTGTCACACCCTGATTTTCTTGCCACTTTGCTTGAGCTAATTATCATATTAAAAATGTGGATTTGCAAAAACTTTTGAGTGTTTTTGACTTTGCTTGATTTGACTTTTGTCTGCTGTTTGCTAGTGCTCTAAAAAATCAAATAAATCCTCCAACTCTTATACTTCATCTCCTTGACCCAAAACCTTTTCCCAATGATCATGCCATGTGTATAGACCAGTATAGAATTTTTCTTATAAAAATATTTTGGCCAAATGGTATTTTCTAAAATTAGTTTTCCAAAAACCCCTGAATTGAGGTTTGCACTGCAAGTACCTTATTTAGTGTGTGAAAAATCTTTCAAAAAGTTTATTTGAATCCTATTAGGTATAGGACTCCCAGAAACCACAAAAGTATAATTTTAAAAGTTATTTTTATATTTTATTTAAAAGCTTTTTCTTTAGGCCAGAAATGGTCTTTAATAGGGAAAAATTATTTAATCATTTCAAAAATATTTGCCTAAATTCAGGGAGACTCATAGGACATATATTGTCCATATATAAGAGTTTCAGCACATGGTCATGTTCAAAATATTGGACTAATCCTTCCAAAACCCTTTCTGGATATTTCAAGCTTTTGAAATATTTACAATAGAAATATTCTCCGAAAATTTCAGGGAAATTCTATCATGTCATATATGACATATTTGATGATCTTGCAAAGCCTCATGCCTTGAAGATCAAGGAAACATCCTCTAATCCCCTCAAAACCATTCTGTCCATATTTGAAGTTTGAGCAACTCTACATTGCCAAACTTGTCCAAATGCTCTCAAATTTGGTGCACATGCTAGAATGGCCTAATAAAGCATCTAGACCAAATGGCACAAGATTTGGAATAGAGCAACTTGATCAGATCACCCCAAAACCCTTTCTGGTCAAATACAAATTTGAACAACTTTACATTGCCAACTTTTTATCTGGAGCTTCAAACCTTGTGGGCATGATCAATACCCCAAATGATGATGCTACACCAAGTGGTGCATCAAGGGGAGATGATTTGCTTAACTCAAACATGGTGAAACCATTTCTGTTAATTTCTAGGGTTCACCAAAGTTACATTGGCCTCTTTGCCCAAATGAGCTCAAATTTGGTGCAGGGGCCTAATTATATGTGACATTTGATCCTGTTAAGTCCCATGCCAATTGGAAGTCATTTGCCTCCCCAAAACCTGATCAAACACCTTCTGTCCATTTACCAAAACCAGTGTTTGAACCTCTTTTACTTTATCTCTTTACCCCAAATTCTTACCACAGCTTATTCTGATCATCTTCTACCCCCAGTAACTCTCTATGGCCTTAGCTCAATTATTGGAGGAGGGTAAAACCCCAATTCACTCCTCTAGACAGCAGTTTTCACCATCTTCCTCACCTCCCTCCTCATTCCAGAGGCTCCCCAGGGCATCCAAGACCTTCACACTATTGTTTACTACTCCCTAGCACTGCTGGACACAAGAGGACACAGCCAAGGAGCAAAAGGCATGGCCATGCCGGCCAAAAGCACGCTCTGGAGCGCGCTACAGTGCTCTGGAGCACTGCAGCCGCCCCCAATCGGCTGCTTCCGACAGCCTTTGGCCTCCCCCTCGTGTCCCCCGAGGCGGCCTCGACGTCCGCAACACGCCGGGCGGTCGGCCCCCTCCTCTCTCCTCCTCCCTCAGCCCTGCTCGCACGCGCACCGGCCGACCCTGAGCACCAGTGAGCGAGCTCACATGCGCGAAGACTTTGGCGCCTCCCTGCTCCTCCTCTGCTTTCCCCTTGGACTGGACCTCGTCCACGAGCGCCTCAGACATGCCCCGGAGAGCCATATTGGCCTCCAGCAACGGCCACGGCCCCGCCGGCGCACAGCCCGCGGTGAACCTCGGGCTAGCCTATAAAAAGGCCTCCCCGAGCCCCTCTCCGTACTCCATCCACTCCCTCACCCTCCAGAAGGCCTCCTTGAGCAAAGCACGCTCCTTCCCGAGCCCTCCTCCTCCTCCTCGGTCACCATTGCCGCCTCGGGGCCCCGCTCGAATTCGGGCACCCCGGCCTCTCCCTCTCCACCTAGCCACCACCGGAGCCTCTCCCGCACCCCCTTGAGCCTCCCCGTGCTCCGCCCCATTCTTCCCGAGGCCGTAACACCATAACCCTCTTCGCCGTCGCCATCATCGCCGCGCCAGGTGTTTCTCCCCTTCCCGAGCTCCTCCGCAGGCGTGAAGCACATGGGCGGGTGCGCCTCGCCGCCCTGAGCACTCCGGTGCGCAGAACGTCGGCGGAGACCCCCTAGGTCGCCGGCGCGATCGGCGGCCGAGCTCCTCTGCCCCGCTCCTGTCGCGGGCGGGAGGAAGGAGAAGGTCCTGCGGGAGGGCCCCGCAGGTCAGCGACCCCGGAGGGCCAGGCCCACCCGTTTAAGTGGAGGCGGCAACGACGCAGCCCGCCTTCGCCGCGCGGAAGCGCATCCCCGAAAGCCGCCTCCGGCATGGCCCCCCTGCACGCGTGCGGCCGAGCCGCTGGGCCGGCCCACGAGCTATCCCTCGCCCTGCACGCAGTATAGGGGTAAACCCTTATTCCTTTTTCCTTTTCCTTATTCTGTCAACTTAAAAAATGCCTAGATAATTCAATTGAGCTCCAAATTGCATGATTCAAATTTCCTATGGCTCCATAAATCATGCTCTATCACATGGTGCGACATGCACATTATTCCAGAAACATTTCTTTCACAAATATTTATCAAATGCCTTTATTTAATTTCTGTGATGAACTTTAGAAAATCACAGAGAGCTCAATCTTGATCCAAATGCAGTGGTTCAAATTCCTGGATGATTGTCATGTCCAAACTTAGTTTTGGAACATTTTTATTAATACTTTCTGTACCCCACCAAATATTGAGCCATTTCTTCTTGTTTATCAGCTTTGCAAAATCCTAGGAAATTCATTTGAATTCCAAATCCAGTGAAACCAACTCCTAAATGCTTCTAAAATCATGACTTGATGATGGGTGCCTTTGCTCATCATTCAAGGAAATATTTCTGTATACTTCTTCCAAATCCATAAACCCCTTGGTTCCATCTCATTGAAATGTTCCAAACTACCTATTGATCCAACACCTATGAAACCACCTTGGTTATTTTTCATATGACCAGAGGTATCCTAGAAAAGTCCAACTCCTATTTTTAGAGCACTTTTATTGTTGCTTTGATTGTGTTGCTTATTACGATTGTTCCCATCGTTAGTTGACGAAATAAACGAAGTACTCGGAGATGGACCAGAAGGTTTGAAGACTCGGAAGAATAAGGCAAGCAACCCTTTGACCATGTTCAAGAAACCTTTCTATGCATGTCTCATAGCACCTTATTATTCAATGCATCGAAATCATGTTGAGTTGGAAACCACTTTGGTTGCTACCCCTGTTACTTTACTGTTGAAACTTGCATCAAACATGACCCTACCTTCCTATGAGGGTTATGTGGGTGGGAATTGATAGATGTATGATATAGTAGTTGGCTACGCAAAATGGGTCGGGGTTATGCATTGAGTGAAACAAGTGTGGTCTGACATACTTGCAAATGACCCAGTGGGTGCCACTAATGCCCCTGGGAGTTGATGAGGAGCTAGGGCACTACTTGGTGAAGAAGTAGTGTGCCGAGGCTTGACGGAAGTGTTGTTTACAGAGATGGATTAGATTTATGTGTGACTACCGTCCCAACCAAACATGCGCAACCACTCTACCCTTATATGGGACAGGGCATTATTGATTACCTAGGTCGATACTAGCATGGTGCCAACATTACTAGTGACGGGGGTGACATGAGGTCACTCTCGGGGCGGGGACGTGCTTGGATAGGCGGCCATGACTGTCTTTACAGGGCACCGGACACACCGTTGGTACCCCGTGCTTGTGGTATGTGATGAATATGGAGCGAGTCTCCGCAATTTTAAGATGTGAAATGTGGGCACGGGGGTTACTACCAATCGAGTGGACTCTATGTTAGTGTCGTCTAGGGAAAGATAGTGATCGGGTGCTTACCCTGGGTACTTGAGGTATCGCGGGTCGTGGATGACACGGAAGTTCCCCGGATCTTGTGGGTAAAGTGTGCAACCTCTGCAGAGTGTCAAACTATTCGAATATCCGTGTCCGCGGTCAAGGACAGTTGGGTGGTGCTACTTAGACTATGTCCATAAGTTTCTAGGAAACAACACGATTCAGAGATATTGTTGATGTGATTGTGAGGAAGTCAAAATGAGCTTGTGCATGAGTTGATTACAACTCTTTCTCGATAATGATGTCTGTGACCTCCTGATACTTGTTACAGACACATGCATGCCCTTATTATATGTTGATCATAATTGCATATGAAAAACTAGCTTTCCGCAAAACCGCCAACTTAGCAGTAGAGCCTTGCATAATTATTCTATTATCACACTTGGGTTGCTTGCGAGTACATTCAATGTACTCATTGGCTTGCCACTGGTTATTTTATTGGCCAGGCATGAGAGAACATGTTATGATGAAGATTTCTTGGCGACGAGCATGCGAGCTAGGACGCTTCCCAGTCATAATGCCTGTAGGGTTAAGGCAGATGGCATGGGTCCCGGTTGTCTTTGAAGATTTCCGCTGCGAAGATATACTCAAGGCTTGACCATAATGGTCCTATTTATGTAATACGGTATGTATGGATGTAAGACTCTTGTTATTCAGCTTCTGTGTGTTCAGTGAGCATTGATCTCTGGGATCACTGTACACGTGCATTCGGTGATCATGACTTATGAGTCGGGGTCCCCACATTGGGTTTCTCCGCGGTACCAGGAAGATCGCGATCGTATTTTGTAGGTTTGTGATCTTGAGAAGGAGGGCCAAGAATTTGTAACCGTACCCATGTTCGTTGATGTACTTATCGACATTGGAAAATGTACCATCATCGTCGTCCGGATCCTGTACCATATGCATGTCCGGATCAGCTGACGGCGGTAGTGTTGCGGTGGTCTTGCCATGGCTTGGCGCCGGCACGACTGGCGGTGTTGTCTGTGGCATGGTGTCCCCCGCCCCCAAATGAATCTGGCTCTTCGGCCAAAGCATGGATCAGTTTAAGCAGGCGCCGAGGGTCATCACATCATCTTCGTCGGCCCCAGGGGGTCGATACAGAGGTAACAAGTCGTCGCAGCCCCGTAGCACCCGAACCAGTTGAACCCTATACACGGTGGGTGGCATCGGAGTACCGTGGAACACGCGGTTGCCCGGTTCAACGATTTTGGCCTTGGCGACATCGATCAACTCACCGTCCACCAAGTGCAGGAGAGTGCATGAAACGTTGGCGGCGCCCTGCGAAAACATGTAGGGCTTCAGGGATGCCCAATCAAAGGCAAGGAGATGAAGTCATCGGCCGAGGCTTAGTTACCGTGATGGCGTCAAGCTCGGCTAATGTCGAGGCACCGCCAACGGCGGGCATGCAATTGACGGAGGGGCCGCTTGCTACCGAGGTGCCGGCCGACGTATTCTTCCCACACCCGGGTGCATTAAGCTCCAATGCCGGCGCCTCCGCCGGAGACACCAATGCCGCCTCCGCCGGAGACACCAATGTCGGTGCATTGTGCGAGTTGCTGCCCGTGAAGCTGGGAATCGGGGGCGCTCCCTGTTGGCCGCCCGCAATCCAGCCCCGTAGCCCCTCAAGCAAGGAAGGTATAATGGCGGTGATCGTCGCTCCCACTTGGTCTCGCACTTGCTCTTGGACCATCTCCGGAATCAGTGCCACTTGTGCCTTGAGTTCTTTAACCTCGCACTCCTGGCTTTCCGTCTTTCTCTCCTTTCGCCCAGCCTTATAGTATTCTGACCATTTCATGGACAAGCCTTTGCCGGCCACATGACCAGCTGACAACGGCATACTGAACTTATTGTTGTGTTTCGTTACGTTCAACGCCCTATTTAAAGTGGTGTCCCAAGGGGCAGACGGAGAGCCCATGCTACTGCTTTCAGTTTCCTGCGCAAGGAACGTGAACCATTTAGAAATTTGGCATCATTAATTAGAATGCAACCATATGGAGCTAATTACGTGGGGATGTTTTCCTTACCAGAACAAGCTCAAGCGCCTTCACCTTCGGATCCGTGGTAAGCTCCTTTGTTTTCGGGTCCATCTTGTATCGGGCCCTGACAAAGTTCCTGGTCTCCTTTTCAGGGTATTTATCGAAGAGGGGCGGTAGGCCTTGCTCGGCATGCTCCGCGTCCTCCTTGTCCCATTTAGGTTCTGCCACTCTGTAACTGTCGGGACCGAGTGTGTGGACCAATATGTTCAAGTCCCGCATATCTTTCCACCACCGACTTGATTCCGCGGATGCGTCGCTCTCGCACTTGATCTTGAACTCCAGGTAGTCAGCTTCACTGATTGAAGGATGTTTCTCCTTGTTCTTCTCATAACTAAAACCTCTTACAATCCTTCTCTTCACCCGCGGCCCTCCAAGTAACCAGGGCCGTGCTCATCTTCGTGAGGGTGGCACAGTTCACTTTATTCCCTAAGAAGCGTGTGTTTGCGAACTCACCGAGGAACTTGTATCATTCGTGCAGCTTCGTGAAGAGAAGGTTGCGCAAATTCCCTCGGTCACGATGCCTTAGGTTCTCCGTGTTGATCGAGACGGTGCTCCAGAGAATGCACCCGAGTTGTCCCGCGTACCCACTGACTAATTCTTTGGGCGCCATTGGATGCCCACTGGAGGACACTTCATTAAATTCCTCCTTGACGGTGCTGAGCACGTTCGGCTGCCGGTCCTTCCGTTACCTCTTCGGTTGGCTACCATCTGTGCGTTCGCTGCCATCATTAGTGGTGGCATCCCCGGCGGCACCATCATCAGTGGTATCATCCCCGACGCCACTAGCGGTTGTGTAGTCGGGATCGGTGTCTTCCGCGGCGTCCTCATAGCAGTGAGGTTCTTCCTCCATCTCATGGGACAGCTCCCAGAATGGCTTGCCCGAACCGCCGGCCTCATCGTTGTCGGCCATGTTCGCTCTAAATAGGAAGAAAGGCTACTAGAGTTATTGGATGAGATCAGGGTAGTATCTATTCTTCTCAGATTTAGAGGAATATTTCTGTTTTGGTTGAGAATCAGGCACCTTCTAGGTCAAGAAAATTGGGCATGACCTTTGCTAATTTTCTTGACCTACGAGTGCCCCATTCTCAACCGAAATGGAAATTAATCAACATTTCAGGGAAAATGGGTCATTTCACATCAGAAGCTACCAGCATTGGAAGAAGCTGCCAGCATTCGAATCATTTCATAAGATAATCTTATCAAGCATCCACAAAATGAAGGATACAGATTGTGTGCTCATAAGGAAAATAGCAGTACTACTGTCATTAATAAGTGGAACATAGCAGAGAAATACAAAATATGTCATGACCAAACTATAGTAATGATAGAGGCAAAGGTGTCCCGTCTTTCGATGAGATGGTGGATATCATTTTCAGTGGAGTAGACTTTGACGATCCGACTACGAACGTGCGAGGACGTCGCGCCTTAGCAATCGCTAAACCAACTCCGAGAGGTTATTGACCATGCCGGAGCACGATCAACCTGACCACGAGGGTCTATTTCCTGCAAGCAAACGAAGAACAAGCACGAAACTAAGATTGCAATCTGGATATTGCAAATATAAGAGGAAAGCTTTATTGATCTAGGTGGGGTTATGTGACGCCTTGGTCTGGTCGTTGAACACAAACGAAGTACGCGAAGTTGCAGCTATGGCGAACTTTTAATCTAAACAAAACCCAAAGTCTAAACGACGACCTAAGGGCTGTATATATGGGGGAAAGAGGGGGGAATGTCGTGGCCCTTGGTGGAGGGGTCCGGAACCAACCCTAACTCTTGTTCCCCCACACATACGGACTCTAAAAACATCCTATGCTCAAGTATTTTGAAATTACATGGGCCTGGCCCAATAATAAGGTGACGCAGCACCTATAATAGCCTCTGGACGAAATTTATGAAGTGGCATCTTGTATATTTCGTCCAAGGCTTCACGCACTCATTATGGTGGCTTCAAAGTCCTGAAATCATCACTTGTAACTCCATTCTTCTTCCCCTTGCGCATGCCATCATCTCCATGCTTGATCTTGCTTCAATGTTCATCCTTCTTGTCCAAGCTAGGCCCTTCACTCGTAAGCAAGACAAATGTATCCAATTTAGGCAGCATCATATTCTCATGAACATTAGATTCATTACCAAGAAACGGAAGTACCTGGTAATTTAATTGGCGTGCGCGAGCTCTAGTAATTGGTCCTGTATATGTGTCAGTTGGAGCTGTGGTTGTAACCTTGTTAGTGATGTCCTCATCAAGTAACAACCAACAGTCATGTACATGTGACCAAACTTCTCTACGCAACCTATTTAAACATGAATGTAAACATGACTACAGATTACAATTTTGTGAAGACAGTATTTGGAATTTGACAGAAATACTAGCTGGGCAGAACTATTTGAGTGAAGCTATTGCCATGGACTAGTAGTACTGCTTTCTGAAATAATTAAGCATCATCTCCTACATGCTTGCCAGGCCATGCAAAAAATGAGTGTTGTTTCCAGAATTATTTCTTGGTTTGAACTTTGAACACAGTATGTTGTCAAAAACTCAGCATACAAATTCAAATACTACTTGGAAACTGTTGCAAGAAACTACCGTATGTAAGTTAAGAATGAAATCATCCAGTAAGTCCATATATAGGTCAGAATCAACACGGGAAATTAATCCACAAACTTATAGGTTGCAGACACTTTACCCTTTCATAAACTAAGCAATTAACATGAGCACATAGTTATAATTTCTCTTTCCCAGACAAAAGCAAACAAATCTCCTGGAATTGGAATCTGTAAACTTAGCACGAAATTGAGGTTTAACCAACTGACATAATTTAGCTATCATGCATGTGAATGAAATCAATGTATGGATGGAAACATCACTACAGATAATTGCAATATTGTGAAGACAGAATTCTAAATTTGAAGGAAATACTAGCCAGCCAGAACTATTTGAGTGAAGCTATTGCCATGTAGTACTGCTTTCTGAAATAATTAACCTACATCACCTATGAGCTTGCCAGGCCATGCAAAAATTGAGTGTTGTTTCCAGAATTATTTCTTGGTTTGAATATAGTATATATGTTCTCCAAAACTATATAACAGTATAAACAAGCTGTCAAGTGACCCCAGTATGTACATGTGACATAAAGCAGTAGCATACTGACTAAAAAAGTAGCATGCCTCATGCTCCAGCAGCAAGCTTTTCATATCAGTAGAGACACCCAAAACTAAAACTTTGCATTCCAGCGTGGTTGGGTTGTTTTCTCAACCAATATGCATTTTGGATGTCATCTAATGCAAATTAATATAGCTTAAACAAGGCAATTAGATGTGTGCATGTTAACTTGTTTCCAAATATTGTTTTTATTTTCAGGTCCAGAGAAATTACAAGATAAAGTTGATCTGCAGCTAACAGAATGGGGTTCAACAAGGTATAACAAGTTCCTGTGACCATCATCCTACCCACAACATAATCAAATTTGAACCATGCATTCATGCACCAAACAACACTCTGAATAATAAAATAGCTCCTAATCCCAGCTGAAGCAACAACACATGAGCACAAACATACATACTAGATAGTAGTTTAACAACTACAAGTCACCTAAATGAACTCAGCATCAAGTCGGTCAACAAGCCAGCTCTCATAGGAGGGCATAAGAGAGTTATTAGAGCCATACTAAATATATAAGATTGATAAGAAACCAGCAAGTCAACATGCTTGAGCTACAGCTCCTTTTCCGATGACTTGCGAATCAGATAAACTTTGATAGAGCAAGAAAGCAGGAGCCCCAGCGGCCAATAGAGCAGCAAGCCGCAGCCGTAGCGGAGCAGCAGAAGACCGCGGCGAGCATAGAAGCAGACGCAACACGTACGTGTATTCGGGAGCTCGGACGAGCTCGGAAACGATGGTAAACGGCGACGAACCAAAGGTGAAAAGGAGGGGATCGACAGAGGAGCTCACCGTGACCTGCAGGTGAGCAAAGCGGGCTCGGGGGAGAGCTCGCCAGAGCGAATTGTCGACGGAGTCCGCTGGGCCGAGGAGGAAACCGGTGGCGGAGAAGGCGTCCTGGGGGCGTCCGGCGTCCTGCGGCTTGTCCGGGGATATGTAGTCGAGGAAGGTGGAGTGCTTGGGCACGTCGGTGTGGCACAAGGTCGATGGTTGCCACGGCGGTGCGAGGTGGCTGGCGACGGGAACGTCGCGCGTGGGTTGCCGACGCGGATCTAGGGGAGAGGAGAAGGCGAAGAGGGCGATGGGAAGCGCGAGGGGGCAAGTGGGGAGGGGGCCCGAGGAGGCAGGGCGACGGCGCAGGTAGGGGCGACGGCGCAGTGGGTCGAGATGGCGGTGCAGGTCGGGGGCAGCAGGTCGAGGGCTGAGAGAGGTGTGAGATTGGGGATTGGGGATTTGGGATCTTTTTGTGGGGGGGGGAGGGTTAGCTATGACGCACCTCTTAGGGCACGCCATAAACACCGTGATAGCAATGACGCACCTTCCCCCGGTGCGCCATTACTATTTTTTTGGATTTTTAGTTGCATGTAATTGATTCTTTGTAGAGAGACAGACGGACATGTAACTAAAAACTGCTGCCTAGACAAAAAAAGTAAGTAACTTGCATCAAATTCTCAAGTTTTTATATGGGAAAGTAAGTGTTTTTTTATGGGAAAGGTAAATTCTCAACTTTTTGTCTATGTAGCAGTTTTCATTACTAACTTTTGGATTTTTAGTTACATCTTAGCCATCTTTTCACAATCTTCTTGCCCTTCTTTCTCGCGGTTGAATAATTTAGCCCCGGAACCCCTTGAGTTCTTCTCTTGAACGGACGTCCTTTAGGTAGGGTGGTCCTGCTTCTTCTTGTGGTGTATGGTACTTCATCGTCGTCTTCATATTCCATCTTCGGGTCGCCGTACTTGTCGAAGTCTTGCTCATTGGCGACTCCATCCATTCCGATGATGTTCCTTTTGCCTCTCCTCACGAGAACACGACTGGGCTTTGATAGGTCGGTAATGAAGAGGCATTGGTCCACTCGGGAAACCATTACCCATGGCTCATTTTTCACGGTGACGTTTGCGCCTGCGGTCTTGGATTTGGCTTCGGGTATAACCATGGTGGTCAAATACCGGTCTTCTTTTAGAACGCTCTTGGCCCATCTGACACGGAATATTGGGACCTTCTCTCGAGCGTATCTCAGCTCCCAGATCTCCTTGATCCTTCCGTAGTATCTGTCCTTGTCGTTACCGGCGTAGGATTCCATCGTTACCCCAGAGTTCTGATAATCGCTCTTCGTGTCCTTTTCCTCGATGTAGAATGTGTAGCCGTTGATATCGGACGCCTCATAGGTCATCAGGTTGTGCTCGACGCCCTGTGTTAAGGCGAATATGAGTTTTTCTTCAGCAGAAGAATCCTCATGTAAAGGAAACGACAGGAGCTTCTCCTTGAACCAACGCGTGAAACATGAGTTGTGCTCTTTGGTTATATCTTCGACCGTCCTCTGTTGGCCTTGGTCATTGTACGTCTTCTCAATAAAGGTTTTGGGGTCAACCACCAAGGATCGACCACATCTATGTGTTGTAGCGCGACTAGGTTTTCTCTTTCAAAGTCGGCGAGTCGGCCCTTGAAGTCGACATGCATTTTGCGGCGACCCTCGCGGTGACCCCATCTAGCAAGCTTGCCGAGGTGCCTGTTGAAGGGCGGACCAACGGGGTTCTCGATGCCTAGATAATTCATGCAATAGGAGATGCACTCTTCGATCAGAAAGCCCTTGGCTATGCTTCCATCTGGACATGCCCTGTTGCGAACGTATCCTTTGATGACACCATTCATCCTTTCGAACGACATCATGCTGTGCAGGAACATCGGCCCGAGTTGGATGATATCCTCCATGATATGGACCAGTAGATGCACCATAACATCGAAGAATGCGGGAGGGAAGTACATCTCAATCTCGCATAGTATCACCATGATCTCTTCCTGTAGCATTCTGAGTTGCCTCACGCCAACCGACTTCCGAGAGATGACTTCGAAAAAGTTGCATATGCCAAATAGCGTTTCACGGACGTGCGCGTCCATGATCCCACGGATTGGAACTGGAAGTATCTGCGTCATCAGCACGTGATAGTCATGAGACTTCATCCCGCTGAACTTCTGCTTCGCTGAGTCTAGATATCTGCTTATCTTCCCCGCGTAATCGTAAGGAAGTTTCACTCCTAAGAGGCTGGTGAAAAACTGCTCGATCTCCTTCCGACTTAGAGTGAAGCACGCGGGAGGGCAGTCATATTTGCCTTTGCGACGACGTTCCATGTCCTTCACCTCATTATCATCATCATCATCATCATTAGGGCGTTTTGCGTGAAGCTCCTCCCTGATGCCCATTGATTGCAAGTCTGCCCTTGCTTTCGGCCCATCTTTGGTCCTCTCTGGCATGTTGAGCAGGCTACCAAGCAGACTCTCGCACACGTTCTTCGTGATATGCAAGACATCAAGGCTGTGAGGCACACGGAGGATCTTCTAGTACTTCAAGTCCCAGAAAACAGACCTCGTTTTCCATACCGTCAGCAGCGGCTCTGGCGCCTTTCGCTTCTTTCCCGGCGGTAGGCACTCTTTCCAATTTTTCAACAGCTCGTCTATTTCCTCGCCGCTCCTCGTACGTTGGGGTCTACGGGGTTCGGTTTCACCATCGAACAGATCCTTGCGTTTTCTCCATGCATCATCGTCAAGCCACCTTCGATGTCCCATGAACATGGTTTTCGAAGACCCAGGATCTCTATCTAGCTAACGATACGTCGTGTCATCCATGCACATAACGCATGCACAAAATCCGTGGACCACCTGCCCCGCGACATATCCGTAACCGAGATAGTCGTGCACCGTCGTGAGCAGTGCGGCTCTCATAGGGAAATATTCTTTCGCTGCGGCGTCCCACGTATTGGCTGGTGTTTTCCACAGCGTGTCTAGCTCCTCTTTCAGCAGCCCCAGATAAAGATTGATGTCGTTCCCTGGTTGTTTCGGCCCTTCAATTAGCATACTCATGTGAATGTACTTCCTCTGCATGCACATCCAGGAGGGAAGGTTGTACATCCACACAAACACAGACCAGGTGCTATGTGTGCTTCTCTGGCTGCCAAACGGATTGACTCCATCGGTGCTTGCGCCCAACATGATGTTCCTTGGATCGTCCACAAACTATCGGTGTTCGATGTTCAACGCTTGCCACTTGCTCGCATCCTTAGGGTGACTCAGCATCTTGTCTTTTTCTATTTATCTCCGGATAATTTCCGTCATCTTCTCGCTTCTTCTTGTCCCTATCCGCGTGCCAACGCAGGAGCTTTGCTTGCTTAGGGTCCGTGAAATACCGCTGCAGACGAGGAGTGATCGGAAAGTACCACACCACTTTTCGAGGAGCTTTCTTCTCTTCTTATATCGAGTGACACCGCACACCGGACATATGGTAGACTCCGCGTGTTCGTCCCGATAAATGATGAAATCGTTCAAGAACACATGGTATTTCACGTGTGGTAAATCCAGAGGACACACGATTTTCTTCGCCTCCTCGAAACTGGTCGGGCACTTGTTCACCTTGGGAAGACATTCGTGCCAGAATGACATGTTCTCGTCGAAGCATGCGTCGGTCATTTTGTGTTTTACCTTCATCTCTAGAGCCATGAGCGTTACTTTCAGGCGGGTATCCTCGGGCATGCATCCTTCTTACAATGGAGTAACCACGTCTATCTCCAGTTGATCCAGCCTGGCGTTCTCTCGGGCAGCAGCTCTTGCGTTACCGGTCTGCTTGAGAAGCAGCTCTTGAATATGAGGGCCACCCAGCCGATCGATGGTCCATCGTCGTCTACTCCGGCATATTCATCTTCATGATCATGCCCTTCGTCTTGATCTTCCTCATCATCATGTCCGGCATCTTCTACATGATGATTGTGTCTTGCATCTACTTCGCGATCATGTCCTGGAGATTATTCGTCTTATCGCCCGCCCTCGCCGCTATTGTCTTGCTGCCCTTCCTTATTTCTTGCCCGCCCCCCATGGACGACTTCATAATCATCTTCATCACCTTGCCACCGATAGCCATCCATGAAACCACGCACGAGCAGGTGGTCCCGCACCTGTCTGGAATCCTGGTCCTAAAGGCTCTTCAGCTTGCAAGATCGACACAGACATCTTATCTCTGTCTCTTTCTTTTGAAGCATCTCGGCCTTCACGGAGCTCAAAAACCTATTCACGATGCCTTCGGTCATCGTGCGGACCATGGTCGCCTGCGGGGTTGAGCAAAACGATAATTTAGAACCATAAGAAATTTGGCCTGACTTTGCCTAAAAATAGGATAAAAAAGAATGCATAGCGCCAAATTCTCGCCGAAACGGAAATCAATCAACATTCCGGCAAAATATTGGCAACTATCGCATTTCAAATACCTATACCTGCAAACGCAAACATATGCAACACCACAAACATACGTAGATCTAGGCCATAAAAAGTGTGTACGTTGGAGGGAGAAAAAAGTAGATCTAGAACATAAAGAAAGCTTTCCCCTACTTACCTATTGAAAAAAGGAAATTTAACCATTTAATTTGGGTGAATCTATGGTGCAAATGAGGTGAGGAGGAGGAGGCAGCCGAGACCAAGCTAGAGGGTGGAGAGAATGAAGTGGGGAAAGTGAGTGTGTGTGGTAGCTAGGGTGGCTGTCAAAAATATTTGCTCTCAGGTTACCAATGGCGCACCCCCTAAGAATGCACCATTGGTAACCAGGGTTACTAATGGCGCACCTGGTGTGCGGTGCGCCATTACTAGTTTTGAAAAAAAAATCGAAAAAATGTTAGTAGTGGCGCACCGTGGGTGCGGTGCGCCATTACTAGGTAAACTAGTAATAGCGCACTATACCCTGGTGCGCCACTGCTAAGTCTGGAAAGGGGTGTGGGGCCAGGACAAAACTAGTAATGGCGCACCATACGCCAGGTGCGCCATTAGTAATATGGGCATTAATGGAGCACCTATATCTGGTGCGCCACTGCTATATAGGAGTGGCGCACCACATACATGGTGCGCCATTAATGTCCATATTAGCTATAGCCGTTTTTCTAGTAGTGACGTGCGTACACACCCTCCCAGCGGCTTGAAGTGAGGGGGCTACGCATCATGGTGTAGTGTGTTTCCGGCTTGCGAAGCATGCGCCACGTCAAAGTTGTGCATTGGGTATTCAAACATCACATAAAAACACACGGGCACATGCACGCGGTGGTTTTCTCCTACGGCACTCCCTCACGTGTGCCTCTCTATGTGGGCCCACAAGGTCGTCGTCGACCAGTTGAACGTACAACGAGAGAGAGGTTAATTTGACCAACAAGGATGGTTCTTTTTTGGTTTGTGTTACGTATATGCACAATAGGAGTATGTACACATCAAAGAGGGGGCAACATGAATACTCTATATATATGCGTGTCATAACCTCGCTCCATGTGGGGACTTTTCGGTTCTCGAGGCAAGTGGCACATAAAAGTTGTACATTATATTGGTATTCAAAAATCACAACACACCTCTTCATATATATGTTCTGGCACACATGCAATCACAATAGTTGTTGTCCTATATATGGCACTCACGCGGTTATCGGTGATGCTTCCATCTATCGGCCCGCTTGGTCCATCACTTTCACCGATAGCGCAAGAGAGGTTAACTAATTTGACTTAGGAGGGGATTAATTTTTTTTTCTCGTGACATAGATCATGATGTGAGATTACATATATAAAATAGCGCATGTGTACACATGAATCCATCCCGCTGGATAGAGGGGGGGGGGGTGAGCACAGACAGGTCTTGAACGACCTCTTGCTCTGTGGGGACATCTGTGATTTTCAATGCATGCACCACATAAATGTTGTGCATTGGGTCGGGTATTCAACACATATGCATGCATCACACACCTCCATAAATATGTCCGGGACACACGTATGCTACGCGTCGTGAACCCTCGCTCGGTGTGGGTATTTTACGGTTCCAAAGCATGGTGCCACATCAAGTTTGCGCATTGGGTATTCAAACACCACACACACCGCTTCCATATACATACTTGGGCCACATGCATAGAGTGGCTTTGTCTTCATACAGTACTCCCTCGCGAGGTTATCGACGACAAGCTAGCCCATTTTTGCGGGGCTGTGTGGACGTAACTCACTTTGACCATGCAACAACGAGCGGGAGAGGTTGTATGACCAAGTTTGGTTCTGCTTGGTCCATGTTACAGTACGTCTTGGTGGGATGCCCTCCCCCAACATGTGTGTGTGGGGGGGGGGCTACTTCGCACTACCTGCAACCTCCGTGGGGTCTGGTTAATTTGCGAGGCACATGTGCCATGTCAAAGTTATGAATGTTAGTTAAATAACACACAACACCCTTTTCATACATATAGTAGGGCCACCCGCATGTGGTTCATATGTGGTCTCACCCATCTTGCGCCACAAGCACACATTTGTGGGTCGGCACATGTCCACGTTTGTCGAGAAGCGAAAGGGGAAGTTTGACAATATATATATGATGGACTCCTATAGGTTTTGTGTTACAGTAGGGTGAGATTTCAGACCTAGCTATTTGGGGGCATGCATTCATAGCTAGGATTCCCTTACCGCCGACACGAAGTGGGGTTCGTAGGGGGTGGTTGACTAGCAATGTTGTGCTTTTGTGCGACAGGTGTCACATCAAAGTTGTGCATTGGGTATTCAAACATCAAACCACCCTTTTCATACATATATTTGGTCCACATGCAAGTGTGTTCATGTTCTGACCGTCTCCCATGTTATTATTTTTGGCAAATTTATAAACATCACATGAGTTGGATGTAGAAACCATCTGCGATTGGATACGCAACAGACATGGTTCAGTCATACTACCCATTTGCCACGCTCGTGCCCTGTAGTCACTCACGTCAGCACAGTAGATTGGGATCCATGAGGCTTGCCTCCCGATCTCGAAAATATCTACTCCCTCGTAATATCGAGAATATCTACCACCTAGAACGTTTTAATGTTTGATAGCACACGATTAGTATGTGCGGACCGTGTGCGATGTCTGTTACTCCTGCTCTCCTTCTATCCCTTGATTCAAATTTTTAGTAGCCCCGACATTTTACTCCCGCCTCTGCATCCCTCGCAATCTAAAAAAATATCTGCTCGCCCTTGATCCAAATTTTCAGTAGACCAACATTTTACTCCCGCCTAGTAAAATTTTCAATTGCCGCGGTATTTCCTCAAACACCACCTTGCTCCCCACCCCCTCCACACACACCACACACTCCCCAAAACCTTCACTAACACAGACACACACCACCCATACCTCACTCGAAACCATTGGTAGGTCGCTACCATCGCCGCCGCCGCCGCCTCCATCCTCAACCTCTGCATGTGTGCCAGGGAACTCGAGGAGCCATTGGCCAAAAAGAGGTTTATCATAGCCACTTCGTCCAACGTCGGTGGGGTGGCCGCCGAGGTGTCCCCATTGTCCTCCGCGGGCTATTTATCAATCTGCCATCGCCAGTCGCCCGATTCACCCGCTGCTGCGCCCCTACGCCTGTTCGAGGACTTCCCCGTCCTCCCTCGGGCCCGGTCGCCGACGAGTTCCTACCTCGGGGTTCGGCAATGGCTGTAGGGGACAAGGGTCGCTGAGATTACGGATCAACAGACCCACACCCGTCGGTGGTTCGATAGCTTCCACACGGCCGAGCTCGCGGCCATGGAGTACGACCGCTGGCATGTCCATTACCACAACATAGCGCATAGGCTCAATAACCCCTTCGGCACATGTCCGGTTGACCTCGTTCCACCAGAGCCAGGGGTGGTGAGCTCGGCTATGGCGCGGGAGGACCGCGAAGCTTGGGAGCGCCTCAAGGCCGAGACTGACGACGAGGCCTACATGCAAGACCTCTGCCACGAGCACCCGAAGCTCGTGGAGGCGGAGCGGGTGATCTTTGCCGGCGCGGAGGGCGGCGAGGTTATCATGCTCACCTTTGATGACGAGGTCGAAGGCGGCGAGGACGACGGGACGGAGGGCGTCGAGGTGGGCGGCGAGGATGAGGAGATCGACATCGGCGAGTGGGACGAGGAAGGATTGGCTTGACCTCCACTTCGACCAAAAGTAGCTTAGCTTAGTTTAAATTTATGTTTTATGTTCGGTTATTTGAAAACTATCTATGTTTATGTTTGAACGCATGCTACTTTCGGTTGAACCTACTTTGAACTTGATCAAGTTGAAGTTTACAACGTTAAATTTAGGGGATCGACTAGAAACGGCCAAAAATTGCTAGAGTATAAATATATCCACTAAGGGTTTTAGTCCGTTAACTTTTAAAGGATCAGCTAGAGATGGACTTATGCCTTATTTATTTCAGTTCTTCATGATGAGATGCTCTATATGTGTAACTATTTGCCGTGCAGTTCAATTTCATCAATAACAGTTTCAACAATACCACTAAGAATTACGATATTTGGTTGTTGTTAAGGATATTGCAGTTAACATGCATTTTTGTTTTTTTAATAATAACTAGTGTACTTTTGACATGCACAATATCAGTTTGAATACTATTTGCTTGTTTTTAAGTGTTATGCCTGGTGTAGTTAACACACCTTTCCACTTCTTTTTTTGTTGAACTAGCATGCTTAAACCTGTACACTGCAGTTATCATTTGTAGATTATGTTGTCTACCATGGATATATTTGGTTGATGCTTAGCCTGTTGTGCTTAACATGCTTTTATATGTACTCATACATGACAATATTGAGAACATTGATATTTTCCATCGAGGTTAGTTGCATCGCATTGCTTATATGTACACACTGTTCAGGATATCGGTAGAATGTACCATATAGCCCGGGGGCTGATAAGGGATTAATCGTCGAATCAGACATTTCACTGAATATATCTACACGCAATTACTAGTAGATTAACTAGGGTCATATTTAATATATCTGAGGCTATATAGCATGATGAGGACATCACTAACAAAGTTACACCCACAACCCCTATTGTACATATACATGATCAATTACTAGAGCTCGCTCACGCCAATTAAATTACCAGGTACTTTCGTTTCTTGGTAATGATTATAATGTTCTTGAGAATATGATACTGTGTAAATTGGATACATTTGTATTGCTTACAAATGAAGGGCCTAGCTTGGACAATAAGGATGATCATTGGAGCAAGATCAAGCATGGAGATGATGGCATGCGCAAGGGGAACAAGAACAGAGTTATAAGTGATGATTCCAGGACTTTGAAGCCACCATAATGAGTGCGTTAAGCCTTGGACGAAATTTAAAAGATGCCACTTCATAAATTTCGTCCAGAGGCTATTATGGGTGTTGCTTCACCTTATTATTGGGCCAGACCCATGTAATTTCGAAATACTTGAGTATAGGCTGTTTTTAGAGTCCGTATGTCTGGGGAAACAAGAGTTAGGGTTGGTTTCGGACCCCTCCTCCAAGGGCCACGAAATTCCCCCCTCTTCCTCCATATATACAACCCTTAGGGCGTCGTTTAGACTTTGGGTTTTGTTTATATTAATGTTCGCCATAGCTGCAACTTCGCGTACTTCATTTGTGTTCATCGACCAGACAAAGGCGTCACAGAACCCCACCTTGATCAATAAAGATTTCCTCTTATATTCGTAATATCCAGATTACAATCTCAGTTTCTCGCTTGCTCTTCTTTTGTCTGTAGGAAACAGATCTTCATGGTCAGGTGGATCATGCTCCGACGTGGTCAATAACCTCTTGGAGTTGGTTTAGCGATTGCTAAGGCGCGAAGTCCTCGCACGTTCGTAGTCGGATTGTCAAAGTCAACTTCCTCCAAAACGATAGCCACCATCTCAACGAAATACGGGACACCTTTGCCTCTATGAAGTGGTATCAGATTTCCAGGTTGGTCGTTGATATTTTACATTTTTCGTAGATTAGATCGAGTCTGTTCTTCGTACCTACAGTCCACGAAGAAGCCAAAAAATTTATTAGGGTTAGTTCATCATATCCGAACCAGTTTGAGCCTTCGCACTCTTTTCAGTATTTTGCTTTGTTGAATTTACGGTTGCAACATCGTGTCAAGTTGCTGGTCTTAGCATCTAGTCTTTTAGAGTTTCGAGTTCTGGTCATAAGTTATCACGCCGCCGCCGCAACATCTTCATCGCCCCTGCCACATACCTCCACCGATCCGTATCCATATACCACCACCAAGCCGTATCCATATACCACCACCCCTGCCATATACCACCACCGCTGCCATATTCTACCACCATATATCCACCACCAATCCGAGTTCTTTTCATTTTAGATTGGTTTTTGAGATCCATCTAGTTTCGGTTTAGTGTTTCTTTGCCTGAGTAGGCCTCAGAAAAAAAAATCGACAGGTGAAAATATTTTTTCCCTATCCTATTTTTAGGCTTTTCTGAGTCTTTTGAGACACGTGCCATCATACAATTTTTTTACCGCACTTTTTCGTCGTCGCTGCCCTGATTCCAAAAAAAATTGGTCAAAAAAGTTTTGTGCCTATCATCTTAGTTTGACTTGGGAAGAGTTTTGAGACACTCGCCATTATAGTGATTTTCGGCCAGAAAAAAGGAGCGCAAAAAAGGCGCAAAAAAATCAGAGTGTGTTTTCCCCTTGATTACATGGAGCGTCGAGATTTTGTTAGTGTTCTAGGCTCGTGTATCTAGTACGGTCTAGCCTAGGACCAGCATAGTACCGTCGTTGAGCGTTTATTCTTCTTTGCATCTCTGAATTGATTACTGCTGACCCTTTTTGCTACCATATTATAAGCCTTCCTAGCTCCACATACATCTACGTCGTGTGTTTGACTCTCCCTGGTAATCGCTCTATGCAAGCTTTGAGGTGTTTTGACTACAACGGTCGCTGATCACCACCTGCTGCTTGGTAAGAACTGGTAAGAATTTAAGATTTTCTTCACGGATTTGTGACACCCCACCACCAACACTTTCTAGTAGTCCGCAGGAGCATATTCTGTGTGTTTCTATTGCTGCTAACCATGGCAGGACCACAAGCCGACGGGACTAACTAGGAGAACATGACAAACAAGGCATTACATGATAAATTTCAGCAAATCATGACTGAACAGGTGCAAGATGTGCTGAACAAATTCGAAGGGGCCATGGATAAGATAGCTGGCCTTGAGAAGTCGTTCGAAACAAAGCTCGATGCCAAATTTGCTGAAGTGCTTGCACGTCTTCCACAACCACCACCGGCTGCACCTGTTGCACCTCTGCAACAACAACAACAACAACAACAACAACAACAACAACAACAACAACAACAACAACAACAACAACAACAACAAAAACTACCTCCACATCGCGAAACAGCCCTCCGCCAAGCGAGCCGTGTCCCTCTTTAGCCTGGCCAAACTGTTGGTGCTGCTGTTGATAATTCAGTGGCTCCTGCTGCTGCTGAGGAGGAGGACGATTATGCGGGAGATTACGAGGATGAGGTTGATCAAAAATCTCAACTACGTGCAACCACCACCACCAGGTCGTCCACATGCAAATAATCGCAATGGTAGGGCTGCATCACACCCTCAGGTACGCGATCATGACCATCTCCCTAAACTAAAATTGAATATTCCACTATTTGAGGGTAGATATGTTCCTGATATATATCTTACTTGGGAGTTAGAAACTGAACAACCTTTTACTTGTTTAGAATATCCCAAGGAGAGACGTGTGATAACCCTCAACCGTAAGGGATCGAGATAGTCTTCGCGGGTAAGAATAACCCAATTTATTGATTCGACACAAGGGGAGCCAAAGAGTATTTATAAGCTTTGACAGTTGAGTTGTCAATTCAACCGCACCTGAAATATACTTACTTGCAACAAAGGATAAGTGGTAACAGTGATATGATAGTGATGATAGTGATAGTAAAAGTAAACAATAAAAGTAAATAGCAAAAGTAAATGGCAAAAATAGCAACTAGTAACCAGCAGGATTTAAAACACTGTAGGCTAGGGAGATGGATGGTTGGGCGCTGCATGGATGAGATATATTCTAACTTGGGGCACGGCACACAGAAAATTAATGATCATCTAGGCAATTATCAAACATTAGGCATGTATCCCGTAGGTAGTTGTACGTGCTTGCAATAAGAACTTGCACAACATCTTTTGTCCTACCATCCCGCTACGAACGGGGCCAAAAGGAACTTATGGATATTAAGGTGCTCCTGTCAAAGAGCACCGGAACAAAGCAATGAACTCAATGGATACATGTAATCCTCAAACTACGGACCATCCCCGTTGGTGTCCCAAGCTGTCACTTTTGGGATCGCCGGTTCCGAACCGTAACAGGTGCAAACAACTCATAGATAGGATCACGAACACAAATATATTCATGCAAACACATATGGTTCAGATCTGAAATCATGGCACTCGGGCCCTAAGTGTCAAGCATTAAGAATAACAAGTTGAAGCAAAGATGATAAACACCATAGTAGATGATAGGCAACATGCCCCCAACGATCTGATAAACTATTACATGATCTAACTCATCCAATCCCTACCATCCCCTTCGTCTACAGCAGGGGAATTGCTCACACATGGAGGGAGAAGTCATGGAGGGATGATGGAGTGGTGATGATGATGACGATGGCGACGATCTCCCCTCTCCGGAGGCCAAATCAGCCTCCAGATTAGCCCTCCCGAGGAAGAACAGAGGGTGGCGGCGGCTCCGCGACGGAAAACTGCGAAAAGAACTTCTGATCTGGGGTTTCCGCGTCGTGAGTAAAAATATGAGGCAAAGTAGGGCACCAGGGGGTGTGGGCCCCACCCAGGCGACCCCCCGGCGCGGACCAGGGGGGGCGCCCACAGGGCGCCTGGGCACCCCCTGGCCCCCTCTGGCCCCTCTTCTGGCTCCTGGTTCCTTCGGGTGCGTGGATTTTCTGTGATTTTTCGTGGATTTTTCTGAGATACCTAAAAATCCGTTTTCCTACACACAATAAAACCATACAGACAGCTCTGCTGAAAACAGCGTTAGTCCGGGTTAGTTTAGTTCAAATCATGCAAGAATGAGGTCAAAACAATATCAAAAGTGTTTGGAAAAGTAGATACGTTTGAGACGTATCAACTCCCCCAAGCTTAGCATATTGCTTGTCCTCAAGCAATTCAGTTCAACGAACTGAACGCGACAAAGAAAACTTTGACAAACTCTTTTGCTTCATTAGATGTATATAAGCATGTACTACGAAAAGAGTTTAGCAAGTATTGAAACAGTACTATGAGGACAATGCAAGGAGCAATCCTTCTTTCAAGTGACTAGTCACAAATACTTAAAAGTAAATAATATACTACTGAAAATCAAGACAAGATTACATTGCACATAGCTTGAGCATACTAGGGTGGTATCTCGCTAGTCTCCATGAGTGAAGCAAAACATAAATGCAGAAACTCCTCCAGAGTTTTAAAGGAGACTAGAACTAAGAATTTCAGAATAAATCATATCACAAGTATGCAGAAGACAATGTAATACTTTGGGACAATGCACATCACACTCAGAATGACAATTATGCTCTCCTAGTTGGTGCTTTGAAGAAAGAAGGTGGAGACTCTCGAACCGTGGCTTTTGTTGGCAAAGTTGAAAACCCGTGATCGGAAACAAAAACTAAACATGTACCAGAGCTCTTAGTTTTAAAAACAGAAGTAAACACGTTTTGAGAAGTGCATATTTCATCAACGAATGCTAGCAGATAACTCAATCACCTTTTGAGTGGACAAGTCTCGAGGAATGACTCCCGCATGAGGACGATCACATCCTCTTAATCTCCTTTGTTTATCACTGCCAAAGTTTTCTGATTTCTCATGAACAAAGCGTGAAGGAGGGTTTGTTTGTTATATTATCTTTTTGAGCCGGGCGCACTCAATGCCAGTTCCTTCTCGTATTATGGGTTTGCACATTATTCATGCAATCCAGGGGTGAAACTTGTCCAACTTAAAAAGATCATGAATTAACTACTACTTCCTCATGAGCTAAAACATAGTCACAAAAGAGAAATGCTTTTGATTAGTTTCGAGATGGTACATGAAAGTCTTCGTTAGGAATGGCAGGTAAATACCATGTATAGGAAGGTATGGTGGACTCATATGGCATAACAGGTTTTAAGGAATTTGGATGCACAAGCAGTCAGTCCGCTTAGTACAGGTGGAGGTTTAGCAAAGAACTGGGAAGCGACCAACTAGAGAGCAATAACTATCATAATCATGCAGAGCGACAAAGCAACATTGAATCGGGCATGAAAGTGATATAACTATTCTGAAACTCAAAGATCATCAAGGCAGAGTAGACTTTTTAGTCTTAAACATGTGTAAGCATGTGCCAAGTCAATCCAAAAATTCTCTAAAGGGAAATACCACCTTAGTATACCAGACTATGGACAGTGCAATGCATGTAGATCATTTCAATAACACATTATATACTCTAGTTATTCGGGACTAGCCACAAGGAAAGCATGAACCACTGGAAGAGCATTGTAAACATAGCACTATGTCGCTACAAGCTGGTCTCTAGATCATAAGTACAGGCATATGTACAAAAGTAGAAACAAAAAGAGTTCATACCGGTCTTCCTTGTTGCTTCCCTTCAGTCGATCTTCGTCATTACTGCTTGTCACTTGCACGATCGAACGTAGGAAATATAATTAAATGCCATCACAGACTCGAGCTGAACTCTGAAAGCAAAGCAAACTAAAGAGAAAAGGAAGTCTTTTTGGATTTTTCAAAGGTTGAATAAAAGCAAAAGAAAGAGAAAATCTTTTTGTTGTTTTTGCAAAGAGAGAAATAAAGAAGAACGGGCAAAAACTTCGAATAGATCAAAGCGAATAAATCGGATAATACAATGGACAAGTGAGAGGGGCACATACTCCCCCAAGCTTAGGCATTTGGCCTAAGTTGGTAGCAGCTACTGCCCCCAGGAGCCTCCTGCTCCGGGGGTATGGTGGTGAGTCCAAGGGTCGTAGAAGGATGCTGGCGCGTACACCGAACTCCTCAGAGTCTCCCACGAGGAAGGTTCCGAACGCCAAACAGAGGAAGAACCTTCACCAAACTCGGTGGCGGTTTCTCCCTGAAAAGGTGGTATCTCACCGTGCCCCTCCTCGTCGGGCACAACCCCCTCCATGGGGTTATGAAACTGATGCTGGACCATGAACTCGTCGAACTGGACAACATCAAAGGACCATCCGTTCCTGCGAGAAAAATCAAACAAAAGAGGTGCAGGTAGATGGATCTCGCGTTCCGCGGTAGTTCCGAAACGCAAGATATAAACAAGATTATCAAGCTCAGAACCCATGGTAACAAACTTATGCCTTTTCATAGCAGCAAGATCAAAGCTTAAATAAGTAAAAGGATTATCATCAGGGTGTGGGGTGCCTCCAAGATGTTCTAAGATAAGTGTGGCATAAACGCCACCATATAAGCCCCCCTTGTTACCGTTCATAGCAAGGCGTCGAGCAATTAAGGCACCCAGATTATAATCAGACCTCCCTGAGAGGGCTGCTGCCAGGATAGTAATATCCGGAGCAGAAATGTTGCTCGTGTTGTCACGAGCTAACACCCCTCTGGCAATATAATATGCAAAATACCTGAGGTGAGGAAATAAGATGCTGGAGATCTTCGACCGATGAATATCCCTCGTACCCATGTTGCAGAGAGAGTTGATGACGGTTTTCAGCTCGGAGGGCTGAGTGGCCATCCTAGCCGTCCTCCCAACATTCGGCACACCTATTATTTCACAAAAATTCCCCAAAGTCATGGTGATAAGATCATTATAAATTTTAAACTCAATAGCACCTGAATCAGGATTATATCTAAAACTGTTAATGAAACTGGAGGTGAGTTTTTGATACTGGGTAACACGGCTCGTGACGAGTTGTGTCAAACCTGCATGAGCACAAAGATTATAAAACTCATCCTTGATTCCCGCAGCTTCCATGAATTCATCACATGGAAATGTCATCGCACGTGCTGGACTTGTATCTTCCAACAACTCCAGGGGCACATGATCTTCATTATAGCTCACCCTAGCAGTCGATGGTGAAGCTGCGGCTCTAGTAACTCGATCGGAGTGTGCGGGCCTCCTCTTCTCAAGCCACCCTTTTGCCCTTCCTAACCAACTCATTTCTGAAAACTATTTCCAAAACTATTAGTAGTTTTCAAAACTATCTTACTCCTCTTCCCTTCTCAGTTTTTCGAAAACTAGGCTATACTTGATCTCTTCCCCTTCAAAACCTTGGTCGCTAGAACCCTTATGCCCCAGACCACTGGAGTGCACCTTGCCAAACACTCACCCACCACTTTTGCACGCAAGAGTGGCGACACCACGACAAGACGATGTCCGCGGAAAATCCATCCTCGATGAGTGAGGACATGAAGACCCAGAAGATGGTGCAACCCTAGCCTACGATGACCATGGCATGAGTTGTGCAAAATCATGATATACAATCGCTAATAGAGTAATCATGTCACTACCGTTGTTGTATCGACAACCACCGGTGGATGAGAACCTTGCCATTTGGTCCGCCTCACTATAGTGAGCAGGAAAACGGTTCTCTTCGTCCCCCGCTCTTGGTGTCGATGTTTTCAACAACAAAACCGACATGTTGGACCTCTATTATGCCTTGATTAATATCATTGCATAGAAGATTGCCTAACTGGTACCCTCGACGTCCCAGAAGGCCCAAGGGGACGTCATGATTAAAGAGACAAGAGAAGACCAAGACAACGCCAGCTACAAGGACTAGACCCCGAGACCTCCAAATCACTTGCGAGACTTATTCCACTTCTCTCCTCTTCTGAACTACTCAGCAGTGACACCCCTTTGCGCTTGTCGTAGCATCTCTTGTCATATTGAATCTTCTCTAACCTTCTTGTAGATGGCCGTCGCCCCCACGAGACTCCTCATGACCGGATTTCCACCACTCCTAAGGGACTGCCTCCAACAATTCCACTATCCTTTGGAGCCGATGTACACCCTGCACGAACTAGACAATGGTGAATTCAAGACGGAATTCTATGCCAAAGTGATTGTACCTGCCAAGACCTCACCTCAAGGCTGGTTCTTTATCGGACCACCTATGCCCACTAAGGACCTGGCCATACAGCAAGTGGCCTACAAAGCCCTTCTTCGCCTTCAAGATCTCCTCCCAGAAATGAATGAAGGTCGGGCTACTTGTTACCTGCCTAGCAAAAGCGGAACAGGAACCACCTCGCAGGCCATGATTCCCCCAGGAGATGAAGAACCAACTCTCAAGCTCCAGACCCGCTTCGCCCACACAGCCGATTACCTTCTGCGCAACCTCACGGAAGAATTCCTCAAGTCCCGCGAGGATCTCCCTTCACTTCTACATCTCCACTGCCTCGAGAAGAAGAAGGTGATCGAGCGGGAACAATAAATTACTACCCTACAAGTCTACATTGCTAATCAGAAGCAACAGATTAAAGAGCTTCAAGGAGCTCGCCATCGGACCCTACGAAGAAGGCAGAAGGCTAGACTACCATATCTACGTCATGAGGGATCAACGTCAGGCCACCAGAAACAAGACCCAAGACGGGATAACAACCTCTTTGCTTCCATCACATGTTACGAGTGTGGTGAGCTCGGGCATATCAGAAGGATGTGGCCCAGCAAGCAGCCATCTGTCAAGCCACCGGAAGACCCACAGAGCTGAAGACTGAAGGCCTTCCTCCTCACGACTGTCAATCCGAGAACCCCTAGGGTAGGATGAGTCGTGTACCCCCTTATGCGAAGTCGAGTCTATGTAGCGGTTCATATGAAACCATGTCATGTGTTGCTTGTCCTTATCTGTTTGTGTTTTCGATATAAGTCGCACTTTTGCCTTGGGCGGCATGTACGCGACTATATCACCTATCTTATCTTAACAAATGTGTGTGGCCTTTACGGCACTTGGTTGTTTGTTCTTTCACTATAAAAACCCCCCTTAGGCATTTCCCTCCTCTACGCTGCTTCTTCCCTCTATTCTCCCTCTTCCCAGTTGAAGACCCGCAAGACAAGATGCACCAAGGATTCTACCTCGGCAACCAACTGGCACTGAAGACTTCTGCTACAACCTCCGTGGCCAAGTGCAACCCCGTAGGGTTATGTTTAACCCTCCGGACCAGTAACCCCATTCCTAGACCCTTTGAGACTTCACAAGACACTCCAGCACAAATCCTTAACCATGTGCCTAACCCATGGTAAAGCGAGAGAACCAGTTAAGCCTTTATAACCTTGCACAACACTGGGTTCGTAATGGAACTAGTGGACACATTGAGTAAGCACATTTTCATCCTAATATAGCACAAGAACTGACGATGCCATAGATAGACCAGTTCGAGGATATTGGACAGATGACTTGGTGGCTTTATATCAGTGACTTCGAGGAATTATCTGAGACCTTGATGGATTGTGAGGTTTTCATATTGATGGGATCATGACTTTGGGGAAGCCTGTAGAAGTACCCGTTGGGCATAAGATTTGGATTTAGGTAGGTGATTCTGGTTGGTATAATGCTGGATATGTCTGCATGATTCAGAGTAAGATTGGATTTAGGCCTATGATCCTGATTATGATATTATGCTTCTCGGTGGACAATAACCTAGGAGATTGGATTATCTGTCGGAGTTGATTTAGGGGTCTATATAATCATGATCATGGAATTTACTTGACCCGGATGATGGGAATTTGGTGGACATACTATCGTGATGCATAGTCCTTCCAAGTATTTGGGTATTATAGAGACTAGAGATCTTGAGAAACACTATAGACATCGGATTTGTGGGATTGTTGGATTATGTGGTGATTGATGGGAATTACCGGGCTATTGGAGGTGATCTATAGGAAGGAAACAAATCTTGGAGTGGCATATGACGTGTTTCCTTAGAATAGAGATGCATTACCTTGAACCTTGCAAGACTAGGTTGAGCGCTTGGATTGTGGAGCTTAATTTAAGCTCAGCAGCATGTATGATCTACCTTTGGATTTTAGAGGTAGGCATACATATGGATTTGGGGATCGTAGACAAGTACAATTTTGTTAGACCTACTCTTGAGAGTCATGAGGATATGCATGGCATGAGTGGCGATTGAAGTTGGTCTATGCGAGAAGATGCTTTTTCGATCGAAGTACTAGATAGAGCTATTGGCATCTCAGAAACCGTGCTTAAGGATAAGATGATATAAGTTCATTCACTCACTAGAATCCTTGAAACCCTTAAGCCCCACCGAGCCACCACCTGGTCAGATTCTGACCACGGGCCTTGACTCAGAGTCAGGAAGGCCTCTGCAAATACTCAACCGAGACCACCACCAATACCTCAGCTTACCTTGCGTACCCCTTAGACCTCATGGAGTAATTGGACAAGTTGGGTAACATCATCATTTGATGGCCTACTTGTCTGCCCGATGACAAAGAAGAGACGGACAGCTGGATAGAAGACATTTGAAGACCGCCCTGTCAAGAAGGAAGATCTACACCGACCACCGTCATCAAGAAGTAAACTTCCGCGTCAAAGACCGGGTGTATCTGCAAACCACTCCTCTCAAAGGAACGCTCACACCAAGATGTATCAAGACATGAAGGCACGATTCTGGTGGCACATGATGAAAAGATATATTTGCAACCTATGTTGCAAAGTGTGATGTGTGCCAAAGGGTCAAGGCTGAACATCAGCGACCCGCTGGATTGCTTCAACCACTCAAGGTTCCTGAGTGGAAGTGGGATAAAGTCGGAATGGACTTCGTCACTGGATTACCAAGGTCGGATAAGAGGACATGGCTCTATCTGGGTCTTAGTCGATCATTTGACCAAGGTAGTCCATTTCATTCATGTCAGGACCACTTATGATGGCAACTGGCTGGTAGCTCTCTACATCAACCAAATCGTAAGTCTTCACGGCATTCCCAAGGAGATTGTGTCAGGTCGAGGAACCCAGTTCACCTCAAGGTTCTGGAAGAAGTTTCGAGAAGCCTTGGGAACCAAGTTATCTTTCAGCACGGCTTTCCACCCACAGACCGGAGGTCAGACAGAACGAGTCAATCAGATTCTCGAAGACATACTCCGAGCCTGTGTCTTGGCATATGGAGCCAAGTGGGAGGAATTGTATCCCTTTTGCCGAGTTCTCCTATAACAACAGTTACCAGTCGAGCCTTCGGATGGCACCATTTGAGGTGTTGTGCGGACGCAGATGTCGCACACCCCTCAACTGGTCAGAGACCGGAGTAGGGCTAGTCTTTGGACCGGAGATTCTCCGCGCAGCAGTAGAGCAAGTCCAACTAGTCAGAGAACGTTTGAAGGCAGCCAAGTCAAGGCAAAAGAGCTATGCTGACACTCACCGTCGGGACATGAGTTTCCATATCGGGGACCATGTGTACCTGCGGGTAACTCCTCTGAAGGGAAACAAGCGTTTCCACGTCAAGGGGAAGCTCGCACTAAGGTTCATCGGACCCTTTGAGATCACTGCAAGTCATGTAGTAGACGGCTCCCCAGCTAGATCTACCACCTGAGATACCCTCCGTGCACCAAACCTTCCACGAGCCCCCACTCTGGAAGTACTTCTTACCTCATAGCTAGCCCGATGCCCGCAAGGACATCGATCACCGATCCTTTGGCAGCTAACCCAACCTAACCTATGCAAGAGACCCCTCAGCAACCTCCATCAAGGAAGGCATTAAGCAAGAAGCCATACTATCAAGCACTTCAGGATTCCAAGGAGCACCGCTCGGAAGCAGAACCAACAAGAAGTGAAGACTACCCCGTATCCAAGACTCCGCCTTTCTTTCCACGCCTAGTCTGGGAATCTCGGGGACGAGATTCTTGTAAGGGGGGTAGGTCTGTCACACCCTGATTTTCTTGCCACTTTGCTTGAGCTAATTATCATATTAAAAATGTGGATTTGCAAAAACTTTTGAGTGTTTTTGACTTTGCTTGATTTGACTTTTGTCTGCTGTTTGCTAGTGCTCTAAAAAATCAAATAAATCCTCCAACTCTTATACTTCATCTCCTTGACCCAAAACCTTTTCCCAATGATCATGCCATGTGTATAGACCAGTATAGAATTTTTCTTATAAAAATATTTTGGCCAAATGGTATTTTCTAAAATTAGTTTTCCAAAGACCCCTGAATTGAGGTTTGCACTGCAAGTACCTTATTTAGGGTGTGAAAAATATTTCAAAAAGTTTATTTGAATCCTATTAGGTATAGGACTCCCAGAAACCACAAAAGTATAATTTTAAAAGTTATTTTTATATTTTATTTAAAAGCTTTTTCTTTAGGCCAGAAATGGTCTTTAATAGGGAAAAATTATTTAATCATTTCAAAAATATTTGCCAAAATTCAGGGAGACTCATAGGACATATATTGTCCATATATAAGAGTTTCAGCACATGGTCATGTTCAAAATATTGGACTAATACTTCCAAAACCCTTTCTGGATATTTCAAGCTTTTGAAATATTTACAAAGGAAATATTCTCCAAAAATTTCAGGGAAATTCTATCATGTCATATATGACATATTTGATGATCTTGCAAAGCCTCATGCCTTGAAGATCAAGGAAACATCCTCTAATCCCCTCAAAACCATTCTGTCCATATTTGAAGTTTGAGCAACTCTACATTGCCAAACTTGTCCAAATGCTCTCAAATTTGGTGCACATGCTAGAATGGCCTAATAAGGCATCTAGACCAAATGGCACAAGATTTGGAATAGAGCAACTTGATCAGATCACCCCAAAACCCTTTCTGTTCAAATACAAATTTGAACAACTTTACATTGCCAACTTTTTATCTGGAGCTTCAAACCTTGTGGGCATGATCAATACCCCAAATGATGATGCTACACCAAGTGGTGCATCAAGGGGAGATGATTTGCTTAACTCAAACATGGTGAAACCATTTCTGTTAATTTCTAGGGTTCACCAAAGTTACATTGGCCACTTTGCCCAAATGAGCTCAAATTTGGTGCAGGGGCCTAATTATATGTGACATTTGATCCTGTTAAGTCCCATGCCAATTGGAAGTCATTTGCCTCCCCAAAACTTGATCAAACACCTTCTGTCCATTTACCAAAACCAGTGTTTGAACCTCTTTTACTTTATCTCTTTACCCCAAATTCTTACCACAGCTTATTCTGATCATCTTCTACCCCCAGTAACTCTCTATGGCCTTAGCTCAATTATTGGAGGAGGGTAAAACCCCAATTCACTCCTCTAGACAGCAGTTTTCACCATCTTCCTCACCTCCCTCCTCATTCCAGATGCTCCCCAGGGCATCCAAGACCTTCACACTATTGTTTACTACTCCCTAGCACTGCTGGACACAAGAGGACACAACCAAGGAGCAAAAGGCACGGCCATGCCAGCCAAAAGCACGCTCTGGAGCGCGCTACAGTGCTCTGGAGCACTGCAGCCGCCCCCAATCGGCTGCTTCCGACAGCCTTTGGCCTCCCCCTCGTGTCCCCCGAGGCGGCCTCGACGTCCGCAACACGCCGGGCGGTCGGCCCCCTCCTCTCTCCTCCTCCCTCAGCCCTGCTCGCACGCGCACCGGCCGACCCTGAGCACCAGTGAGCGAGCTCACATGCGCGAAGACTTTGGCGCCTCCCTGCTCCTCCTCTGCTTTCCCCTTGGACTGGACCTCGTCCACGAGCGCCTCAGACATGCCCCGGAGAGCCAGATTGGCCTCCAGCAACGGCCACGGCCCCGCCGGCGCACAACCCGCGGTGAACCTCGGGCTAGCCTATAAAAAGGCCTTCCCGAGCCCCTCTCCGTACTCCATCCACTCCCTCACCCTCCAGAAGGCCTCCTTGAGCAAAGCACGCTCCTTCCCGAGCCCTCCTCCTCCTCCTCGGTCGCCATTACCGCCTCGGGGCCCCGCTCGAATTCGGGCACCCTGGCCTCTCCCTCTCCACCTAGCCACCACCGGAGCCTCTCCCGCACCCCCTTGAGCCTCCCCGTGCTCCGCCCCGTTCTTCCCGAGGCCGTAACACCATAACCCTCTTCGCCGTCGCCATCATCGCCGCGCCTGGTGTTTCTCCCCTTCCCGAGATATTCCGCAGGCGTGAAGCACATGGGCGGGTGCGCCTCGCCGCCCTGAGCACTCCGGTGCGCAGAACGTCGGCCGAGACCCCCTAGGTCGCCGGCGCGATCGGCGGCCGAGCTCCTCTGCCCCGCTCCTGTCGCGGGCGGGAGGAAGGAGAAGGTCCTGCGGGAGGGCCCCGCAGGTCAGTGACCCCGGAGGGCCAGGCCCACCCGTTTAAGTGGAGGCGGCAACGACGCAGCCCGCCTCCCCCGCGCGGAAGCGCATCCCCGAAAGCCGCCTCCGGCGTGGCCCCCCTACACGCGTGCGGCCGAGCCGCTGGGCCGGCCCACGAGCTATCCCTCGCCCTGCACGCAGTATAGGGGTAAACCCTTATTCCTTTTTCCTTTTCCTTATTCTGTCAACTTAAAAAATGCCTAGATAATTCAATTGAGCTCCAAATTGCATGATTCAAATTTCCTATGGCTCCATAAATCATGCTCTATCACGTGGTGCGACATGCACATTATTCCAGAAACATTTCTTTCACAAATATTTATCAAATGCCTTTATTTCATTTCTGTGATGAACTTTAGAAAATCACAGAGAGCTCAATCTTGATCCAAATGCAGTGGTTCAAATTCCTGGATGATTGTCATGTCCAAACTTAGTTTTGGAACATTTTTATTAATACTTTCTGTACCCCACCAAATATTGAGCCATTTCTTCTTGTTTATCAGCTTTGCAAAATCCTAGGAAATTCATTTGAATTCCAAATCCAGTGAAACCAACTCCTAAATGCTTCTAAAATCATGACTTGATGATGGGTGCCTTTGCTCATCATTCAAGGAAATATTTCTGTATACTTCTTCCAAATCCATAAACCCCTTGGTTCCATCTCATTGAAATGTTCCAAACTACCTATTGATCCAACACCTATGAAACCACCTTGGTTATTTTTCATATGACCAGAGGTATCCTAGAAAAGTCCAACTCCTATTTTTAGAGCACTTTTATTGTTGCTTTGATTGTGTTGCTTATTACGATTGTTCCCATCGTTAGTTGACGAAATAAACGAAGTACTCGGAGATGGACCAGAAGGTTTGAAGACTCGGAAGAATAAGGCAAGCAACCCTTTGACCATGTTCAAGAAACCTTTTTATGCATGTCTCATAGCACCTTATTATTCAATGCATCGAAATCATGTTGAGTTGGAAACCACTTTGGTTGCTACCCCTGTAACTTTACTGTTGAAACTTGCATCAAACATGACCCTACCTTCCTATGAGGGTTATGTGGGTGGGAATTGATAGATGTATGATATAGTAGTTGGCTACGCAAAATGGGTCGGGGTTATGCATTGAGTGAAACAAGTGTGGTCTGACATATTTGCAAATGACCCAGTGGGTGCCACTAATGCCCCTGGGAGTTGATGAGGAGCTAGGGCACTACTTGGTGAAGAAGTAGTGTGCCGAGGCTTGACGGAAGTGTTGTTTACAGAGATGGATTAGATTTATGTGTGACTACCGTCCCAACCAAACATGCGCAACCACTCTACCCTTATATGGGACAGGGCATTATTGATTACCTAGGTCGATACTAGCATGGTGCCCACATTACTAGTGACGGGGGTGACATGAGGTCACTCTCGGGGCGGGGACGTGCTTGGATAGGCGGCCATGACTGTCTTTACAGGGCACCGGACACACCGTTGGTACCCCGTGCTTGTGGTATGTGATGAATATGGAGCGAGTCTCCGCAATTTTAAGATGTGAAATGTGGTCACGGGGGTTACTACCAATCGAGTGGACTCTATGTTAGTGTCGTCTAGGGAAAGATAGTGATCGGGTGCTTACCCCGGGTACTTGAGGTATCGCGGGTCGTGGATGACACGGATGTTCCCCGGATCTTGTGGGTAAAGTGTGCAACCTCTGTAGAGTGTCAAACTATTCGAATATCCGTGTCCGCGGTCAAGGACAGTTGGGTGGTGCTACTTCCATAAGTTTCTGGGAAACAACACGATTCAGAGATATTGTTGATGTGATTGTGAGGAAGTCACAATGAGCTTGTGCATGAGTTGATTACAACTCTTTCTCGATAATGATGTCTGTGACCTCCTGATACTTGTTACAGACACATGCATGCCCTTATTATATGTTGATCATAATTGCATATGAAAAACTAGCTTTCCGCAAAACCGCCAACTTAGCAGTAGAGCCTTGCATAATTATTCTATTATCACACTTGGGTTGCTTGCGAGTACATTCAATGTACTCATTGGCTTGCCACTGGTTATTTTATTGGCCAGGCATGAGAGAACATGTTATGATGAAGATTTCTTGGCGACGAGCATGCGAGCTAGGACGCTTCCCAGTCAGAATGCCTGTAGGGTTAAGGCAGATGGCATGGGTCCCGGTTGTCTTTGAAGATTTCCGCTGCGAATATATACTCAAGGCTTGACCATAATTGTCCTATTTATGTAATACGGTATGTATGGATGTAAGACTCTTGTTATTCAGCTTCTGTGTGTTCAGTGAGCATTGATCTCTGGGATCACTGTACACGTGCATTCGGTGATCACGACTTATGAGTCGGGGTCCCCACATTGGGTTTCTCCGCGGTACCAGGAAGATCGCGATCGTATTTTGCAGGTTTGTGATCTTGAGAAGGAAGGCCAAGAATTTGTAACCGTACCCATGTTCGTTGATGTACTTATCGACATTGGAAAATGTACCATCGTCGTCGTCCGGATCCCGTACCATATGCATGTCCGGATCAGCTGACGGCGGTAGTGTTGCGGTGGTCTTGCCATGGCTTGGCGCCGGCACGACTGGCGGTGTTGTCTGTGGCATGGTGTCCCCCGCCCCCAAACGAATCTGGCTCTTCGGACAAAGCATGGATCAGTTTAAGCAGGCGCTGAGGGTCATCACATCATCTTCGTCGGCCCCAGGGGGTCGATATAGAGGTAACAAGTCGTCGCAGCCCCGTAGCACCCGAACCAGTTGAACCCTATACACGGTGGGTGGCATCGGAGTACCGTGGAACACGCGGTTGCCCGGTTCAACGATTTTGGCCTTGGCGACATCGATCAACTCACCGTCCACCAAGTGCAGGAGAGTGCATGAAACGTTGGCGGCACCCTGCGAAAACATGTAGGGCTTCTGGGATGCTTAATCAAAGGCAAGGAGATGAAGTCATCGGCCGAGGCTTAGTTACCGTGATGGCGTCAAGCTCGGCTAATGTCGAGGCACCGCCAACGGCGGGCATGCAATTGACGGAGGGGCCGCTTGCTACCGAGGTGCCGGCCGACGTATTCTTCCCACACCCGGGTGCATTAAGCTCCAATGCCGGCGCCTCCGCCGGAGACACCAATGCCGCCTCCGCCGGAGACACCAATGTCGGTGCATTGTGCGAGTTGCTGCCCGTGAAGCTGGGAATCGGGGGCGCCCCTTGTTGGCCGCCCGCAATCCAGCCCCGTAGCCCCTCAAGCAAGGAAGGTATAATGGCGGTGATCGTCGCTCCCACTTGGTCTCGCACTTGCTCTTGGACCATCTCCGGAATCAGTGCCACTTGTGCCTTGAGTTCTTTAACCTCGCACTCCTGGCTTTCCGTCTTTCTCTCCTTTCGCCCAGCCTTATAGTATTCTGACCATTTCATGGACAAGCCTTTGCCGGCCACATGACCAGCTGACAACGGCATACTGAACTTATTGTTGTGTTTCGTTACGTTCAACGCCCTATTTAAAGTGGTGTCCCAAGGGGCAGACGGAGAGCCCATGCTACTGCTTTCAGTTTCCTGCGCAAGGAACGTGAACCATTTAGAAATTTGGCATCATTAATTAGAATGCAACCATATGGAGCTAATTACGCGGGGATGTTTTCCTTACCAGAACAAGCTCAAGCACCTTCACCTTCGGATCCGTGGTAAGCTCCTTTGTTTTCGGGTCCATCTTGTATCGGGCCCTGACAAAGTTCCTGGTCTCCTTTTCAGGGTATTTATCGAAGAGGGGCGGTAGGCCTTGCTCGGCATGCTCCGCGTCCTCCTTGTCCCATTTAGGTTCCGCCACTCTGTAACTGTCGGGACCGAGTGTGTGGACCAATATGTTCAAGTCCCGCATATCTTTCCCCCACCGACTTGATTCCGCGGATGCGTCGCTCTCGCACTTGATCTTGAACTCCAGGTAGTCAGCTTCACTGATTGAAGGATGTTTCTCCTTGTTCTTCTCATAACTAACACCTCTTACAATCCTTCTCTTCACCCGCGGCCCTCCAAGTAACCAGGGCCGTGCTCATCTTCGTGAGGGTGGCACAGTTCACTTTATTCCCTAAGAAGCGTGTGTTTGCGAACTCACCGGGGAACTTGTATCATTCGTGCAGCTTCGTGAAGAGAAGGTTGCGCAAATTCCCTCGGTCACGATGCCTTAGGTTCTCCGTGTTGATCGAGACGGTGCTCCAGAGAATGCACCCGAGTTGTCCCGCGTACCCACTGACTAATTCTTTGGGCGCCATTGGATGCCCACTGGAGGACACTTCATTAAATTCCTCCTTGACGGTGCTGAGCACGTTCGGCTGCCGATCCTTCCGTTACCTCTTCGGTTGGCTACCATCTGTGCGTTCGCTGCCATCATCAGTGGTGGCATCCCCGGCGGCACCATCATCAGTGGTATCATCCCCGACGCCACTAGCGGTTGTGTAGTCGGGATCGGTGTCTTCCGCGGCGTCCTCATAGCAGTGAGGTTCTTCCTCCATCTCATGGGACAGCTCCCAGAATGGCTTGCCCGAACCGCCGGCCTCATCGTTGTCGGCCATGTTCGCTCTAAATAGGAAGAAAGGCTACTAGAGTTATTGGATGAGATCAGGGTAGTATCTATTCTTCTCAGATTTAGAGGAATATTTCTGTTTTGGTTGAGAATCAGGCACCTTCTAGGTCAAGAAAATTGGGCATGACCTTTGCTAATTTTCTTGACCTACGAGTGCCCCATTCTCAACCGAAATGGAAATTAATCAACATTTCAGGGAAAATGGGTCATTTCACATCAGAAGCTGCCAGCATTGGAAGAAGCTGCCAGCATTCGAATCATTTCATAAGATAATTTTATCAAGCATCCACAAAATGAAGGATACAGATTGTGTGCTCATAAGGAAAATAGCAGTACTACTATCATTAATAAGTGGAACATAGCAGAGAAATACAAAATATGTCATGACCAAACTATAGTAATGATAGAGGCAAAGGTGTCCCGTCTTTCGATGAGATGGTGGCTATCGTTTTCAGTGGAGTAGACTTTGACGATCCGACTACGAACGTGCGAGGACGTCGCGCCTTAGCAATCGCTAAACCAACTCCGAGAGGTTATTGACCATGCCTGAGAACGATCAACCTGACCACGAGGGTCTATTTCCTGCAAGCAAACGAAGAACAAGCACGAAACTAAGATTGCAATCTGGATATTGCGAATATAAGAGGAAAGCTTTATTGATCTAGGTGGGGTTATGTGACGCCTTGGTCTGGTCGTTGAACACAAACGAAGTACGCGAAGTTGCAGCTATGGCGAACTTTTAATCTAAACAAAACCCAAAGTCTAAACGACGACCTACGGGCTGTATATATGGGGGAAAGAGGGGGGAATGTCGTGGCCCTTGGTGGAGGGGTCCGGAACCAACCCTAACTCTTGTTCCCCCACACATACGGACTCTAAAAACAGCCTATGCTCAAGTATTTTGAAATTACATGGGCCTGGCCCAATAATAAGGTGACGCAGCACCTATAATAGCCTCTGGACGAAATTTATGAAGTGGCATCTTGTATATTTCGTCCAAGGCTTCACGCACTCATTATGGTGGCTTCAAAGTCCTGAAATCATCACTTGTAACTCCATTCTTCTTCCCCTTGCGCATGCCATCATCTCCATGCTTGATCTTGCTCCAATGTTCATCCTTCTTGTCCAAGCTAGGCCCTTCATTCGTAAGCAAGACAAATGTATCCAATTTAGGCAGCATCATATTCTCATGAACATTAGATTCATTACCAAGAAACGAAAGTACCTGGTAATTTAATTGGCGTGCGCGAGCTCTAGTAATTGGTCCTGTATATGTGTCAGTTGGAGCTGTGGTTGTAACCTTGTTAGTGATGTCCTCATCAAGTAACAACCAACAGTCATGTACATGTGACCAAACTTCTCTACGCAACCTATTTAAACATGAATGTAAACATGACTACAGATTACAATTTTGTGAAGACGGTATTTGGAATTTGACGGAAATACTAGCTGGGCAGAACTATTTGAGTGAAGCTATTGCCATGGACTAGTAGTACTGCTTTCTGAAATAATTAAGCATCATCTCCTACATGCTTGCCAGGCCATGCAAAAAATGAGTGTTGTTTCCAGAATTATTTCTTGGTTTGAACTTTGAACACAGTATGTTGTCAAAAACTCAGCATACAAATTCAAATACTACTTGGAAACTGTTGCAAGAAACTACCGTATGTAAGTTAAGAATGAAATCATCTAGTAAGTCCATATATAGGTCAGAATCAACACGGGAAATTAATCCACAAACTTATAGGTTGCAGACACTTTACCCTTTCATAAACTAAGCAATTAACATGAGCACATAGTTATAATTTCTCTTTCCCAGACAAAAGCAAACAAATCTCCTGGAATTGGAATCTGTAAACTTAGCACGAAATTGAGGTTTAACCAACTGACATAATTTAGCTATCATGCATGTGAATGAAATCAATGTATGGATGGAAACATCACTACAGATAATTGCAATATTGTGAAGACAGAATTCTAAATTTGAAGGAAATACTAGCCAGCCAGAACTATTTGAGTGAAGCTATTGCCATGTAGTACTGCTTTCTGAAATAATTAACCTGCATCACCTATGAGCTTGCCAGGCCATGCAAAAATTGAGTGTTGTTTCCAGAATTATTTCTTGGTTTGAATACAGTATATATGTTCTCCAAAATTATATAACAGTATAAACAAGCTGTCAGGTGACCCCAGTATGTACATGTGACATAAAGCAGTAGCATACTGACTAAAAAAGTAGCATGCCTCATGCTCCAGCAGCAAGCTTTTCATATCAGTAGAGACACCCAAAACTAAAACTTTGCATTCCAGCGTGGTTGGGTTGTTTTCTCAACCAATATGCATTTTGGATGTCATCTAATGCAAATTAATATAGCTTAAACAAGGCAATTAGATGTGTGCATGTTAACTTGTTTCCAAATATTGTTTTTATTTTCAGGTCCAGAGAAATTACAAGATAAAGTTGATCTGCAGCTAACAGAATGGGGTTCAACAAGGTATAACAAGTTCCTGTGACCATCATCCTACCCACAACATAATCAAATTTGAACCATGCATTCATGCACCAAACAACACTCTGAATAATAAAATAGCTCCTAATCCCAGCTGAAGCAACAACACATGAGCACAAACATACATACTAGATAGTAGTTTAACAACTACAAGTCACCTAAATGAACTCAGCATCAAGTCGGTGAACAAGCCAGCTCTCATAGGAGGGCATAAGAGAGTTATTAGAGCCATACTAAATATATAAGATTGATAAGAAACCAGCAAGTCAACATGCTTGAGCTACAGCTCCTTTTCCGATGACTTGCGAATCAGATAAACTTTGATAGAGCAAGAAAGCAGGAGCCCCAACGGCCAATAGAGCAGCAAGCCGCAGCCGTAGCGGAGCAGCAGAAGACCGCGGCGAGCATAGAAGCAGACGCAACACGTACGTGTATTCGGGAGCTCGGACGAGCTCGGAAACGATGGTAAACGGCGACGAACCAAAGGTGAAAAGGAGGGGATCGACAGAGGAGCTCACCGTGACCTGCAGGTGAGCAAAGCGGGCTCGGGGGAGAGCTCGCCAGAGCGAATTGTCGACGGAGTCCGCTGGGCCGAGGAGGAAACCGGTGGCGGAGAAGGCGTCCTGGGGGCGTCCGGCGTCCTGCGGCTTGTCCGGGGATATGTAGTTGAGGAAGGTGGAGTGCTTGGGCACGTCGGTGTGGCACAAGGTCGATGGTTGCCACGGCGGTGCGAGGTGGCCGGCGACGGGAACGTCGCGCGCGGGTTGCCGACGCGGATCTAGGGGAGAGGAGAAGGCGAAGAGGGCGATGGGAAGCGCGAGGGGGCAAGTGGGGAGGGGGGCCCGAGGAGGCAGGGCGACGGCGCAGGTAGGGGCGACGGCGCAGTGGGTCGAGATGGCGGTGCAGGTCGGGGGCAGCAGGTCGAGGGCTGAGAGAGGTGTGAGATTGGGGATTGGGGATTTGGGATCTTTTTGTGGGGGGGGGGAGGGTTAGCAATGACGCACCTCTTAGGGCACGCCATAAACACCGTGATAGCAATGACGCACCTTCCCCCGGTGCGCCATTACTATTTTTTTGGATTTTTAGTTGCATGTAATTGATTCTTTGTAGAGAGACAGACGGACATGTAACTGAAAACTGCTGCCTAGACAAAAAAAGTAAGTAACTTGCATCAAATTCTCAAGTTTTTATATGGGAAAGTAAGTGTGTTTTTATGGGAAAGGTAAATTCTCAACTTTTTGTCTATGTAGCAGATTTCATTACTAACTTTTGGATTTTTAGTTACATCTTAGCCATCTTTTCACAATCTTCTTGCCCTTCTTTCTCGCGGTTGAATAATTTAGCCCCGGAACCCCTTGAGTTCTTCTCTTGAACGGACGTCCTTTAGGTAGGGTGGTCCTGCTTCTTCTTGTGGTGTATGGTACTTCATCGTCGTCTTCATATTCCATCTTCGGGTCGCCGTACTTGTCGAAGTCTTGCTCATTGGCGACTCCATCCATTCCGATGATGTTCCTTTTGCCTCTCCTCACGAGAACACGACTGGGCTTTGATAGGTCGGTAATGAAGAAGCATTGGTCCACTCGGGAAACCATTACCCATGGCTCATTTTTCACGGTGACGTTTGCGCCTGCGGTCTTGGATTTGGCTTCGGGTATAACCATGGTGGTCAAATACCGGTCTTCTTTGAGAACGCTCTTGGCCCATCTGACACGGAATATTGGGACCTTCTCTCGAGCGTATCTCAGCTCCCAGATCTCCTCGATCCTTCCGTAGTATCTGTCCTTGTCGTTACCGGTGTAGGATTCCATCGTTACCCCGGAGTTCTGATAATCGCTCTTCGTGTCCTTTTCCTCGATGTAGAATGTGTAGCCGTTGATATCGGACGCCTCATAGGTCATCAGGTTGTGCTCGACGCCCTGTGTTAAGGTGAATATGAGTTTTTCTTCAGCAGAAGAATCCTCATGTAAAGGAAACGACAGGAGCTTCTCCTTGAACCAACGCGTGAAACATGAGTTGTGCTCTTTGGTTATATCTTCGACCGTCCTCTGTTGGCCTTGGTCATTGTACGTCTTCTCAATAAAGGTTTTGGGGTCAACCACCAAGGATCGACCACATCTATGTGTTGTAGCGCGACTAGGTTTTCTCTTTCAAAGTCGGCGAGTCGGCCCTTGAAGTCGACATGCATTTTGCGGCGACCCTCGCGGTGACCCCATCTAGCAAGCTTGCCGAGGTGCCTGTTGACGGGCGGACCAACAGGGTTCTCGATGCCTAGATAATTCATGCAATAGGAGATGCACTCTTCGATCAGAAAGCCCTTGGCTATGCTTCCATCTGGACATGCCCTGTTGCGAACGTATCCTTTGATGACACCATTCATCCTTTCAAACGACATCATGCTGTGCAGGAACATCGGCCCGAGTTGGATGATATCCTCCATGATATGGACCAGTAGATGCACCATAACATCGAAGAATGCGGGAGGGAAGTACATCTCAATCTCGCATAGTATCACCATGATCTCTTCCTGTAGCCTTCTGAGTTGCCTCACGCCAACCGACTTCCGAGAGATGACTTCGAAAAAGTTGCATATGCCAAATAGCGTTTCACGGACGTGCGCGTCCATGATCCCACGGATTGGAACTGGAAGTATCTGCGTCATCAGCACGTGATAGTCATGAGACTTCATCCCGCTGAACTTCTGCTTCGCCGAGTCTAGATATCTGCTTATCTTCCCCGCGTAATCGTAAGGAAGTTTCACTCCTAAGAGGCTGGTGAAAAACTGCTCGATCTCCTTCCGACTTAGAGTGAAGCACGCGGGAGGGCAGTCATATTTGCCTTTGCGACGACGTTCCGTGTCCTTCGCCTCATCATCATCATCATCATCATCATTAGGGCGTTTTGCGTGAAGCTCCTCCCTGATGCCCATTGATTGCAAGTCTGCCCTTGCTTTCGGCCCATCTTTGGTCCTCTCTGGCATGTTGAGCAGGCTACCAAGCAGACTCTCGCACACGTTCTTCGTGATATGCAAGACATCAAGGCTGTGAGGCACACGGAGGATCTTCTAGTACTTCAAGTCCCAGAAAACAGACCTCGTTTTCCATACCGTCAGCAGCGGCTCTGGCGCCTTTCACTTCTTTCCCGGCGGTAGGCACTCTTTCCAATTTTTCAACAGCTCGTCTATTTCCTCGCCGCTCCTCGTACGTTGGGGTCTACGGGGTTCGGTTTCACCATCGAACAGATCCTTGCGTTTTCTCCATGCATCATCGTCAAGCCACCTTCGATGTCCCATGAACACGGTTTTCGAAGACCCGGGATCTCTATCTAGCTAACGATACCTCGTGTCATCCATGCACATAACGCATGCACAAAATCCGTGGACCACCTGCCCCGCGACATATCCGTAACCGAGATAGTCGTGCACCGTCGTGAGCAGTGCGGCTCTCATAGGGAAATATTCTTTCGCTGCGGCGTCCCACGTATTGGCTGGTGTTTTCCACATCGTGTCTAGCTCCTCTTTCAGCAGCCCCAGATAAAGATTGATGTCGTTCCCTGGTTGTTTCGGCCCTTCAATTAGCATACTCATGTGAATGTACTTCCTCTGCATGCACATCCAGGAGGGAAGGTTGTACATCCACACAAACACAGGCCAGGTGCTATGTGTGCTTCTCTGGCTGCCAAACGGATTGACTCCATCGGTGCTCGCGCCCAACATGATGTTCCTTGGATCGTCCACAAATTATCGGTGTTCGATGTTCAACGCTTGCCACTTGCTCGCATCCTTAGGGTGACTCAGCATTTTGTCTTTTTCTATTTATCTCCGGATAATTTCCGTCATCTTCTCGCTTCTTCTTATCCCTATCCGCGTGCCAACGCAGGAGCTTTGCTTGCTTAGGGTCCGTGAAATACCGCTGCAGACGAGGAGTGATCGGAAAGTACCACACCACTTTTCGAGGAGCTTTCTTCTCTTCTTATATCGAGTGACACCGCACACCGGACATATGGTAGACTCCGCGTGTTCGTCCCGATAAATGATGAAATCGTTCATGAACACATGGTATTTCACGTGTGGTAAATCCAGAGGACACACGATTTTCTTCGCCTCCTCGAAACTGGTCGGGCACTTGTTCACCTTGGGAAGACATTCGTGCCAGAATGACATGTTCTCGTTGAAGCATGCGTCGGTCATTTTGTGTTTTACCTTCATCTCTAGAGCCATGAGCGTTACTTTCAGGCGGGTATCCTCGGGCATGCATCCTTCTTACAATGGAGTAACCACGTCTATCTCTAGTTGATCCAGCCTGGCTTTCTCTCGGGCAGCAGCTCTTGCGTTACTGGTCTGCTTGAGAAGCAGCTCTTGAATATGAGGGCCACCCAGCCGATCGATGGTCCATCGTCGTCTACTCCGGCATATTCATCTTCATGATCATGCCCTTCGTCTTGATGTTCCTCATCATCATGTCCGGCATCTTCTACATGATGATTGTGTCTTGCATCTACTTCGTGATCATGTCCTGGAGATTCTTCGTCTTCTCGCCCGCCCTCGCCGCTATTGTCTTGCTGCCCTTCCTTATTTCTTGCCCGCCCCCCATGGACGACTTCATAATCATCTTCATCACCTTGCCACCGATAGCCATCCATGAAACCACGCACGAGCAGGTGGTCCCGCACCTGTCTGGAATCCTGGTCCTAAAGGCTCTTCAGCTTGCAAGATCGACACAGACATCTTATCTCTGTCTCTTTCTTTTGAAGCATCTCGGCCTTCGCGGAGCTCAAAAACCTATTCACGATGCCTTTGGTCATCGTGCGGACCATGGTCGCCTGCGGGGTTGAGCAAAACGATATTTTAGAACCATAAGAAATTTGGCCTGACTTTGCCTAAAAATAGGATAAAAAAGAATGCATAGCGCCAAATTCTCGCCGAAACGGAAATCAATCAACATTCCGGCAAAATATTGGCAACTATCGCATTTCAAATACCTATACCTGCAAACGCAAACATATGCAACACCACAAACATACGTAGATCTAGGCCATAAAAAGTGTGTACGTTGGAGGGAGAAAAAAGTAGATCTAGAACATAAAGAAAGCTTTCCCCTACTTACCTATTGAAAAAAGGAAATTTAACCATTTAATTTGGGTGAATCTATGGTGCAAATGAGGTGAGGAGGAGGAGGCAGCCGAGACCAAGCTAGAGGGTGGAGAGAATGAAGTGGGGAAAGTGAGTGTGTGTGGTAGCTAGGGTGGCTGTCAAAAATATCTGCTCTCAGGTTACCAATGGCGCACCCCCTAGGAATGCACCATTGGTAACCAGGGTTACTAATGGCGCACCTAGTGTGCGGTGCGCCATTACTAGTTTTGAAAAAAAAAATCGAAAAAATGTTAGTAGTGGCGCACCGTGGGTGCGGTGCGCCATTACTAGGTAAACTAGTAATAGCGCACTATACCCTGGTGCGCCACTGCTAAGTCTGGAAAGGGGTGTGGGGCCAGGACAAAACTAGTAATGGCGCACCATACGCCAGGTGCGCCATTAGTAATATGGGCATTAATGGAGCACCTATATCTGGTGCGCCACTGCTATATAGGAGTGGCGCACCACATACATGGTGCGCCATTAATGTCCATATTAGCTATAGCTGTTTTTCTAGTAGTGACGTGCGTACACACCCTCCCACCGGCTTGAAGTGAGGGGGCTACGCATCATGGTGTAGTATGTTTCCGTCTTGCGAAGCATGCGCCACGTCAAAGTTGTGCATTGGGTATTCAAACATCACATAAAAACACATGGGCACATGCACGCGGTGGTTTTCTCCTATGGCACTCCCTCACGTGTGCCTCTCTATGTGGGCCCACAAGGTCGTCGTCGACCAGTTGAACGTACAACGAGAGAGAGGTTAATTTGACCAACAAGGATGGTTCTTTTTTGGTTTGTGTTACGTATATGCACAATAGGAGTATGTACACATCAAAGAGGGGGCAACATGAATACTCTACATATATGCGTGTCATAACCTCGCTCCATGTGGGGACTTTTCGGTTCTCGAGGCAAGTGGCACATAAAAGTTGTACATTATATTGGTATTCAAAAATCACAACACACCTCTTCATATATATGTTCTGGCACACATGCAATCACAATAGTTGTTGTCCTATATATGGCACTCACGCGGTTATCGGTGATGCTTCCATCTATCGGCCCGCTTGGTCCATCACTTTCACCGATAGCGCAAGAGAGGTTAACTAATTTGACTTAGGAGGGGATTAATTTTTTTTTCTCGTGACATAGATCATGATGTGAGATTACATATATAAAATAGCGCATGTGTACACATGAATCCATCCCGCTGGATAGAGGGGGGGGGGTGAGCACAGACACGTCTTGAACGACCTCTTGCTCTGTGTGGGGACATCTGTGATTTTCAATGCATGCACCACATAAATTTTGTGCATTGGGTCGGGTATTCAACACATATGCATGCATCACACACCTCCATAAATATGTCCGGGACACACGTATGCTACGCGTCGTGAACCCTCGCTCGGTGTGGGTATTTTACGGTTCCAAAGCATGGTGCCACATCAAGTTTGCGCATTGGGTATTCAAACACCACACACACCGCTTCCATATACATACTTGGGCCACATGCATAGAGTGGCTTTGTCTTCATACGGTACTCCCTCGCGAGGTTATCGACGACAAGCTAGCCCATTTTTGCGGGGCCGTGTGGACGTAAATCACTTTGACCATGCAACAACGAGCGGGAGAGGTTGTATGACCAAGTTTGGTTCTGCTTGGTCCATGTTACAGTACGTCTTGGTGGGATGCCCTCCCCCAACATGTGTGTGGGGGGGGGGCTACTTCGCACTACCTGCAACCTCCGTGGGGTCTGGTTAATTTGCGAGGCACATGTGCCATGTCAAAGTTATGAATGTTAGTTAAATAACACACAACACCCTTTTCATACATATAGTAGGGCCACCCGCATGTGGTTCATATGTGGTCTCACCCATCTTGCGCCACAAGCACACATTTGTGGGTCGGCACATGTCCACGTTTGTCGAGAAGCGAAAGGGGAAGTTTGACAATATATATATGATGGACTCCTATAGGTTTTGTGTTACAGTAGGGTGAGATTTCAGACCTAGCTATTTGGGGGCATGCATTCATAGCTAGGATTCCCTTACCGCCGACACGAAGTGGGGTTCGTAGGGGGTGGCTGACTAGCAATGTTGTGCTTTTGTGCGACAGGTGTCACATCAAAGTTGTGCATTGGGTATTCAAACATCAAACCACCCTTTTCATACATATATTTGGTCCACATGCAAGTGTGTTCATGTTCTGACCGTCTCCCATGTTATTATTTTTGGCAAATTTATAAACATCACATGAGTTGGATGTAGAAACCATCTGCGATTGGATACGCAACAGACATGGTTCAGTCATACTACCCATTTGCCACGCCCGTGCCCTGTAGTCACTCACGTCAGCACAGTAGATTGGGATCCATGAGGCTTGCCTCCCGATCTCGAAAATATCTACTCCCTCGTAATATCGAGAATATCTACCACCTAGAACGTTTTAATGTTTGATAGCACACGATTAGTATGTGCGGACCGCGTGCGATGTCTGTTACTCCTGCTCTCCTTCTATCCCTTGATTCAAATTTTTAGTAGCCCCGACATTTTACTCCCGCCTCTGCATCCCTCGCAATCTAAAAAAATATATGCTCGCCCTTGATCCAAATTTTCAGTAGACCAACATTTTACTCCCGCCTAGTAAAATTTTCAATTGCCGCGGTATTTCCTCAAACACCACCTTGCTCCCCACCCCCTCCACACACACCACACACTCCCCAAAACCTTCACTAACACAGACACACACCACCCATACCTCACTCGAAACCATTGGTAGGTCGCTACCATCGCCGCCGCCGCCGCCTCCATCCTCAACCTCTGCATGTGTGCCAGGGAACTCGAGGAGCCATTGGCCAAAAAGAGGTTTATCATAGCCACTTCGTCCAACGTCGGTGAGGTGGCCGCCGAGGTGTCCCCATTGTCCTCCGCGGGCTATTTATCAATCTGCCATCGCCAGTCGCCCGATTCACCCGCTGCTGCGCCCCTACGCCTGTTCGAGGACTTCCCCGTCCTCCCTCGGGCCCAGTCGCCGACGAGGTCCTACCTCGGGGTTCGGCAATGGTTGTAGGGGACAAGGGTCGCTGAGATTACGGATCAACAGACCCACACCCGTCGGTGGTTCGATAGCTTCCACACGGCCGAGCTCGCGGCCATGGAGTACGACCGCTGGCATGTCCATTACCACAACATAGCGCATAGGCTCAATAACCCCTTCGGCACATGTCCGGTTGACCTCGTTCCACCAGAGCCAGGGGTGGTGAGCTCGGCTATGGCGCGGGAGGACCGCGAAGCTTGGGAGCGCCTCAAGGCCGAGACTGACGACGAGGCCTACATGCAAGACCTCTGCCACGAGCACCCGAAGCTCGTGGAGGCGGAGCGGGTGATCTTTGCCGGCGCGGAGGGCGGCGAGGTTATCATGCTCACCTTTGATGACGAGGTCGAAGGCGGCGAGGACGACGGGACGGAGGGCGTCGAGGTGGGCGGCGAGGATGAGGAGATCGACATCGGCGAGTGGGACGAGGAAGGATTGGCTTGACCTCCACTTCGACCAAAAGTAGCTTAGCTTAGTTTAAATTTATGTTTTATGTTCGGTTATTTGAAAGCTATCTATGTTTATGTTTGAATGCATGCTACTTTCGGTTGAACCTACTTTGAACTTGATCAAGTTGAAGTTTACAACGTTAAATTTAGGGGATCGACTAGAAACGGCCAAAAAATGCTAGAGTATAAATATATCCACTAAGGGTTTTAGTCAGTTAACTTTTAAAGGATCAGCTAGAGATGGACTTATGCCTTATTTATTTCAGTTCTTCACGATGAGATGCTCTATATGTGTAACTATTTGCCGTGCAGTTCAATTTCATCAATAACAGTTTCAACAATACCACTAAGAATTACGATATTTGGTTGCTGTTAAGGATATTGCAGTTAACATGCATTTTTGTTTTTTTAATAATAACTAGTGTACTTTTGACATGCACAATATCAGTTTGAATACTATTTGCTTGTTTTTAAGTGTTATGCCTGGTGTAGTTAACACACCTTTCCACTTCTTTTTTTGTTGAACTAGCATGCTTAAACCTGTACACTGCAGTTATCATTTGTAGATTATGTTGTCTACCATGGATATATTTGGTTGATGCTTAGCCTGTTGTGCTTAACATGCCTTTATATGTACTCATACATGACAATATTGAGAACATTGATATTTTCCATCGAGGTTAGTTTCATCGCATTGCTTATATGTACACACTGTTCAGGATATCGGTAGAATGTACCATATAGCCCGGGGGCTGATAAGGGATTAATCGTCGAATCAGACATTTCACTGAATATATCTACACGCATTTACCAGTAGATTAACTAGGGTCATATTTAATATATCTGAGGCTATATAGCATGATGAGGACATCACTAACAAAGTTACACCCACAACCCCTATTGTACATATACATGATCAATTACTAGAGCTCGCTCACGCCAATTAAATTACCAGGTACTTTCGTTTCTTGGTAATGATTATAATGTTCTTGAGAATATGATACTGTGTAAATTGGATACATTTGTATTGCTTACAAATGAAGGGCCTATCTTGGACAATAAGGATGATCATTGGAGCAAGATCAAGCATGGAGATGATGGCATGCGCAAGGGGAACAAGAACAGAGTTATAAGTGATGATTCCAGGACTTTGAAGCCACCATAATGAGTGCGTTAAGCCTTGGACGAAATTTAAAAGATGCCACTTCATAAATTTCGTCCAGAGGCTATTATGGGTGTTGCTTCACCTTATTATTGGGCCAGACCCATGTAATTTCGAAATACTTGAGTATAGGCTGTTTTTAGAGTCCGTATGTCTGGGGAAACAAGAGTTAGGGTTGGTTTCGGACCCCTCCTCCAAGGGCCACGAAATTCCCCCCTCTTCCTCCATATATACAACCCTTAGGGCGTCGTTTAGACTTTGGGTTTTGTTTATATTAATGTTCGCCATAGCTGCAACTTCGCGTACTTCATTTGTGTTCATCGACCAGACAAAGGCGTCACAGAACCCCACCTTGATCAATAAAGATTTCCTCTTATATTCGTAATATCCAGATTGCAATCTCAGTTTCTCGCTTGCTCTTCTTTTGTCTGCAGGAAACAGATCTTCATGGTCAGGTGGATCATGCTCCGACGTGGTCAATAACCTCTTGGAGTTGGTTTAGCGATTGCTAAGGCGCGAAGTCCTCGCACGTTCGTAGTCGGATTGTCAAAGTCAACTTCCTCCAAAATGATAGCCACCATCTCAACGAAATACGGGACACCTTTGCCTCTATGAAGTGGTATCAGATTTCCAGGTTGGTCGTTGATATTTTACATCTTTCGTAGGTTAGATCGAGTCTGTTCTTCGTACCTACACTCCACGAAAAAGCCAAAAAATTTATTAGGGTTAGTTCATCATATCCAAACCAGTTTGAGCCTTCGCACTTTTTTCAGTATTTTGCTTTGTTGAATTTATGGTTGCAACATCGTGTCAAGTTGCTGGTCTTAGCATCTAGTCTTTTAGAGTTTCGAGTTCTGGTCATAAGTTATCACGCCGCCGCCGCAACATCTTCATCGCCCCTGCCACATACCTCCACCGATCCGTATCCATATACCACCACCAAGCCGTATCCATATACCACCACCCCTGCCATATACCACCACCGCTGCCATATTCTACCACCATATATCCACCACCAATCCGAGTTCTTTTCATTTTAGATTGGTTTTTGAGATCCATCTAGTTTCGGTTTCGTGTTTCTTTGCCTGAGTAGGCCTCAGAAAAAAAAATCGACAGGTGAAAATATTTTTTCCCTATCCTATTTTTAGGCTTTTCTGAGTCTTTTGAGACACGTGCCATCATACAATTTTTTTACCGCACTTTTTCGTCGTCGCTGCCCTGATTCCAAAAAAAATTGGTCAAAAAAGTTTTGTGCCTATCATCTTAGTTTGACTTGGGAAGAGTTTTGAGACACTCGCCATTATAGTGATTTTCGGCCAGAAAAAAGGAGCGCAAAAAAGGCGCAAAAAAATCAGAGTGTGTTTTCCCCTTGATTACATGGAGCGTCGAGATTTTGTTAGTGTTCTAGGCTCGTGTATCTAGTACGGTCTAGCCTAGGACCAGCATAGTACCGTCGTTGAGCGTTTATTCTTCTTTGCATCTCTGAATTGATTACTGCTGACCCTTTTTGCTACCATATTATAAGCCTTCCTAGCTCCACATACATCTACGTCGTGTGTTTGACTCTCCCTGGTAATCGCTCTATGCAAGCTTTGAGGTGTTTTGACTACAACGGTCACTGATCACCACCTGCTGCTTGGTAAGAACTGGTAAGAATTTAAGATTTTCTTCACGGATTTGTGACACCTCACCACCAACACTTTCTAGTAGTCCGCAGGAGCATATATAGTGTGTTTCTATTGCTGCTAACCATGGCAGGACCACAAGCCGACGGGACTAACTAGGAGAACATGACAAACAAGGCATTACATGATAAATTTCAGCAAATCATGACTGAACAGGTGCAAGATGTGCTGAACAAATTCGAAGGGGCCATGGATATGATAGCTGGCCTTGAGAAGACGTTCGAAACAAAGCTCGATGCCAAATTTGCTGAAGTGCTTGCACGTCTTCCACAACCACCACCGGCTACACCTGTTGCACCTCTGCAACAACAACAACAACAACAACAACAACAACAACAACAACAACAACAACAACAACAACAACAACAACAACAACAACAACAACAACAAAAACTACCTCCACATCGCGAAACAGCCCTCCGCCAAGCGAGCCGTGTCCCTCTTTAGCCTGGCCAAACTGTTGGTGCTGCTGTTGATAATTCTGTGGCTCCTGCTGCTGCTGAGGAGGAGGACGATTATGCGGGAGATTACGAGGATGAGGTTGATCAAAAATCTCAACTACGTGCAACCACCACCACCAGGTCGTCCACATGCAAATAATCGCAATGGTAGGGCTGCATCACACCCTCAGGTACGCGATCATGACCATCTCCCTAAACTAAAATTGAATATTCCACTATTTGAGGGTAGATATGTTCCTGATATATATCTTACTTGGGAGTTAGAAACTGAACAACCTTTTACTTGTTTAGAATATCCCAAGGAGAGACGTGTGATAACCCTCAACCGTAAGGGATCGAGATAGTCTTCGCGGGTAAGAATAACCCAATTTATTGATTCGACACACGGGGAGCCAAAGAGTATTTATAAGCTTTGACAGTTGAGTTGTCAATTCAACCGCACCTGAAATATACTTACTTGCAACAAAGGATAAGTGGTAACAGTGATATGATAGTGATGATAGTGATAGTAAAAGTAAACAATAAAAGTAAATAGCAAAAGTAAATGGCAAAAATAGCAACTAGTAACCAGCAGGATTTAAAACACTGTAGGCTAGGGAGATGGATGGTTGGGCGCTGCATGGATGAGATAGATTCTAACTTGGGGCACGGCACACAGAAAATTAATGATCATCTAGGCAATTATCAAACATTAGGCATGTATCCCGTAGGTAGTTGTACGTGCTTGCAATAAGAACTTGCACAACATCTTTTGTCCTACCATCCCGCTACGAACGGGGCCAAAAGGAACTTATGGATATTAAGGTGCTCCTGTCAAAGAGCACCGGAACAAAGCAATGAACTCAATGGATACATGTAATCCTCAAACTACGGACCATCCCCTTTGGTGTCCCAAGCTGTAACTTTTGGGATCGCCGGTTCCGAACCGTAACAGGTGCAAACAACTCATAGATAGGATCACGAACACAAATATATTCATGCAAACACATATGGTTCAGATCTGAAATCATGGCACTCGGGCCCTAAGTGTCAAGCATTAAGAATAACAAGTTGAAGCAAAGATGATAAACACCATAGTAGATGATAGGCAACATGCCCCCAACGATCTGATAAACTATTACATGATCTAACTCATCCAATCCCTACCATCCCCTTCGCCTACAGCAGGGGAATTACTCACACATGGAGGGAGAAGTCATGGAGGGATGATGGAGTGGTGATGATGATGACGATGGCGACGATTTCCCCTCTCCGGAGGCCAAATCAGCCTCCAGATTAGCCCTCCCGAGGAAGAACAGAGGGTGGCGGCGGCTCCGCGACGGAAAACTGCGAAAAGAACTTCTGATCTGGGGTTTCCGCGTCGTGAGTAAAAATATGAGGCAAAGTAGGGCACCAGGGGGTGTGGGCCCCACCCAGGCGACCCCCCGGCGCGGCCCAGGGGGGGCGCCCACAGGGCGCCTGGGCACCCCCTGGCCCCCTCTGGCCCCTCTTCTGGCTCCTGGTTCCTTCGGGTGCGTGGATTTTCTGTGATTTTTCGTGGATTTTTCGGAGATACCTAAAAATCCGTTTTCCTACACACAATAAAACCATACAGGCAGCTCTGCTGAAAACAGCGTTAGTCCGGGTTAGTTTAGTTCAAATCATGCAAGAATGAGGTCAAAACAATATCAAAAGTGTTTGGAAAAGTAGATACGTTTGAGACGCATCAACTCCCCCAAGCTTAGCATATTGCTTGTCCTCAAGCAATTCAGTTCAACGAACTGAACGCGACAAAGAAAACTTTGACAAACTCTTTTGCTTCATTAGATGTATATAAGCATGTACTACGAAAAGAGTTTAGCAAGTATTGAAACAGTACTATGAGGACAATGCAAGGAGCAATCCTTCTTTCAAGTGACTAGTCACAAATACTTACAAGTAAATAATATACTACTGAAAATCAAGACAAGATTACATTGCACATAGCTTGAGCATACTAGGGTGGTATCTCGCTAGTCACCATGAGTGAAGCAAAACATAAATGCAGAAACTCCTCCAGAGTTTTAAAGGAGACTAGAACTAAGAATTTCAGAATAAATCATATCACAAGTATGCAGAAGACAATGTAATACTTTGGGACAATGCACATCACACTCAGAATGACAATTATGCTCTCTTAGTTGGTGCTTTGAAGAAAGAAGGTGGAGACTCTCGAACCGTGGCTTTTGTTGGCAAAGTTGAAAACCCATGATCGGAAACAAAAACTAAACATGTACCAGAGCTCTTGGTTTTAAAAACAGAAGTAAACACGTTTTGAGAAGTGCATATTTCATCAACGAATGCTAGCAGATAACTCAATCACCTTTTGAGTGGACAAGTCTCGAGGAATGGCTCCTGCATGAGGACGATCACATCCTCTTAATCTCCTTTGTTTATCACTGCCAAAGTTTTCTGATTTCTCATGAACAAAGCGTGAAGGAGGGTTAGTTTGTTATATTATCTTTTTGAGCCGGGCGCACTCAATGCCAGTTCCTTCTCGTATTATGGGTTTGCACATTATTCATGCAATCCAGGGGTGAAACTTGTCCAACTTAAAAAGATCATGAATTAACTACTACTTCCTCATGAGCTAAAACATAGTCACAAAAGAGAAATGCTTTTGATTAGTTTCGAGATGGTACATGAAAGTCTTCGTTAGGAATGGCAGGTAAATACCATGTATAGGAAGGTATGGTGGACTCATATGGCATAACAGGTTTTAAGGATTTTGGATGCACAAGCAGTCAGTCCGCTTAGTACAGGTGGAGGTTTAGCAAAGGACTGGGAAGCGACCAACTAGAGAGCAATAACTGTCATAATCATGCAGAGCGACAAAGCAACATTGAATCGGGCATGAAAGTGATATAACTATTCTGAAACTCAAAGATCATCAAGGCAGAGTAGACTTTTTAGTCTTAAACATGTGTAAGCATGTGCCAAGTCAATCCAAAAATTCTCTAAAGGGAAATACCACCTTAGTATACCAGACAATGGACAGTGCAATGCATGTAGATCATTTCAATAACACATTATATACTCTAGTTATTCGGGACTAGCCACAAGGAAAGCATGAACCACTGGAAGAGCATTGTAAACATAGCACTATGTCGCTACAAGCTGGTCTCTAGATCATAAGTACAGGCATATGTACAAAAGTAGAAACAAAAAGAGTTCATACCGGTCTTCCTTGTTGCTTCCCTTCAGTCGATCTTCGTCATTACTGCTTGTCACTTGCACGATCGAACGTAGGAAATATAATTAAATGCCATCACGGACTCGAGCTGAACTCTGAAAGCAAAGCAAACTAAAGAGAAAAGGAAGTCTTTTTGGATTTTTCAAAGGTTGAATAAAAGCAAAAGAAAGAGAAAATCTTTTTGTTGTTTTTGCAAAGAGAGAAATAAAGAAGAACGGGCAAAAACTTCGAATAGATCAAAGCGAATAAAACGGATAATACAATGGACAAGTGAGAGGGGCACATACTCCCCCAAGCTTAGGCATTTGGCCTAAGTTGGTAGCAGCTACTGCCCCCAGTAGCCGCCTGCTCTGGGGGTATGGTGGTGAGTCCAAGGGTCGTAGAAGGATGCTGGCGTGTACACCGAACTCCTCAGAGTCTCCCACGAGGAAGGTTCCGAACGCCAAACAGAGGAAGAACCTTCACCACACTCGGTGGCGGTTTCTCCCTAAAAAGGTGGTATCTCACCGTGCCCCTCCTCGTCGGGCACAACCCCCTCCATGGGGTTATGAAACTGATGCTGGACCATGAACTCGTCGAACTGGACAACATCAAAGGACCATCCGTTCCTGCGAGAAAAATCAAACAAAAGAGGTGCAGGTAGATGGATCTCGCGTTCCGCGGTAGTTCCGAAACGCAAGATATAAACAAGATTATCAAGCTCAGAACCCATGGTAACAAACTTATGCCTTTTCATAGCAGCAAGATCAAAGCTTAAATAAGTAAAAGGATTATCATCAGGGTGTGGGGTGCCTCCAAGATGTTCTAAGATAAGTGTGGCATAAACGCCACCATATAAGTCCCCCTTGTTACCATTCATAGCAAGGCGTCGAGCAATTAAGGCACCCAGATTATAATCAGACCTCCCTAAGAGGGCTGCTGCCAGGATAGCAATATCCGGAGCAGAAATGCTGCTCGTGTTGTCACGAGCTAACACCCCTCTGGCAATATAATATGCAAAATACCTGAGGTGAGGAAATAAGATGCTGGAGATCTTCGACCGATGAATATCCCTCGTACCCATGCTGCAGAGAGAGTTGATGACGGTTTTCAGCTCAGAGGGCTGAGTGGCCATCCTAGCCGTCCTCCCAACATTCGGCACACCTATTATTTCACAAAAATTCCCCAAAGTCATGGTGATAAGATCATTATAAATTTTAAACTCAATAGCACCTGAATCAGGATTATATCTAAAACTGTTAATGAAACTGGAGGTGAGTTTTTGATACTGGGTAACACGGCTCGTGACGAGTTGTGTCAAACCTGCATGAGCACAAAGATTATAAAACTCATCCTTGATTCCCGCAGCTTCCATGAATTCATCACATGGAAATGTCATCGCACGTGCTGGACTTGTATCTTCCAACAACTCCAGGGGCACATGATCTTCATTATAGCTCACCCTAGCAGTCGATGGTGAAGCTGCGGCTCTAGTAACTCGATCGGAGTGTGCGGGCCTCCTCTTCTCAAGCCACCCTTTTGCCCTTCCTAACCAACCCATTTCTGAATTTTTTTACAATTTACAAAAACGAGGATTAAAACAAAGTGAGCTAAGGCAAACTACTCAACTCACTTGCCCAAGGCATAAGCTTGCATCAAAACTTGAAAAATAACTTTCTACATATGCATGCAAGCTCATCTATACAGCACCAAGAACTACTAAATACTCACAAATGAAGCCACCAATCAAAAATCTAATTGGAGGGGTGGAGGAGTCACATACCAGGGAGTATTTGCTCAAAATTTCAGCTCAAATGATGGGCTGTAGAGAGAGATTGAAGAATCGCCTCCAAGAACAGCAAGAACACAAGAACAAGTGCAGAACTCGCGTTTTTGGAGAAAGAGAGAGAGAGGAAGAAGACATACCTGGAGGGGGGTCCTGTGGGCCCCAGGCGCCCTGTGGGCGCGGCCAGGGGCTGGGCCGCGCCAGCTGGCCGCCTGGGCCACTGGTGGGTCCCCCTGGCTGGCCCCAGGACTTTCTGGGTCTCTCCCGACGTGGAAATTTTTATTATAATTTTTCTGGAATTTTTCTGAAAACTTCACTGTTGAAAATTTTTCGAAGTGCAAAAAGCTGCGAAACTCTCTGAAAACTCAAAGCAGTTAGTAGTATTGTGAAGCTTCAAAAACATAAATACTTGGTACAACAAGTAGGACAAAACTAAAAACAAGTGAAAACATAACAAGCTCAACTTTTTATCCATATAAAACATGTTTACTAGTAAGGTTGATCAAGTCTTACCAACAAACAAGCGATATATAGAGCAAAAAGTCTCACCTCTTACGAAGTAATCCATGGCATCCACAGGGCCAACACATGATGTTATATGTCGTCGTTGCACTGGTCGTGGTCACTATGCAAGGGAATGCAAATCTCATCGTGTGATAATTACTACTAAGGATGGTGGTTATGAGTCCGCTAGTGACTATGATGAGGAGACTTTGGCTCTTATTACACGTGAAGAACACGGTGGAGATGATTCTGAAAATGAGACGCAATACATGGCTCCTGTAGACGCTGACATGTATGAATGTTTAGTTGCTCAACGTGTTTTGAGTGTGCAGGTCACGCAAGATGAGCAAAATCAAAGGCATAATTTGTTCCATACAAAGGGAGTTGTGAAGGAACGTTCTATTCGCGTCATCATAGATGGAGGGAGCTACAACAACTTGGCTAGCATGGAGATGGTGGAGAAGCTATCGCTCACCACAAGACCACATCAACATCCTTACTACATCCAATGGTTCAACAACAGTGACAAGGTTAAGGTAACACGTACTGCTCGTGTGCACACGTACTGCTCGTGTGCAAGCATGTTCCTTATTACTTGGTAGACCATGGTAATTTGATAAAAAAAATATGTACACCATGGTAGAAACAATCAGTACACTCTTGTTCATAAGGATATACATATTACTTTGCTTCCTATGTCTCTTGATTCCATTTTGAAAGATGATATTAATAGAGCTAATAAAGCAAATCAGGAGCAAAATAAGAGTGAAAATCTGATTGTAGCAAAAGAATTTGAGCAACAAATGAAGCCTAATAAACACCACTATCTCATGTTGCATCTCAAGTTAAATTAAAAAGTGGATGTTTACTTGCCACCAAATCTGATATTGATGATCTAGATTTCAGCAAATCTATTTGCTACGCTTTTGTGTGCAAAGAGGCATTATTTTCATTCGAGGACGTGCCTTCCTCTTTGTCTCCTACTGTCACTAACATTTTGCAAGAGTTTGCAGACGTCCTTCCACAAGACGTGCCACCGGGATTACCACCTATTCGAGGGATTGAGCATCAAATTGACTTTATTCCCAGTACTTCGCTACCCAACCGCGCACCATACCGTACCAATCCAGAGTAGACGAAGGATATTATGAATCAAGTATAGGAGCTACTCGACAAAGGTTATATACACGAATCCCTTTGTCCTTGTGTTATTCCTATTATTCTAGTGCCAAAAAAGGATGGTACATCGCGTATGTGTGTTGATTGTAGAGGAATTAATAATATTACTATTCATTTTCGTCATCCTATTCCTAGGCTAGATGATATGCTTGATGAATTGAGTGGCTCTACAATATTCTCCAAAGTTGATTTAGGTAGTGGATACCATCAAATTCGTACAAAATTTGGAGATGAATGGAAAAAAGCATTTAAAACTAAGTATGGATTATATGAGTGGTTAGTCATGCCTTTTGGGTCAACTAATGCACCTAGTACTTTCATGAGATTAATGAATGAGGTTTTACGTGCTTTCATTGGACGATTCGTGGTAGTTTAATTTGATGATACCCTGATTTATAGCAGATCTTTGGAGGAATTTACGTGCTATTTTTATTGCTCTACGTGCTGCACGTTTGTTTGGAAACCTTGGAAAGTGCACCTTTTGCTACGATCGAGGATCTTTTCTTGGCTATGTTGTTACTCCACAGGGAATTGAGGTTGATAAAGCCAAGATTGAAGCTATTGAGAGTTGGCCGCATCCCAAAATGGTCACACACGTGAGGAGTTTCCTTGGCCTCGCTGGATTCTATAGGCGTTTTGTGAGAGATTTCAGCACCATTGCTGCATCTCAATGAGCTTACAAAGAAGGATGTGCCTTTTGTTTGGGATACTGCACAGGAAGAAGCATTCACGGTATTGAAAGATAAGTTGACACATGCTCCTTTACTCCAACTTCCTGATTTTAATAAGACATTTGAGCTTGAATGTGATGCTAGTGCAATTGGGTTAGGAGGTGTGTTATTACAAGATGGTAAACCTGTTGCATACTTTTCTGAAAAATTGAGTGGGCCTAGTCTAAATTATTCTACTTATGATAAGGAATTATAATCTCTTGTTCGGACTTTGGAAACATGGCGACATTATTTATGGCCCAAAGAATTTGTTATACATTCTGATCACGAATCTTTGAAGCACATTGAAAGTCAATCAAAACTGAACCGTAGACATGCTAAATGGGTTAAATTCATAGAGACTTTCCCTGATGTTATTAAACACAACAAGGGAAAAGAAAATGTTATTGCTGATGCATTGTCTCGTCGTTAGACTATACTTTCGCAGCTAGTCTTTAAAATATTTGGTTTGGAGACCATCAAAGATCAATATGTGCATGATGCTGAATTTAAAGATGTATTGCAGAATTGTAAAGAAGGGAGAACATGGAACAAGTTCGTCCTTAATGACAGATTTGTGTTTCGTGCTAACAAGCTATGCATTCCAGCTAGCTCTATTCATCTTCTGTTGTTACAGGAGGCGCATGGAGGAAGATTAATGGGACACTTTGGCGTGAACAAGACGGAGGACGTATGATTCAGAGCATCCCAAGGTCATCCCAATGGACCTACCATCGCGTCACCAAGTGCCTCAAGGACCAATGACACATGCCCGTGCAAGAGCTCTCGAGACCGAGGTGACATCTCTCCTTGTACAACTTCCATATGAATCATGTGATATATGGCTACTACCTCAGGCGGATGTGTTTTGTGTGCTCAGGTACCAAGAAGACCCCATCAGATAGGTTCATGAAGATGGACAAGTCACCAAGTTCATAGATAAAGCATTACGTCGAGTGAAACCGGAGAAGGTCGCAGGCCCCGGACATCCGGCCCCTGGACCAGCATCTACAGAAGAGCCCACGCAGCCGAAGCTACATGGCCCGGACATCCGACCAGGCCCCGGAAATCCGACACGACAAGGCCCGAACATCCGACCCCGAGCCCGGAAATTTGGCGCCACCACAGAAACATACCCGTGGCTTGCTCCGCTAGCCCGAACATCCTGCGCCAGTCCCAAAAATCCGGCGCCTCACGATAGCCCGGACATCCGACCCGACGCCTGGACATCCGGCTCCTGATGCTTGAGTGCATTTCATCTGGGCCGTTTCCCATGTATCCCCTCACCCCTCTAGACTATATATACTCCTCCATCTACCTCTTTCTAGGGTTAACATTGTGATAGCTCAAACCGTAGAGCCTTGCTCATCCACTAGTGGTTCATCTCCTCGAGAGTGACTGCGACCCCTCTACGGAGAAGATCCATACGGATTCAAGACCTCCTCTGGAGAAGATCCTATGGGATACCAAGACCTCCTCACGGAGAAGACTATTGCTACTTGGACATTCTTCCTCTACCTCTCCAAGAGCGCATCAACATGGACGCAAGTGCATTAGCAAGTTATCTCAAGAAGGTGCACGAAGATACAAGGGCAATGATCGAGCGATAAGTACATCGCCTCGCCACCAAGCTCAACGTCAACAAGACACCAATGGTTTTCCAACCGGGAGATCTCGTATGGCTTCATCTTCGCAAGGACCGCTTCCCCAACGAGCGCAAGTCCAAACTACTACCTCGCGCCAACAGACCCTTCAAGGTGCTAGCACGCTACGACAACAATGCCTACAAGATTGACATCCCACGTGACAAGTACAATGTGAGAAATACATTCAACGTCAAGGATCTCTCTCCTTTCCATGGTGATGAAGATTTTGATCCGAGGTCGGATCTTTCCCAAGGGAGGGGAGATGATGCGGAGCATCCCAAGGTCATCCCCATGGATCTACCATCGCCTCACCAAGTGCATCAAGGACCAATGACACGTGCCCGTGCAAGAGCTCTCGGGACCGAGGTGACATATCTCCTAGTCCAACTTTCGTATGAATCATGTGAGACACGGCTACTACCTCAGGAAGATGTGTTTTGTGTGCTCAGGTACCAAGAAGACCCCATCTGAGAGGTTCATGAAGATGGACAAGTCACCAAGTTCACGGATGAAGCATTGCATCGAGTGAAACCGGAGAAGGTCCCAGGCCCCGAACATCCGGCACCCTAGCCCGGGCATCTGGCCCCTAGACCGGCATCTACGGAAGAGCCCACGCAGCTGAAGCTACATGGCCCGGACATCCGGCCAGGCCCCGAACATCCAGCACGACAGGGCCCGGACATCCGGCCCTGAGCCCGGAAATCCGGTGCCACCAGAGAAGCATACACGTGGCTTGCCCCGCTAGCCCAAACATCCGGCGCTAGGCTCGGACATCCGGCGCCTCACGACAGCCCGGACATCTGACCCGCCGCCCGGACATCCGCCACCTGATGCCTGCATGCATTTCATCTGGGTCGTGGCCCATGTATCCTCTCGCCCCTCTAGACTATATATACTCCTCCACCTACCTCTTTCTAGGGTTAGTATTGTGATATCTCAAACCCTAGATCCTTGCTTATCCACTAGTGGTTCATCTCCTCGAGAGTGACTACGACCCCTCTACAGAGAAGATCCACACAGATTCAAGACCTCCTCCGGTTAAGATCCTACGGGATACCAAGACCTCCTCACGTTGAAGACTATTGCTACTTGTATCGTCCGTTGTTGACCTTGGATCGTGTATCTCTTTATGTATCAGGATCTAGCACTTGTGTTATTACTTTCTTGTTGATTTGAGTGTTCCTCTTTCGTTCCCCTCATGATTTTCTCCTTTCTGTTCTTCGTGTTCCTCATGGGATCCCCTCAATTTCGTGAAAGATTGGCCTAGATTGGATTGACCCCGCATCAATGTACTTGCTACACATTTCTTTTTGCTAAGGATGAGACGGGATGTTGAGCGTTTTGTTGCTCGCTGCACTACATGTCAAAAAGCTAAGTCACGACTCAATTCTCATGATTTATATATGCCTTTGCCTGTCCCTAGTATTCCTTGGGAAGATATATCTATGGAATTTGTTTTGGGTTTACCTCGAACAAAGAAGGGGAGGGATAGCATATTTGTTGTCGTGGATAGGTTCTCGAAAATGGCACACTTTATACCATGTCATAAAAGCGATGATGCTGCTAATGTTGCTGATTGGCTCTTTCGTGAAATTATTCGCTTGCATGGTGCGCCAAATAATATTGTTTCAGATTGTGATACTAAATTTCTTAGACACTTTTGGAGATGTTTATGGTCTAAGTTGGGGATATGTCACCCCCAAACTGATGGACAAACTGAAGTAGTCAATAGAACTTTATCTACTATGCTTAGGGCTGTTTTTAAAAATAACAAGAAAATGTGGGAAGAATGCTTTCCTCATATCGAATTTGCTTATAATCGTTCGCTGCATTCTAGTACTAAGATGTGCCCTTTCGAAATTGTGTATGGTTTCTTACCTCGTGCACCTATTGATTTGTTGCCTCTTCCATTTTTGGAGAAGGTTAATTTTTATGCTAAACAACGTGCTGAATTGATCTTAAAATGCATGAGTTAACTAAGGAAAATATTGAGCGCATGAATGCTAGATATAAACTTGTTGGAGATGAAGGTAGAAAACATGTTGTCTTTGCACCTGCAGATCTTGTTTGGTTACATTTGCGTAAGGATAGGTTTCCTAATTTGCGAAAGTCAAAGCTAATGCCACGTGCTGATGGTCCTTTTAAGGTGTTAGAGAAAATAAATGATAATTCATATAAACTTGAGTTGCTTGTAGATTTTGGGGTTAGTCCCACTTTTAACATTGTAGATTTGAAGCCTTACTTGGGTGAGGAAGATGAGCTTCCGTCGAGGACGACTTCAATTCAAGAAGGGGAGGATGATGAGGACATCACTAACAAAGTTACACCCACAACCCTTACTAATACATATACATGACCAGTTACTTGAGGATGAGCACGCCAATTAAATTACCAGGTACTTTCATTTCTTGGTAATGATTATAATGTTCATGAGAATATGCTGCTACCTAAATTGGATACATTTGTCTTGCTTACAAATGAAGGGCCTAGCTTCGACAAGAAGGATGATCTTTGGAGCAAGATCAAGCATGGAGATGATGGCATGCGCAAGGGGAACAAGAACAGAGTTACAAGTGATGATTTCAGGATTCTGAAGCCACCATAATGAGTGTGTGAAGCCCTGGACGTAATATACAAGATGCCACTTCATAAATTTCGTCCAAAGGCTATTATGGGTACTGCGTCACCTTATTATTGGGCCAGGCCAATGTAATTAGAGTCCGTATGTGTGGGGAAACAAGAGTTAGGGTTGGTTTCGGGCTCCTCCTCCAAGGGCCACAAAATCGCAAGATTTTCCTACAAAAGAGATTTGCAACACGTGAAGCATCGTCTATCTTATTGCACGGAATGAAATGAGCCATTTTGGAAAAACGATCCACAACAACAAAGATGGAATCCTTTCCATTTTGAGTTCTAGGCAAACCAAGGACAAAGTCCATGCTAATGTCTTCCCAAGGTTGATATGGAATAGAAAGTGTCATGTAAAGACCGTGGGATTGAGCTTTTGACTCAGCTTTGCGACATGTTGATCACTAGTTGGTGAAGCGTGAGACGCCACGGAACATCTTTGGCCAGCAGTAGTTCTTGGCCAGTGTTGCAAATGTCTTGTCCCGTCCAAAGTGTCCCATAAGTACGCCTCCATGAGACTCTTGCAAAAGTAACAAACAAAGAGAAGACTCGGCAATGCAAAGTTTGTTAGCTCTCATAAGATAACCATCCTTGATGTAATAACGTTCCCAAGATATATGCGTCAAACACTTAGCATAAGGTTTTGCAAAGAAAATCTCATGCTCATACAAGTCTTTTATGTGCTCAAAGCCAATAACATTCAACTCAAGTTTAGTAACAAGCATGCATTTGCGGGATAAAGCGTCAGCCACTACATTATCCTTGCCTTTAGTATACTTGATCACGTAAGGAAAAGACTCAATGAATTCACTCTACTTAGCATGACACTTGTTCAACTTAGTTTGACCCTTCTACTTAAGTGCTTCATGGTCCGTGTGAAGAATGAACTCATGTGGCCGTAAATAATGCTCCCAAACATACAAGACTCTCACTAAAGCGTATAGCTCTTTGTCATAGATGGGATAGTTAAGTTGCACTCCGGATAGTTTTTCACTAAAATAAGCGATTAGGCGCTTCTCTTGCATTAACACGTCTCCTATGCCGGTACCACTAGCATCACAATGTACCTCGAAAGGTTTACCAAAGTTGGGTAAAGCAAGCAAATTTGCATGTGTAAGATAGTTTTTAAGCTCATTGAACGCTGTATCTTGAGATGGACCCCAAACAAAGGGTGCGTTCTTCTTGCTCAAAGCAGGTAAAGGCATAGCAATCGTGCTAAAATCCTTCACAAATCATCGATAGAATCCGGCTAGGCCTAGAAAGGTATGCACTTGTTGTTGGTTCGTTGGTTTGGGCCAAGTTTTAATTTCTCCAATCTTAGTTTCGTCTACATGCACACCTTTGGAGGAAACAACGAATCCTAGGAATAGAAGTTTGTCGACGCAAAATTTGCATTTCTCCATGTTAGCATAGAGTTTCTCCTTGCGAAGGGTTTGCAAAATGGTGCTAAGATGATTCACATGATCTTATAGAGACTTCCTAAACATGAGGATGTCATCGAAGTAGACCACGACAAAGATGCCAATGTAAGGTCAAAGAATATAGTGCATGACTCTCATAAAAGTACCGGGTGCTTCGAATAAGCCCACTGGCATAACTAGCCATTCATGTAAGCAAAATTTGGTCCTAAATGCGGTTTTCCATTCATCACCCTCTTGTATGCGGATTTGATAGTAGCCACTCTTAAGATCAATCTTAGAGAAGATTGTGGCTCCGCTAAGCTCATCTAGCATATCATCTAAGCGCGGTATGGGGTGACGATATCTAACGGTGACAGTATTGATTGGACGGTAATCGGAACACATTCGATAAGTACCATCTTTCTTGGGGACAAGGATTACCGGAACGACACAATGGCTCATGCTTTTGCGTACGTGCCCGTTGTCGATGAGTTGTTGAACTTGCCATTGGATCTCCTTGTTTTCTTCTGGGTTCATGCAGGAAGGTGCCTTGTTAGGAAGAGGTGCTTCGGGTAGGTTAATGTGGTGCTTGATGCCGCGAAGAGGATGTAGACCCGGAGGTAGCTCATCGCGAAAGACATTTTTGAATTCCTGCAACAATTGAGACAACATTTTGGTAGCAAATAGCACTAGTTCCTTCTTGTCGCTCATCGTGGAGGAACTCGATTTGTGCTTGTGGCTCTCACTCTCCTTTTGGTGGATCACTCTCTCACCATCCTCTCCACGATGTGTAGATACTTGCCTGTCGGCAACCACTTAACTTGGTGACATGGGACGTAGCACAAACTCCTTGCCCTTCATTTTGAAGATATAATGGTTGGAACGTCCGTTGTGGATGACTCCACGATCGAATTTCCATGGACGTCCAAGACAGAGGTGGCAAACGGACATAGGTACCACATCACACTCCAATATGTACTCGTAGGCGCCTATCTTGATGGATACTTGCACGGTGTGCTCAACCTGAATAGTTCCGGCGTCGCTAAGCCATTGGACCTTGTAGGGGTGAGGGTGCTTCATCTTGACCAATTGAAGCTTGTCGCATAGCTCTTCACTTGCCAAGTTGTGACAACTTCCTCCATCAATGATAACCTTGACGGAACTTCCATTGATGCCGGCCTTAGTGTGGAAGATGTGGCAACGTTGGTCTTTGTCTTGTTGGTGTAGAAGTATCAACACTTTGGAAACAACGATATTAGGACTCAAGTCATTCTCACAAAAGACTTGATTGTCTTCATCATCATTCACTCGACGATGCATTGCAACGTGCTCAAGGGCTTCCATCTCATCATCGCTCATAGAGTCATAGGAGCCATCGTCATTGATGAACATGCTCCGTACGTTTTTGCACTTAAATGACTTGTGGCCTTGTCCTTGACATGTGAAACATTTGATGGAACTCGTCTTGGAGGTATCCTCGGTAGGAGTTGTAGATGATGAAGCTCTCGGCTTAAATTTGGTCATAGTAGTAGGACGACTTGATGTTGTCGAAGTCGTGTAGCTTGACTTGTTGCCTATGCTTGAAGATGGTTTTGTAGAGGTAGGAGGCACCGAAGTCGTTGAAGCTTGGATATAGGAGCCGTAGTTCTTGTAAGTGAACTTGGGGTACTTGTAGTCTTCTTGTACTTGTCGTTCCGCTTTGGTTTCTTGGTGTACTAGCTCGAGGAGGTTTGTGTACGGTTGGAAGTATGCAATTTTCTTGATAGGATAGTTGAGTCCATTCAGCAATGTTAACATTGTTTACTATTCATCCTCTGTGATGTTGGCTCTTGTCATGGCAATCTCCATTTCCTTGTAGAACTCTTCAACGGACTTTGTGCCTTGCTTGAGGAGGGTGTCAGTCATCCGGTCGCTAGAGGGTGTCGGGCGTCTGGTCGGTGTCGGACATACGGCCGCTATAGACTTCGCAGGCTGGCGCTTGGGCTGGCTAGATCCTCCGCACGTCGGACGTCCGGTCCTCGTCGGTCGTCTGATGGTTGTGATCTTCGGGCATCTCCTTCTCTTGGTCCTTGTACTTGTTATCATCGCCGTCTTGTCCATTGGATGTAGTTGATCCATGGCTATGCCCTTGTAATGCCCCAGATGTAACACTTTCCAATTATGGCAATATATGAAACTTTGACTTCATCAATTCCATTCCGGGTTCTCCTTTCATTTCGGGTTTCTTCATTTTGTCGTGTGCATGTGTGCATTTCATCCATGTCATGTTATCATGTGCATTGCATTGCATTCGTGTTGTCACTTGCACCCGGTCCCACTCGTCTCTTCCCGTTGTCCATTTCGAGTTCCGACACTCACACACGTGCCTGTGGTACCCCCGAGTCCTTCTTTCGTGTGTGGCCATGCAACGTTTCCGGTATGAGGTGAGACTTGTCGTGCGTTGTTGTTTTGGTACGTGTAGGCCGCCTGTCAAGTTTCATCGCGTTTGGAGTTCGTTCGGTACTCCAATGGTTAACCTAGTTGGCTAAAAGTACCCCTTCCTTTTGGCCCAATACCCCCTCCACAACAGCCACTAGCCCAGCACAACCACTCCCATCCTCTCGGTCGTCGGATCGTGAACGTGTGGCTGAAAACCGCACCCCATTTGGAGTCTCCTAGCTCCCTATGCCTATAAAAAGGCCCCAACCCCTCCATTTTCGGGCGAAACCCTAGTCCTCTCCTTTTTTTTCCTTTTTCCCCGCGCCCCACAGCTCCTTCGGCCGCCGGACACGTCCGGACGGCACCGGACACGTCCGCCGGACGCGCCCGGCCACTCGCAGGCCGCGACGTGTTAATTCCCGGCCAGCCATCCCACCGCGCCGACCGGGCCCGCCGCGGCCCGGATCGGGCCCTCCCGGCCCACGACGCGCACTCCGCCCCCGCGCCTCGGCCCCGCCGGCTCCGCCGCCGCCCGACGCCGGCCGCGTCCCCGCCGCCGCCTTCGCCGCGGATCCGCCGCCGCCTCCGCCCAAGGTCTCCGCCTCCGGCCACAGTTGCCGCCGGCGCCCACGCCCTCGTCGCCGGCGAGCCACCCACTCCGCCCCGGCCGGCTGCCCTCACCATCGCCGGCTGTCGCCGCCCGTCGAGCTCTGGCGAGCCGCCGGACCTCCTCTTCTAGATCCAGGCCCTGTGGGATCAGATCCACCGGGATCTCAACCAAACGCCCCCGCCTCCGCCCGGATCTCCTCGTCCCGAAACATTCCCATCCCGTTTGACTTTTTGTGAGGTATAAAATCCACCAAGTCCCAGATCTGTGATATTTTGTTGCCCCCTTTGCAGGGTCGTAACTTCGTGCTCGTGGATCCGTTTTGGGCGTGTGATATATGAAAATGATCGTGGTGATGTGCTCTACATTTTGTTCCATTGTGGCATGCTTGTTTGAGGTCATCTTGATGACCTAATCATCGTGACAAGAGTGCTACTTGTTATAAACTGTTGTTTCTTGTTAATTTGATGCCATGTTTGAGATGTGACAACTTGGTGCATGTTTATCCAAATGGAGCATATGATATGTCCAAATGTTCATTGTGAAGTGCTCTACATGATGGTTGCTGTAGCATTCAAATGGAGCATATGATGTCATGCCATGTTAATCTCTATTGCAAAAGTGCATCTGGCTGTTAAGTGCTGAAACTTGTTATGAGATGCCGTTTTGACATGCTCATTGCTATTGATGTGTTTGTCCTCATGTCACATGTCAATATGTTTTAGAAGCACCATCATATGGTCTTTGCTGTGGTGCAAACCACTTTCCATGATATGCCTTGAGGTGACTTAAACAAGCTTGTAAACATGCCATGCCAATGTTACTGTTTTATACTTAGTGAAAAAACTGCTAAGTCTAGAATCTGTATTAACCCGATGCTATGTTTGCATGATGCCCCACTCAATTCCATGCTTGTTTTGGAGTGGCCAATGATCATTCCTTGTTGTCCATGTTTTTGTCTATCCATTCATGCCCTCACTTACATATATGGCATGCTGTAGCTTATTTATTTCTTACTCTCAAGTTGCTATAAATTATGCATGTCAGGTTTTTATCAGCATGATCAATTTGGTGTAGCTTGTTGCTATTGATCCATGCCTCCTTTGGAGTTGCTCCAATGGATTTGTTTGCTTTAGGATATGTCTACTTCACATACATACTTCTTGTCATCATGTTTGGGTGCTGTAGCTTATATATCTCTTGCTGCAAAGTTGCTATGTGGCTGTTAACTTCAGCTTTGCGTTGTATCTTGTTTCGTGTGTATGTCTAGAACCGTTGCTCCGTTTTGAGCGTGCGCTATATGAAACTTGTGTGATTTTGCATGTAGAATTATAATATCATGTTGTTTACATGTTTGGATTGTGTTTGCTTGATGTTTGGATGCATCTTGTACCGTTGCCTTGCTTGTCTTGTTTTGCTCATATCTTCTACCGTAGCTCCGAATTAAACAAACTTTATATGAAACTTGACTAGAATTTTGTGTATATTATCATGGTGCATGTTAACTTGCTGTTTAACAACTTTACCTTAAGATTTGTTTAGATCTGGAGCAATTTCAAAATATGCATATGAGGACTTACCGGATTTGCTATATGTTGATTCCGGCCTCATTTAAACTGGTTGTTTTGTGTTGTTCTTGTGCGCTTCATCCCTTGCCATGAAATGCATCATACTTGCATCATGTTGATTGTGCATTGCACCTTGTTTGATTTTGTGCCATGTTGTGTTCTTGTGTTGAGTAGAGCCGGGAGCCGAGAGCGAGAACGAGGTTCCTACCGAGGTTGAGTACGAGGAGCCGTCTGACAATCCCATCGACGACTCGACAAGCAAGATGACCAGACCCAGATATCATTGCTATCTTTGCCTATTGCTAGATGTCTCGCTCTTTAGCTTATTGCCTCGATGCCCATGTTTGTTTGTCAGCCTCCTATTGTAACCATGAATCTCTCTAACCACCCAACCTAGCAAACCTTTATTTGGCTACGTAAGCTTCGCTCAGCCCCTCTTATAGCATTGTTAGTTGCAGGTGAAGATTTGAAGAGTCTTGCTTCATGATGAAGTTATTGTTGGGATATCACACTATATAAACTGTTAAACCAAATCATCTATATATTGGTAATGGGTGGAAGGCTAAGCCTCTTGCTTGGTGTTTTGTTCCACTCATGCCACCCTAGGAACCGTTTAAACCAGTGTTATGTTCCTTGATTTTTGCGTCCCTAACACGGTTGGGGTTTATGGGCCCCCCTCGATAACCCACTTAGCGCTAAAGCTTTTCCTGCAAGGCCCAACATTGGTACTCCATTTTCCTAACAACTAAAACTCGCATAGGGACTAGCTATCCCGTGGACTTAATTAACAACCCCCGGGCTAGTGCTCCACATGAGTGTTGGTCCAACCGAGCAGACTGCGGGGCCGCCTTGGGGAAACTCGAGGTATTTGGTATTTTCCTGTAGGCTGTCTCATCTGGTCGTGGCCTGAGACGAGATACGCGCGGCTACTATCAAGGTGTCGGCACGCCGGGAGGTCTTGCTGGACTAGTTTTACCTTAGTCGGAATATCTTGAGCACGAGATTCCGAGAATACTCGGGTCTTCCCACCTTGGAGTTGCGACTCTGCAGATCGTGAGCTTGTGATGGGCTAAGTTGGGACACCCCTGCAGGGTTTGATATTTTGAAAGCCGTGCCCGCGGTTATGTGGCAGCTGAGAATTTGTGAATATCCGGTTGTAGAAAACTTGACACCATGTTCAGAATACACTACCAGCGTGAGTAACCGTGATGGTCATTTTCCGAAGGGGTTCGGGAAATGAACACGGTGAGATTATGTTTGACGTGCTTAGATAGGATCACTTCGTGATCACTTTGACCCTCGTGGCACTTCTCTTCTCGCTTTAAACACGTAAGCTAGTGCTAGTGCAGCTGCAACCTTTGTTCTTCAGCCTTGTTCCACACCCAAGGCTTAGATAATTTTGCTACCCGGGAACGGGATTGCTGAGTCCTCCGTGGCTCACAGATTCTACACAACACCAGATGCAGGTACCATGGTGAACTACATAGGTGATGGCATAGAGATGTACTGGGAGTTCGACGAAGAACGTGGGCAATACTACATGTACTATCCCGATGTTCAGTAGTGGCTTCTACTAGGGGCGTTTCGGACCTTGTGGCTTTATTTATGGTATCTTTCATTTGGATCTTCATCCGTAGTCGGACTGTGATGTTATTTGGATGATGATTGCTTATGTAATGTATTGTGTGACGTGGCGAGTGTAAGCCAACTACTCTTTTGCAATTGCATCCCTATTTTACATGAGTTGTGCAAAGATACCATACTTGAGATCATTCTAGTATGAGCTTATACCTTTAAGTCGTGCCTCGACACGTAGGAGGTATAATCTCATACTGGGCATTACAAGTTGGTAATCAGAGCCTTCTCCGACCTAGAAGCCCCCACTGATTGATCGAATCGTTGACGGTTGAGTCTAGGCACACACTTGAAAATGTTCTGAGTCCTATATATATATCGGAGAGTAGGATTTCTTTTTACTCCTCATCCCTTTTCACTCTGGTGAGGACTCCTGATGATTGCTTATCTCTTCTACTCTCAAAAATTCAATAATTTTTTTTAGGATCACGCGAGTATTGTTTGAATTGTTCCGATGTCTTTGTGACGAGAACATTGTTCTCGATGCCTCCTGTCATTTAGGGGTTGTGGCAGTGTCCCGGGGAGTTGAGCTCTGAGGTGTTGCCGTCACAAATATATCGCAGTAGTTCTGGAATACTTAAGACGACCGACATAGAAAACTCTCCTATGCGGTTAGTGGCAAGATAACCCCGACATCACCCAGTACTGGGGAGGTAGTTCGGGAGTATTGCCATAGATTGTATAGCAGATGCGTTTCGAAGGTCCGAGGTAAACGGTTTCCGGAAATAACTAGTTATGTGTTGAAGGATGGATACAGCTGGATGTAGGATTAGAGTTGACTGCGCGATGCTTCCCCTGTATCCCCAACACCTGATTGCATAACTGGAAACTTTCGGAAATTAATAGGTGGGTTCATCTAGTAGCTTGTAGGCATTCTTCCAACGAATGCATGATATGGAGTTCGGGGTTCTACATTGAGTGAAGTAGTTTTATGGGCGTTTGTTCCGATCGGGAGTTGCATCTTAAAGGGTCCTTGGCTATGCTGATCCGGGGATTGCAAAACCCTTTTGTAACACGTTCCATAAGCTTTCAGCATGAATATGTCAAACGAAGCTTCTATCTTGTATTTGTTCTATCTGCTCCTTGTTGTTATTATTTACATTTTGTTCTCCCAAGTGGCTTCTCGAGAAGATTGTTGTACCATTGAACTGTGGATTACATTCGTTAATGTTGTTCAAATGTTCTTGTGAAGACTTATGTTGCAATTTCTAGTCGTTGATTTAGCTTATATGTTTTCAATCAATGGCTAATAGTTGTCATCTCATTCAGGATGGCTCCTAAAAGGGTTCCCAATGCTAACCCAGAGGGTGAAGAAGTTCCTGATCGTCCTCCTTCCCCTCCTCCTCAGTCTGAGGCCTGGAGAGCAATTATACAAGCGACGAACCAGAACACCCAGATGCTTATGCAAATGATGCAGAACTTTCAAGCCAACCAAGCAAATCAGGGTGGTCATGGGAACCATGGCCAAGGCAATTTATTCAACCAACCTCACTTTGCTACACTCAACCAATTCCTGGCAAACCAACCAAAGGCATTCAGTTACTGTGTGGATCCGCTAGATGCTGAAGACTGGATAACAGACATCAAAAAGCATTTCGAGTGCAGTAACGTGAGACCTGAGGATTATTTCAAGTTTGACGCCTTCCAACTCAAGGACCAAGCCGTTGATTGGTGGCAGCAGTACAAAGACTACAGAGAAAGACGTGAAATCTCGTGGACTGACTTCTGCAAGGATTTCCGCTCTCACCACATTCCAACTAGTGTCATCAAAGGTATGCGTGAGCAATTCCGCAACCTGAAGCAAGGCACCATGTCCGTTTATCAATACAATGTCAAGTTCCAGAACCTTGCCCGCTATGCCAAGCAAGACATCCCAGATTCCAAGAGCAAGATTTATCAGTTCCGTGGTGGTCTGAAGGATGAACTCCAGCTAGCTCTCACCTTGTTTGAGTCGGATGAATTTGATCAATTCTATAACATGGCACTTAAGCAAGAGGCAGCCCAGCTCAAGATGGAAGCTTCCAAAAAGAGAATCAGAGATGCTGTCAACTCCTCCTCTTCTTCCCAAGTGGTCGCAAAGCAGCAGAAGTTTTGGCTTCCACCCCCTCCAGTGCTCCGCCCTCCCAACAACAACAACAAGCATTCTAGTGGCCGTGGTTTCTCCCACTCACCCAACCCAAGCAATCAGTCCAAGAATCACTTTCAAGCTTCGAAGTCAAGTGCTCCTTATTACCGTCCTCTCTCAGAAGTGGTTTGCAACAAGTGCGGGCAGAAAGGTCACTATGCAAACAAGTGCACTCAAAGGCGCCTTCCGCCTCCTCCACCTGTCAGCACTGCTATTGTCAAGCACAACCCCAAGCATGCAAGAGCGAACTTGATGAATGCAGTTCAAGCAGAGAATTCTTCAGATGTGATAATTGGTAATCTTCCGGTTAACTCAATTCCTGCAAAAGTCTTGTTTGATTCTGGTGCATCACTTTCCTTCATGTCATGTCCATTTGCATCCAAGCACAACGTGAGCACAGTAGACTTACCACAGAAGTTGTCAATTATTTCTCCGGGCAAACATATGTCTTCCAACTCAGTGGCTCCGGATGTATCTATTCATATGGGTGATTACCGCTTTCTGATCTCTCCGGTTATTCTCGGCAACTCCGACATTGATCTTATTTTTGGGATGGAAGGGCTTTCCAAGCATGATGCTGACATTGATTGTGCAAATAAGGAAGTCAAGCTTACTCATCCTGAACAAGACGTGATTATCTTCGCCTCTCGATATAACACAATCAGGCTATTCTCTCTCAGTGACAAGGGCGAGATTAATGCCATTTCTCAGATTCCGGTGGTCAATGAATATGAAGATGTTTTCCCCGAAGAGCTTCCAGGCATGCCTCCGCATCGTCAAGTTGAATTCGTCATTGAACTCGAGCCCAGCACTGAGCCAGCATGTCGGCGTCCGTACAAGCTTTCCCCTGAAGAGTTGAAGGAGCTGAAGAAACAACTCGATGAGCAAGAGCGTATGGGTCTAATCGGGCCTAGCACTTCTCCTTGGGGCTGTGGTGTTCTTTTTGTCAAGAAGAAGGATGGCACGGAGCGCCTTTGCGTTGATTACCGGCCATTGAATAAGAAGACAATAAAGAACAAGTATCCGCTCCCCAATATCAATGAATTGTTCGAGCAGCTCAAAGGAGCAAAGGTGTTCTCAAAGCTCGATCTCCGGATGGGTTACCACCAGATCCGTATCCGTGAAGAAGATATTCACAAGACCGCATTCAGAACAAGCTACAGCTCCTATGAATACACGGTCATGTCTTTTGGCCTCGCAAATGCTCCACCCACCTTCTCGAGGATGATGAACTTCATATTCAACCCCTACACCAATGAATTTGTTCTCGTCTATCTGGATGACATCTTGGTATTCTCCAAGAATGAAGAAGATCATGCCAAGCACCTCCGTTTGGTCCTCGATAGGCTCCGTGAACACAAGTTCTATGCGAAGTTCTCCAAATGTGAGTTCTGGCTGGATAAGGTCTTATATCTTGGCCATATCATCTTTGCTGAGGGTATTTCTATCAACCCCGAGAAAGTTGAAGCTATTGTCAACTAGGAACCCCCGCATAACGTCATGCAATTCTAAAGCTTCCTTGGTCTCGCTAGCTATTGCAGAAGGTTCGTTGAGAACTTCTCCAAGATTGCCAAGCCTCTTTCCAACTTGCTGCAGAAGAATGTCAAGTACAACTGGACTCCGGATTGTGATGTGGCATTCAAAACACTCAAAGAGAAGCTCATTTCTGCTCCGGTTCTTACTCCTCCGGATGAGTCCAAGCCCTATGAAGTATTCTGTGATGCTTCTCTACAAGGACTTGGTGGTGTTCTCATGCAAGACAAGAATATTGTGGCATACACTTCTCGTCAATTGAAGCCAAATGAGAAGAAGTACCCAACACATGATCTCGAGCTAGCAGCAGTGGTACATGCCTTGATCACGTGGAGACACCTTCTGTTGGGCAGAAAAGTGGACATCTTCACCGATCACAAGAGCTTGAAGTACATCTTCACACAGCCGAACCTGAACCTTCGCCAGACTCGTTGGGTTGAGATGATCCAAGAGTATGATCCAAGCATCGAATACACACCTGGCAAGGCCAATGTCATTGCAGATGCCTTGAGAAGAAAGGCATATTGCAACAGTCTCCTTCTCAAGCCGTTTCAGCCTGAGTTTTGTGAATCATTCAGGAAGCTCAACCTCCAAGTTGTTCCGCAAGGCTTTCTTGCAAATCTTCAAGTTGCTCCTACCTTGGAAGATCAGATCCGTGAGGCCCAACTCAGTGATGTTATGGTGCAGAAAGTGAAACATGGTATTGCTAAGGGTACTCCCAAATACAAGTGCTATCGCGTTGATGAGAAAGACACCTTGTTCTTTGAGAACAGACTTGTGGTTCCCAAGGGTGATCTCAGGAAGCTCATAATGAACGAAGCACATGACTCCCTCCTCTCAATTCATACCGGAAGTTCCAAGATGTACCAAGAACTCAAGCAATCTTACTGGTGGACTCGCATGAAAAGGGAGATTGCCCAATTGGTGAATGAATGTGATGTCTGCAGAAGAGTGAAGGCAGAGCATCAACGTCCAGCCGGTCTCCTCCAACCTCTTCCTATTCTAGAGTGGAAATTCGACCACATTGAAATGGATTTCGTCACTAGGTTTCCCAAGTCCAAGAAGGGGAATGATGCTATCTTTGTTGTGATTGACAAGCTAACCAAAGTAGCTCACTTCCTTCCCGTCAAAGAATCCATCAATGCAGCTCAACTGGCAGAGTTGTGCACTTCCAGAATTGTTTCGTTGCATGGCATTCCTCAAGTCATCTCTTCAGACCGTGGATGTTTGTTCACATCCAAGTTCTGGGACTCCTTTCAGTCAGCCATGGGCACTAAGATTCATTTCAGCACAGCGTTTCACCCTCAAACTAGTGGTCAATTCGAAAGAGTGAACCAGATCCTCGAAGACATGCTCAGAGCTTGTGTCATCTATTTTGGCATGAAGTGGGAAGATTGTCTCCCGTTTGCCGAGTTCTCTTACAACAACAGCTTCCAAGCAAGTGCCGACAAAGCTCCTTTTGAAATCCTCTATGGCAGAAAGTGTCGTACACCGCTCAACTGGTCCGAGACTGGTGAACGTCAACTTCTTGGCAATGACTTGATCTCAGAAGCCGAAGAAATGTGCAAAGTCATACGTGAGAATCTCAAGGCCGCTCAGTCGCGTCAAAAGAGTTACTATGACGGCAAGCATCGTGATTTGGCTTTCGACATTGGGGACCATGTCTATCTCCGTGTTTCTCCTATGAAAGGAACCCAAAGATTCGGTATCAAAAGAAAGCTTGCTCCTAGATAAGTGGGCCCTTTCAAGATTCTTGGCAAAAGAGGCGATCTAGCCTATCAACTTGAGCTCCCCTCCAACTTTGCAAATGTTCATGATGTGTTTCACGTGTCTCTACTCCGCAAGTGCTTCAAGACACCTAAACGCACCATTCCGTTCGAGGAGATTGATCTTTAACAAGACGTGTCTTATCGCGAGCACCCTGTTGCTATTCTTGAAAAAACTGAGCGCAAGACCCGCAACAAGTTAATCAAGTTCTTGAAAGTTAAGTGGTCACACCATACCGACCGAGAAACTACGTGGGAACAAGAAGATCACCTTCGTTCCGACTATCCTTCCTTCTTCCAGTCCTAGATCTCGGGACGAGATCTTTTCGTAGTAGAGGAGAGTTTGTAATGCCCCAGATGTAACACTTTCCAATTATGGCAACATATGAAACTTTGAGTTCATCAATTCCATTCTGGGTTCTCCTTTCATTTCGGGTTTCTTTGTTTTGTCGTGTGCGTGTGTGCATTTCATCCATGTCATGTTATCATGTGCATTGCATTGCATTCGTGTTGTCACTTGCACCGGGTCCCACTCGTCTCTTCCCGTTGTTTGTTTCGAGTTTCGACACTCACACATGTGCCCGTGGTACCCCCGAGTCCTTCTTTCGTGTGTGGCCGTGCAACATTTCCGGTATGAGGTGAGACTTGTCGTGGGTTGTTGTTTTGGTACGTGTAGGCCGCCTGTCAATTTTCATCGCGTTTGGAGTTTGTTTGGTACTCCAATGGTTAACCTAGTGGGCTAAAAGTACCCCTTCCTTTTGGCCCAAGACCCCCACCACAACAGCCCACTAGCCCAGCACAACCACTCCCATCCTCTCGGTCATTGGATCGTGAAGGTGTGGCCGAAAACAGCACCCCATTTGTTGTCTCCTAACTCCCTATGCCTATAAAAAGGCCCCAACCCCTCCATTTTCGGGCGAAACCCTAGTCCTCTCCTTTTTTAACTTTTGTCCGCGCCCCGCAGCTCCTCCGGCCGCCGGACACGTCCGCCGGACGCGCCCGGCCACTCGGAGGCCGCCACATGGTAGTTCCCGGCCAGCCATCCCATCGCGCCGATCGGGCCCGCCGCGGCCCGGATCGGGCCCTCCTGGCCCATGACGCGCACTCCGCCCCCGCGCCTCGGCCTCGCCGGCTCCGCCGCCGCCCGACGCCGGCCGCGTCCCCGCCGCCGCCTTTGCCGCAGATCCACCGCCGCCTCCGCCCGAGGTCTCCGCCTCCGGCCGCGGTTGCCGCCAGCCCCCACGCCCTCGCCGCCGGCGAGCCACCAACTCTGCCCCGGCCGGCTGCCCTCACCGCCGCCGGCTGCCGCCGCCCGTCAAGCACTGGCGAGCCGCCGGACCTCCTCTTCCAGATCCAGGCTCGGTGGGATCAGATCCACCGGGATCTCAACCAAACGCCCCCCCGCCTCCGCCCGGATCTCCTCGTCCCGGAACATTCCCATCCCGTTTGACTTTTTGTGAGGTATAAAATCCACTAAGTCCCAGATCTGCGATATTTTGTTGCCCCCTTTGCATGGTCGTAACTTCGTGCTCGTAGATCCGTTTTGGGCGTGTGATATATCAAAATGATCGTGGTAATGTGCTCTACATTTTGTTCCATTGTGGCATTCTTGTTTGAGGTCATCTTGATGACCTAATCATCATGACAAGAGTGCTACTTGTTATAAACTGCTGTTACTTGTTAATTTGATGCCATGTTTGAGATGTGATAACTTGGTGCATGTTTATCCCAATGGAGCATATGATATGTCAAAATGTTCATTGTGAAGTGCTCTACATGATGGTTGCTGTAGCATTCATGTTAGGTGTCATATTGCCATGTTAATCTCTGTTGCAAAAGTGCATGTGGCTGTTAAGTGCTGAAACTTGTTATGAGATGCTGTTTTGACATGCTCATTGCTATTGATGTGTTTGTCCTCATGTCACATGTCAATATGTTTTAGAAGCACCATCATATAGTCTTTGTTGTGGTGCAAACCACTTTCCATGATATGCCTTGAGGTGACTTAAACAAGCTTGTAAACATGCCATGCCAATGTTACTGTTTAATACTTAGTGAAAAAACTGCTAAGTCTGGAATCTGTTTTAACCTGATGCTATGTTTGCTTGATGCCCCACTCAATTCCATGCTTGTTTTGGAGTGGATAATGATCATTCCTTGTTGTCCATGTTTTTTCTATCCATTCATGCCCTCACTTACATATATGTCTTGTTGTAGCTTATTTATTTCTTGCTCTCAAGTTGCTATAAATTATGCCTGTCAGGTTTTTATCAGCATGATCAATTTGGTGTAGCTTGTTGCTATTGATCCATGCCTCCTTTGGAGTTGCACCAATGGAGTTGTTTGCTATAGGATATGTCTACTTCACATCCATGCTTCTTGTCATAATGTTTGGGTGTTGTAGCTTATATATCTCTTGCTCCAAAGTTGCTATGTGGCTGTTAACTTCAGCTTAGCGTTGTATCTTGTTTCGTGTGTATGTGTTGAACTGTTGTTGCGTTTTGAGCGTGCCCTATATGAAACTTGTGTGATTTTGCATGTAGAATCATCATATCATGTTGTTTACATGTTTGGAGTGTGTTTGCTTGATGTTTGGATGCATCTTGTACCGTTGCCTTGCTTGTCTTGTTTTGCTCATATCTTCTAGACCGTAGCTCTGAATTAAACAAACTTTATATGAAACTTGACTAGAATTTCATGTAGATCATCATGGTGCATGTTAACTTGCTGTTTAACAACTTTAACTTAAGGTTTGTTCAGATCTGGACCAATTTCAAAATATGCATATGAGGACTTACCGGATTTGCTATATGTTGATTCCAGCCTCATTTAAAATTATTGTTTTGTGTTATTCTTGTGTGCTTCATCCCTTGCCATGAAATGCGTCATACTTGCAACATGTTGATTGTGCATTGCACCTTGTTTGATTTTGTGCCATGTTGTGTTCTTGTGTTGAGTAGAGCCGGGAGCCGAGACCGAGAACGAGGTTCCTACCGAGGTTGAGTACGAGGAGCCGTCTTACGATCCCATCGACGACTCGACAGGCAAGATGACCTGACCCAGATATCATTGCTATCTTTGCCTATTGCTAGATGTCTCGCTCTTTAGCTTATTGCCTCGATGCCCATGTTTGTTTATCAGCCTCCTATTGTAACCATGAATCTCTCTAACCACCCAACCTAGCAAACCTTTGTTTCGCTACATAAGCTTCGCTCAACCCCTCTTATAGCATTGTTAGTTGTAGGTGAAGATTTGAAGAGTCTTGCTTCATGATGAAGTTATTGTTGGGATATCACACTATATAAACTGTTAAACTAAATCATCTATATATTGGTAATGGGTGGAAGGCTAAGCCTCTTGCTTGGTGCTTTGTTCCACTCATGCCACCCTAGGAACCGTTTGAACCGGTGTTATGTTCCTTGATTTTTGCGTCCCTAACACGGTTGGGGTTTATGGCCCCCCCTCGATAACCCGCTTAGCGCTAAAGCTTTTCCAGCAAGGCCCAGCATTGGTACTCCATTTCCCTAACAACTAAAACTCCCATTGGGACTAGCTATCCCATGGACTTAATTAACAACCCCCGGGCCAGTGCTCCACATGAGTGTTGGTCCAACCGAGCAGACTGCAGGGCCGCCTTGGGGAAACCCGATGTATGTGGTATTTTCCTGTAGGCTGTCTCATCCGGTCGTGGCCTGAGACAAGATACGCGCGGCTACTATCAGGGTGTCGGCACGCCGGGAGGTCTTGCTGGTTTAGTTTTACCTTAGTCGGAATATCTTGAGCACGGGATTCCGAGAATACTTGGGTCTTCACTCCTTGGAGTTGCGACTCCGCAGATCGTGAGCTTGTGACGGGCTAAGTTGGGACACCTCTGCAGGGTTTGATCTTTCGAAAGCCGTGCCCGCGGTTATGTAACAGATGGGAATTTGTTAATATCCGGTTGTAGAAAACTTGACACCATGTTCAGAATACACTACCAGCGTGAGTAACCGTGGTGGTCATTTTCCGAAGGGGTTCGGGAAGTGAAGTCGGTGGGGTTATGTTTGACGTGCTTAGATAGGATCACTTCGTGATCACTTTGACACTCGTGGCACTTCTCTTCTTGCTCTAAACACGTAAGCTAGTGCTAGTGCAGCTGCAACCTTTGTTCTTCAGCCATTTCCACACCCAAGGCTTAGATAGTTTTGCTACTCGGGAACGGGATTGCTGAGTCCTCCGTGGCTCACAGATTCTACACAACACCAGATGCATGTACCATGGTGAACTACATAGGTGATGGCACAGAGCTGTACTGGGAGTTCGACGAAGAACGTGGGAAATACTACGTGTACTATCCCGATGTTCAGTAGTGGCTTCTACTAGGGGCGTTTCGGACCTTGTGGCTTTATTTATGGTATCTTTCATTTGGATCTTTGTCCGTAGTCGGACTGTGATGTTATTTGGATGATGATTGTTTATGTAATGTATTGTGTGACGTGGCGAGTGTAAGCCAACTACTCTTTTGCAATTTCATCCCTATTTTACATGAGTCGTGCAAAGATACCATACTTGAGATCATTCTAGTATGAGCTTATACCTTTAAGTCGTGCCTCGACACATAGGAGGTATAATCTCATACTGGGCATTACAGTTCTAGGTACCTGATCATGCATAGGGTTTTCGAAAGTGGTAGTTCGAAGAGGAGCGAGTCCACCTTATCTTCGATAGCCTTGGCTCAAGCTCTTGTCATAGGACCAAGTGGTGTCATGGGAGATGTAGATACGTGATGCGGGGACAACCCGGTAATAGGCCGATCTTTCATGAAAAGGGAGGGATCCCGAGGAAGAACACGAAGAACACGAGGGATAACACGAGAGACACAAGAGTAAAACACTCAAATCAACAAGTTTAGGTCACACATATGCTAGATCCGGAAATACAAGAGTGATACATTATCCAAGATCAACTAAGGACGATACAAGTAGCGATAGTCTTCTCCGTGAGGAGGTCTTGAATCAGTCTGCATCTTCTCCGTGGAGGCCGCGGTCTCTCGAGGAGATGAACCACTAAGGATGAGCAATGCTCTAGGTTTAGATTTCTATCACAATGCTAACCCTAAAAAGAGGGAGGAGGAGGTCTATAAATAGTCTAGAACCATGAAAGGGTACATGGGCCTCGGCCCGGAAGGAAACGACGCACACAAGTAGCGGACGTCCACTGGGCACCTGACGTCCGGAGGCTCGTGAGGGACCGGACGTCCGGAAGTCCTCATATTTCCGCTATTTTGTTCTTTTGAGGAATTACGACCGTCCGGAGGTGGCCGGACGTCCAGTCGCCGGTCGTCCGGTGTGGAGGGGTGGTCCGGAGCCTGGGAGGTGTCGGACGTCCGGTGCAGGGCATACGTCCGGACGCTGTAGCTCGATCTGGCCTGGACTTTGCGGGCAGGGGAAACTCTTTAGGCGTCGGACGTCTGCTCCCGGATAGACGTCCGGAGGCTATGGCACTTCGGGCAGCTTGTTCTCTTGGTCGTTGAACTTGTCGTCCTTGCCATTTTTTCCAATGGGTGTAGCTACACTAAGGCCTTCGTCCAAATACATGATCATGCATAGTGTTGTCGTCTTAGGTAGTAGCCATGTCTCATGCGGTGAAAGTGGTATTTCGGATAGGAGTGAGTTCACCTTATCTTCGATAGCCCTTGCACGAGCTCTTGTCATTGGTCCAAGTGGTGTTGAAGGAGATGTAGGTATGTCCATGGGGATGCTAGAGGGATGCTCCGCATCATCTCTCCCACCCCCCCTTGGGAGAGATCCGACCTCAGATCAAAATCTTCATCACCATGGAAAGGAGAGAGAGCCTTGACGTTGAAGGTATCACTCACATTGTACTTGTTGTGTGGGATGTTGATCTTGTAAGCATTGTTGTTATAGCGTCCTAACACCTTGAAGGGTTGCTACTTGTCGAGCTTGCGTTGTATTCCCTCGAAGAGGAAAGGGTGATGCAGCACAGTAGCGTAAGTATTTCCCTCAGTTTTTGAGAACCAAGGTATCAATCCAGTAGGAGACCACGCGCGAGTCCCTCGCACCTGCACAAACAAATAAGAACTTCGCAGCCAACACGATAAGGGGTTGTCAATCCCTTTACGGTCACTTACGAAAGTGAGATCTGATAGAGATGATAGTTCGATATTTTTGGTATTTTTCGATATAAGAACAGAAAGTAAAAGCGGAAAAGTAAAGTAGATTGTAGATTGATATGTTGAGAATAGACCCGGGGGCCATAGTGTTCTCTAGTGGCTTCTCTCATGATAGCGATATTCTACGGCGGTTAAACAAATTACTATCGAGCAATTGATAGAAAAGCGAATAATTATGAGACTATCTAGGCATGATCATTATATATAGGCATCATGTCCGAGACAAGTAGACCGAAACGATTATGCAACTACTACTATTACTCCACACATCAACTGCTATCCAGCATTCATCTAGAGTATTAAGTGCATAAGAACAGAGTAACGCCTTAAGCAAGATGACATGATGTAGCGGGATAAACTCAAACATAGTGATATAAACCCCATCTTTTTATCCTCGATGGCAACAATAGAATACATGCCTCGCTGCCCCTACTGTCACTGGGAAAGGACACCGCAAGATTGAACCCAAAGCCAAGCACTTCTCCCATTGCAAGAACTATAGATCTAGTACGCCAAACCAAACCAATAATTCGAAGAGACTTGCAAGGATATTATAATCATACATAAATAGTTCAGAAAAGAACCAAATATTTCTCATAGATAATCTTGATCATAAACCCACAATTCATCGGATCTCGACAAACACACCGCAAAAAAAGATTACATGGAATAGATCTCCTCGAAGACCGAGGAGAACTTGGTATTGAGATCCAAAGAGAGAGAAGAAACCATCTAGATACTAGTTATGGACCCGAAGGTCTGTGGTAAACTACTCACAACTCATGGTGAGGCGATGATGATGATGTAGAAGCACTCCGTGGAACATCTCCCCTCCGGTGGAGCCCTGGAACAGGCCCCAAGATGGGCTCTCACGGGAACAGAAGGTTGCGGCGGTGGAACTAGGATTTTCTCTGTTTTTCTGATGGTTTCAGGGTACATAGGTATATATAGGAGGAAGGAGGGCACCGGGGACCAGACGGGGTGCCCACGAGGCAGGGGGCGCACCTATTGGGGGCGCCCCCCACACTCGTGGATGCCACGTCAGCCCTACTCTGTGGTTCTCAAGTCCCCCATGCGTATTTTGCTCCAAAAATATCTCTCTCTGAAGGTTTCATTCCGTTTGGACTCTGTTTGATATTCCTTTTCTGCAAAACCCTAAAATAGGCAAAAACACCAATCTGGACTGGGCCTTTGGCTTAGTAGGTAGTCCCAAAAATAATATAAAAGTGTATAGCAAAGCCCATTAAACATCTGGAACATCATAAATAATAGCATGGAACAATCAAAAATTATAGATACGTTGGAGACGTATCAAGCATCCCGAAGCTTAATTCCTGCTCGTCCTCGAGTAGGTAAATGATAAAAACAGAATTTTTGATGTGGAATGCTAACCAACATAGTTTTTCAATGTAATTCTCTTAATTGTGGCATGAATGTTCAGATCTGAAAGATTCAAGACAAAAGTCTATATTGACATAAGAAATAATAATACTTCAAGCATACTAACAAACCAATCATGTCTTCTCAAAATACTATGGCTAAAGAAAGTTATCCCGACAAAATCATATAGTCTGGCTATGCTCCCTCTTCATCACACAAATATTCATATCATGCACAACTCCGGTTTCAGCCAAGGACTTGTTTTCATACTCTACCTTTTCAAACATTTCAACTTTCACGCAATACATGAGCGTGAGCCATGGACATAGCACTAAGGTGGAATAGAGTGGTGGTTGTGGAGAAGACAAAAAGGAGGGAGATAGTCTCACATTTCCTAGGCGTATCAACGGGCTATGGAGATGCCCATCAATAGATATCAATGTGAGTGAGTAGGCATTGTCATGCAACGGATGCACTAGATCTAAAAATGAATGAAAGCTCAACAAAAGAAACTAAGTGGGTGTGCATCCAACTTGCTTGCTCACGAAGACCTAGGGCATTTGAGGAAGCCCGTCATTGATATATATAAGCCAAGTTCTATAATGAAAATTCCCACTAGTATATGAAAGTGACTAAACATGAGACTCTCTACCATGAAGAACATGGTGCTACTTTGAAGCACAAGTGTGGAAAAAGATAGTAGCAATTGCCCCTTTTTTTCTTTTCTTTTCTCTTTTTTTGGGCCTTTTTTCCTTTGGCCTTTCCCTTTTTTTGGAGGGGCTTTCTCTTATTTAGCCTTTCCTCACATGGGACAATGTTCTAATAATGATGATCATCACACTTTCATTGAATTACAACTCGATATTACAACTCAATACTAGAACAAAGTATGACCTATATGAATGCCTCCGGCGGTGTACCGGGATATGTAATGAATCAAGAGTGACATGTATGAAAAATTATGCATGGTGGCCTAGCCACAAATACGATATCAACTACATGATCATGCATGGCAATATGACAATATGAAGCGTGTCATATGAACGGAACGGTGGAAAGTTGCATGGCAATATATCTCGGATGGCTACAGAAATGCGATGACAGGTAGGTATGGTGGATGTTTTGAGGAAGGATATATGGTGGCTGATTTGAGGAAGGATATATAGTGGGTGTATGGTACCGGCGAAAGTTGCGCGGTACAAGAGAGGCTAGCAATGGTGAAAGGGTGAGAGTGCGTAATATCCATGTACTCAACATTAGTCATAAGAACTCACATACTTATTGCAAAAATTTACGAGTCATCAAAACAAAGCAATCAACGCATGCTCCTAGGGGGGAGGTTGGTAGGAGTTAACCACCGCGCGCCTCCGACCTCCACGCAAAGGATGACACTCTACAAATACATCATGCTCTAACTTCGTCACATAGCGGTTCACCATACGTGCATGCTACGGGAATCACTAACTTTAACACAATCATTTCTTAATTTCATAATAATGCCACTAGCATGACTCTAATATCACTATCCTCATATCTCAAAACAATTATCAAGCATCCAACTTCTCATCATATTCAATGCACTTAGTGTGAAAGTTTTTACTACATTGATCTTGGATGTCTATCATGTGAAGGCTAGTTTCATAGCCAAAGCATATTACCATGCTGTTTTAATAGACTCTCAAAAGGATATAAGTGAAGCATGAGAGATCAACAATTTCTATAAAATATAATCACCACCGTGCTCTGAAAGATATAAGTGAAGCACTAGAGCAAAAACTATTCAACTCAAAAGATATAAGTGAAGCACATAGAGTGTTCTATCAATTCCTAGGCCATATTTAACTCTCTCAAAAGCATGTGTCCAGCAAGGATAATTGTGGCAAACTAACAAGCAAAGAATCAAATTATACATGACGCTCCAAGTAAAACACATATCATACGGTGAATAAAAATATAGCTCCGAGTATAGTTACCGATAGATGAAGACGAAAGAGGGGATGCCTTCCCGGGGCATCCCCAAGCTTAGGCTCTTGGTTGTCTTTGAATTTCACCTTGGGGTGCCCTGGGAATCCCCAAGCTTAGGCTCTTGCCACTCTTTATTCCATAGTCCATCAAAGCAATACTCAAAACTTGAAAACTTCACAACACAAAACTTGGACAAAAATATCGTGAGCTTCGTTAGTATAAGAAAACAAACCACTACTCAAAGGTACTGCAATGAATTCATTATTGGTTTATATTGGTGTTAAACCTACTGTATTCCAACTTCTCTATGATTCATACTTGCCAATACTACTCATAGATGCATCGAAATAAGCAAACAACACACGAAAAACAGAATCTGTCAAAAACAGAACTTTCTGTAGTAATCTGTAACTCCATTTTTTTTAAATAAATGGGTAAACGTGAGGAATTTGTCTATTAGTCATCTTCAAAAAGAATCAACTAAATAGCACACTCCAGTAAAATCTGGTGACCATTCTAGCGAGCGCTAACGATTCTGTTTTTCACAGCAAGATCATATAAACTTCACACAAGTCTTCGCAAAGGTTGTACTTGGCACAAACACTAATTAAAAGACAAAACCACATATAAACAGAAGCTAGATGCAATATTTATTCCTAAACAGAAGCAAAAACAAAAATATAAAATTGGGTTAGCTCCCAACAAGCGCAATCGGCTTACGCCCCTAGCTAGGCACGATACATGGATAAGTCTAGGTATTGCCATCTTTGGAAGGCAATTCTTTAATTAAGCACTTGTGATTCTTAGGATCTTCTTTATCCCTATTGATAATCAAACTTTTGGGCAAGAAATCAAGAAATTCAATTGTGTCAAAAGGTTCTCTAGCAAAAGTAAGAAAATTAGGATGAATACTTATGGATTTAAGATCCGCGATTCCTTTACTAGACGTTTCACCCTTGTTCTTAGGAACATACATGAACTTAGATAATTTAGAGGTAGAAGGATTTGAAGTGGTTTTTATAGCAGAAAGAGCAGAACCCACATTAGTAATAATATCCTAAATATTATTGATCCTAGTAGAATCTTGATCTAATTTTTCTTCAACTATGGGTTCCTTGTCCTTAAGGTTTTTCAGAACAACTCCTACCTTGGATCCATATTGGGTAATTTCATTGTGGATCTTTCTATGCAAGTTCTCTACCAATTCTATCGTAGCAACTCTGTTTTCAATGATTTCTAGCCTTTGCATAACATCCTCCAAAGTTAAAACGGTCCCATTAAACATAAGAGGTGGTGAGCCAAATAATTCAGTCATTGCATTATAAGAATCAAAAGTATGGCTACCCAAGAAATTACCTCCGGTAATGGTATCTAAGATAAATCTATTCCACGGAGTTAATTCAACATAAAAATTGCGAAGAAGAACGGAAGTGGAAAGCTTCCTAGTAGATATATTTTGAGCATTGCAAATTCTATACCAGGCATCTTTTAAGTTTTCTTCCTCCCTTTGTTTAAAATTGAGAACCTCACTCTCGGGACTATTGATAATGATAGGTGTGCTAGACATGATGACAAGCAAGCAATCCAACACACAAGCAAACAAGAAGCAAGCAAACGATAAACACGCGTCAGAAGAAGGGCGAATAAAATGGCAAGGGTGAAGTGGGGGAGAGGAAAACGAGAGGCAAAAAATGTAATGCGAATGATAAGGGTTTGTGATAGGTACTTGGTATATGACTTTTGCGTAAGCCTCCCTGGCAACAGCGCCAGAAATTCTTCTTGATATTTCTCGAGCTTACGTTGTATTCCCTCGAAGAGGAAAGGGTGATGCAGCACAGTAGCGTAAGTATTTCACTCAGTTTTTTAGAACCAATGTATCAATCCAATAGGAGACCACGCGCGAGTCCCTCGCACCTGCACAAACAATTAAGAACTCCGCAGCCAACGCGATAAGGGGTTGTCAATCCCTTTACGGTCATTTACAAAAGTGAGATCTGATAGAGATGATAGTTTGATATTTTTGGTATTTTTGGATATAAGAACAGAAAGTAAAAGCGGAAAAGTAAAGTAGATTGTAGATTTATATGTTGAGAATAGACCCGGGGGCCATAGTGTTCTCTAGTGGCTTCTCTCATGATAGCGATATTCTACGGAGGATAAACAAATTAATGTCGAGCAATTGATAGAAAAGCGAATAATTATGAGACTATCTAGGCATGATCATTATATATAGGCATCACGTCCGAGACAAGTAGACCGAAACGATTCTGCATCTACTAATATTACTCCACACATTGACCGCTATCCAGCATGCATCTAGAGTATTAAGATCATAAGAACAGAGTAACGCCTTAAGCAAGATGACATGATGTAGAGGGATAAATCAAACACAGTGATACAAACCCCATCTTTTTATCCTCGATGGCAATAATACAATACGTGCCTTGCTGCCCATACTGTCACTAGGAACGGACACCGCAAGGTTGAACCCAAAGCCAAGCACCTCTCCCATTGCAAGAACTATAGATCTAGTAGGCCAAACCTAACCAATAATTCGAAGAGACTTGCAAGGATATTATAATCATACATAAAGAGTTCAGAAAAGAACCAAATATTTCTCATAGATAATCTTGATCATAAACGCACAATTCATCGGATCTCGACAAACACACCGCAAAAAGAGATTACATCGAATAGATCTCCTCGAAGACCGAGGAGAACTTCGTATGGAGATCCAAAAAGAGAGAAGAAGTCATCTAGATACTAGCTATGGACCCGAAGGTCTGTGGTAAACTACTCACAACTCATGGTGAGGGGATGATGATGATGTAGAAGCACTCCGTGGAAGATCCCCCCTCCGGCAGAGCTCCGGAATAGGCCCCAAGATGGGATCTCACGAGAACAGAAGGTTGCGGCGGTGGATAGGGTTTTCTCTGTTGTTCTGATGGTTTACGGGTACATAGGTATATATAGGAGGAAGGAGGGCACCGGGGGCCCGATGGGGTGCCCACGAGGCTGGAGGCGCGCCCTATAGGTGGGCGCGCCCCGCACCCTCGTGGACGCTATGTCAGCCCTACTCCATGGTTCTCAAGTCTCCCATGCGTATTTTGCTCCAAAAATATCTCTCCCGAAGGTTTCATTCCGTTTGGACTCCGTTTGATATTCCTTTTCTGCAAAACCCTGAAATAGGGAAAAACCAGCAATCTGGACTGGGACTTTGGGTTAGTAGGTTAGTCCCAAAAATAATATAAAAGTGTATAACAAAGCCCATTAAACATCCAAAACATCATAAATAATAGCATGGAACAATAAAAAATGATAGATACGTTGGAGACGTATCAAGCATCGCCAAGCTTAATTCCTGCTCGTCCTCGAGTAGGTAAATGTTAAAAACAGAATTTTTGATGTGGATTGCTAACCAACATAGTTTTTCAATGTAATTCTATTAATTGTGGCATGAATGTTCAGATCTGAAAGATTCAAGACAAAAGTCTATATTGACATAAGAAATAATAATACTTCAAGCATAATAACAAAGCAATCATTTTTTCTCAAAATACTATGGCTAAAGAAAGTTATCCCAACAAAATCATATAGTCTGGCTATGCTCCCTCTTCATCACATAAAATATTCATATCATGCACAACCCTGGTTTCAGCCAAGCACTTGTTTTCATACTCTATCTTTTCAAACTTTTCAACTTTCACGCAATACATGAGCGTGAGCCATGGACATAACACTATGGGTGGAATAGAGTGGTGGTTGTGGAGAAGACAAAAAGGAGGAAGATAGTCTCACATCGACTAGGCGTATCAACGGGCTATGGAGATACCCATCAATAGATATCAATGTGAGTGAGTAGGGATTGCTATGCAATGGATGCACTAGAGCTAAAAATGTATGAAAGCTCAACAAAAGAAACGAAGTGGGTGTGCATCCAACTTGCTTGCTCACGAAGACCTAGGGCATTTGAGGAAGCGCATCGTTTGAATATACAAGCCAAGTTCTATAATGAAAATTCGCACTAGTATATGAAAGTGACTAAACATGAGACTCTCTATCATGAAGAACAAGGTGCTACTTTGAAGCACAAGTGTGAAGAAAGATAGTAGCAATTGTCCCTTTTTTCTTTTATTTTCTATTTTTTTGGGCCTTTTTTTCTTTGGCCTTTCCATTTTTTTGGAGGGGGTTTCTTTTATTTAGCCTTTCCTCACATTGGGCAATGATCTAATAATGATGATCATCACACTTTCATTGAATTACAACTCGATATTACAACTCGATACTAGAACAAAGTATGACCTATATGAATGCCTCCGGCGGTGTACCGGGATGTGAAATAAATCAAGAGTGACATGTATGAAAAATTATGCATGGTGGCCTAGCCACAAATACGATGTCAACTACATGATCATGCATGGCAATATGACAATATGAAGCGTGTCATATGAACAGAACGGTGGAAAGTTGCATGGCAATATATCTCGAAATGGCTATGGAAATGCGATGATAGGTAGGTATGGTGGCAGTTTTGACGAAGGATATATGGTGGTTGTTTTGAGGAAGGGTATATAGTGGGTGTATGGTACCGGCGAAAGCTGCGCGGTGCAAGAGAGGCTAGCAATGGTGGAAGGGTGAGAGTGCGTAATATCCATGGACTCAACATTAGTCATAAGAACTCATATACTTATTACAAAAATTTACGAGGCATCAAAACAAAGCAATCAACGGATGATCCTAGGGGGAGGTTGGTAGGAGTTAACCATAGTGCGCCCCTGTCCTCCACACAAAGGATGACACTCTACAAATACCTCATGCTCTAACTTCATCACATAGCGGTTCACCATACGTGCATGCTACAGGAATCACAAACTTTAACACAAGCATTTCTCAATTTCATAATAACTCGACTAGCATGACTCTAATATCACTATCCTCATATTTGAAAACAATTATCAAGCATCCAACTTCTCATCATATTCAATGCACTTAGTGTGAAAGTTTTTACTACATTGATCTTGGATGTCTATCCTGTGAAGGCTAGTTTCATAGCCAAAGCACATTACCATGCTGTTTTAATAGTCTCTCAAAAGGATATTAGTGAAGCATGAGAGATCAACAATTTCTACAAAATATAATCACCACTGTGCTCTAAAAGCTATATGTGAAGCACTAGAGCAAAAACTATTCAACTCAAAAGATATAAGTGAAGCACATAGAGTGTTCTATCAATTTTCTAGGCCATATTTAACTCTCTCAAAAACGTGTGTCCAACAAGGATAATTGTGGCAAACTAACAAGCAAAGACTCAAATTATACATGACACTCCAAGTAAAACACATATCATGTGGTGAATAAAAATATAGCTCCGAGTATAGTTACCGATAGATGAAGACGAAAGAGGGGATGCCTTCCCGGGGCATCCCCAAGCTTAGGCGCTTGGTTGTCCTTTAATTTCACCTTGGGGTGCCTTGGGCATCCCCAAGCTTAGGCTCCTGCCACTCTTTGTTCCATAGTCCATGAAAGCAATACTCAAAACTTGAAAACTTCACAACACAAAACTTAGACAAAAATCTCGTGAGCTCCGTTAGTGTAGCGACCAGACCTCAAACAGTCCGATCTCTGTGCATCAGTGTCATCCCTGGATCAGTAATGCTGACACGCACAGTACTTGAAGGATTTATAACAGAGTAGCAATCATACACTTATTACATCTATAGTTCCAACGATGAACTTATTACAATAAAAATGGCTTAAGGCCATCAAACACGATAACAGCGGAAGGCTTGGAAGATAAGTGAGTCCATCAACTCCAACGGCATCACTGAGTATAGAACCACGACCTATAAGGCACCTTACTCGTCGTCTTAAAAGTCTGCAACATGAACGTTGCAGCCCGAAAATGGGTCAGCACATGGAATATGCTGGCAAAGTAACACAAAGAGAGTAACAAAAGTAAAGCTATACTATATGCAATATGGCTGGTGGAAAGCTCTATGGTTACAGATTTTGCGTAAAGCCAATTTTTCCCTACTGCAAAGGAATAGATTTTAATTAACTATCATGGTAGTTGAAACATCGTTGAGAAGATAGACATCCTCGCAACCCCAATTAATAATCATCACTAAACCTAACAATATTAATTAGAGTAACATGATGAGATTGACATGATATCCAAGTACTACATACTCAAGACGTCCGTAACCGGGGACACGGCTAATCATGATCAGTTTGTACACTCTGCAGAGGTTTGTGCACTTTTCCCCACAAGACTCGATCGCCTCCGTTTGGTTTCTCGCACTGCATGGTGTTTGAGAAACGGATGACCGAGACACAGTCTTTCTGAAGAGGTCCCCTTAACCGGATAGATAGGCCGGTACACCTACAATCCCTCTACATCTGCTAGCCCATCACGGAAAGGTTCCCACAACTTACTCAACTATGCTAGAGCCCATATTGGCATGTGGCTACACACGGAAGTTTCTAGTATGAATAATCTCATGCTCCTTTTGAGCCTGGGTGGCGGCCCAAAAGAAAACAGGCAATCGCTGGAATACCCAGGTGCCTCAATCCACCCAGATGTGTGTTAAAGTTGCCACCTTAAGTTGAACCATTAATTAACAATCTCACATCTATCATGGAATACAGTCACCCAATCCACGTCTACGAGCATAGCATAACCTATTTGCAAACGTAGAAGTAACTCCCAAAGGTTTGAATGAAATGCATGTAATAGCTACTACCTCAATCTACTTCCCAGGCCCACAAGTTAATAGCTCCTACTCATGCAATGTGTGAGGGTTTGACTAATGCAATGAAAACTGGGTAATTGGGAAGTATGATCAAAGTTTTACTTGCCTTGCTGATGATTCGCTAAACCTAGAGATTCAAAGTAGCAAGCGGCACACTCCGGGTACTCTATCGCAAACAAATAAGCACACAATAAGTACTTAACTAATGCACGGGTAAAACTCAAATAAGAGATCTAACCAGAAGGTTCAACTTAAGAACTCCGGTTAACAAAAGAACCGACAAAAGAAAGCAACGAAGACAAACGGCGAAAGAGAAAACAACTACCGAGCCAATCTGGACCCAAGTCCAAATTTAACAGAGGCAAACGCTTGAGTGACTAGGTTAAACGGAAAGAGAGTTTCGAGATGAAACTCCAGGCGCTTGAATCACCTGATTCCGATAAACGAGCGAAAAGATAAACTAAAACGAAGATCGGATCAGAAATCGCGATCTGGAAATAAACTAGGAAAAGAAAACTAATACAGCTTAACGAACGGACGTGCGTCAGCTGAGACTAAACGACAAACTCATATGTTAGAACGAACGAACGGGTGAACGTTCACTAATTAACTAAACCGAAAAAAACAAAGAACCGATCTAGTAAAAAAACGAACTAGGGTTCTAAAAGAAAAATCGACGGTTTTCTACCGAAAACTGGCCGGCGGGCGGCTACCTCGTCGAACGGCCGGCGGGCGGCGACGTTGGCGACGACGGGCGGCGGTGCTGCGGCGGGGCTGCGGTGGTGGTGGTGGTGGGCAGCAGTGGCGGCGGCGTTGCGGCGGCGGCGGCGGGCGGCGGGGCTGCGGCGGGGCTGCGGTGGTGGTGGTGGGCAGCAGCGGCGGCGGCGTTGCGGTGGCGGCGGCGTGCGGCAACGGCGGCGGCGGCTAACAGTGGCGGCGGCGGCTTGAGCTGCGGCGATGGCCGCGGTGTGCGGCCGAGGCAGGGGGGCTATATATATAGGGGAGGGGGGCTTGGAAGCTTGGGGGAGGGGGCAAGCAAACCGCGGCGGCGGCGGCGTTGGAGTCCGACCCGGCCCCGACGGGGCTCAGCGGGGAAGGCGGCGCGGGGCGCTGGGCCAGGCTCGGCTGGGCTTCGGCCCAGTCGGGTCGGGTCCCCCTATTTTTTTTCTAATTACGCCGATGCTACGAAAAAAACTCTAGAAAAAAGAAATAAAAATCTAAAATTGCCAAAACAAATTTTCACCGTCTAAATGGAATATTTAGAACAAGATGAACATTTTCTTGGCACTAAAATGCATTTTTGAAATCATGCAATTTTTCCTAATTCAAATAAAACTCCAAAGAAAAACTTATTTGATTTTATTATTAAATCTTCCGTATTTCTTTGTTTTGGGGAGAGTCATTTTACTCCCTCTCTCATATTTTCATAATAGAAATACTTGAAGATAAAATAAATAAAATCAAATGATCCTATTTTCAAAATTTGAGAAACCTCAAATATGAAAATATTGAAATCCCCAACTCTCTCCGAGGGTCCTTGAGTTGCTTAGGATTTTCTTGGATCCACCAAAAGCAAGAAATTATGATATGCATGATGATCTAGTGTATAACATTCCGAATTGAAAATTTGGGATGTTACAAACCTACCCCCCTCAAGATGAATCTCGCCCTCGAGATTCGGGTTGGCTAGAAAATAGGTGAGGGTGGTCCTTCTGCAGGTCTTCCTCTCTTTCCCAGGTGGCTTCATCCTCGGTGTGGTGACTCCACCGAACCTTGCAAAACTTGATAACCTTGCTGCGGGTGACTCGGCTGGCATACTCAAGAATCTTGACTGGTTTCTCTTCATAGGTCAAATCACTGTACAGCTGAATAGCTTCCAATGGCACAGTATCCCTCAGCGGTATCTCAGCCATCTCCGCGTGGCATTTCTTCAACTGGGAAACGTGGAATACTTCGTGAACTCCTGACAATCCTTCGGGCAGTTCCAACCTGTAGGCTACTTCTCCCATATGTTCCATAACCTTATATGGTCCTACAAAACGTGGCGCTAGTTTTGCCTTAACTCCAAAGCGCTTAACTCCTCGAAGTGGAGATACTCGAAGGTAAACTCTGTCTCCGACTTCGTAAACGATGTCCTTGTGTTTTGAATCCGCGTAGCTCTTCTACCTGGACTGAGCTATCTTGAGCCTATCGCGAATCAACTTCACCTTGTGTTCTGATTCCTTGATCAGATCTGGCCCAAACAACTGGCGTTCTCCAACTTCGTCCCAAGACAACGGAGTCCTACACCTCATTCCGTATAACGCTTCGAAAGGGGCCATCTTCAAACTGGATTGATAACTGTTGTTGTAAGAGAAATTCGGCATACGGCAAATTGTCGTCCCAACTAGATCCATAATCTAGTGCACAGGCTCTCAGCATATCCTCCAAAATCTGATTGACTCTCTCAGTCTGTCCATCTGTCTGCGGATGATAAGCTGTGCTAAACTCTAGCCTGGTACCCAAAGTTTCGTGTAACTGGTTCCAGAACTTTGAGGTAAACTGGGTTCCTCTGTCTGATACGATGCTCCTCGGAACTCCATGCAGACATACGATTCTGGTCATGTATATCTTTGCCAACTTTGCATTAGTACAAGTAGTCTTTACGGGGATGAAATGAGCTACCTTCGTCAAACGATCGACTACTACCCAAATCAAGTCATAGCCAGAACGAGTTCTGGGTAATCCCGTAATAAAATCCATACCTAGCTTATCCCACTTCCATTCGGGTATTGGCAATGGTTGTAACAATCCTGCCGGCTTCTGATGTTCTGCCTTCACTCTCTGACATACATCACAAACTGCTACATACTTCACAATATCCTTCTTCATACTGGTCCACCAGAAAATATCCTTCAAATCCAAATACATCTTAGTATTTCCTGGGTGAATCGAGTATGGTGAATCATGGGCCTCCTGTAGAATCAACTTCCTGATCCCCGGGTCATTAGGCACATAAATGCGGTCCTCAAACCATAAGGTGTCGTGCTCATCCTCACGAAATCCTTTAGCCTTTCTTTCATTCATCCTCTCCTTTATAGAGGCAACCTCCTTGTCAGTTTTCTGTGCTTCTCTGATTTTATCCATCAGGGTAGACTAGATCTCTAGTGTTGCTACATAGCCTCTCGAAACTATTTCCAAACATAGTTCTCGTAAGTCTGATACGTCCAAAACGTATCTATAATTTCTGCTTGCTCCATGCCTCTTTTGGGTGATATTGCTATGATATTTATACACTTCCATACACTTTTGATCATATTTGGACTAACCTATTAACTCAGTGCACCCCAGTGCCAGTTTCTGTTTTCTGCTGTTTTTGTATTTCAGGTTTTCCCGTCACGTAAATTGCCAGAAAAATCCCGGAAAAATTATATAAAAAATCAGCGTTCCAGAAGCTTCCTGGCAGCCAAAGTAGAGCCGGAGGGGGGCCACCAGGGCTCCAGGCGCCCTGGTGGCGCGGCCCCCCTCCTGGCCGCGCCGG